>JANJGK010000005.1:63691436-63733936 GCA_039081455.1 Macrobrachium rosenbergii
CCGACCGCCAAACCATGAAATGTAAGTCGTTTGAATTATCAGCAAAACCAACGTCCTACTTTCCTATAAAACCCAGTTTCCTCCCTCACTAATTACTGTTGGTCCCTTTCCATGTGGCTGTACTCAGGAAAGCTGTAGATCATATTAGCTTCAGAAGCTGGTTGATGCGATCTCTTCAGGTAATTACTGGGTCGGCTGGAATTGTGTTCTATTCATTGTTGAGGAGCATAAGAGTAAGTGTTGCGTTCTAAAATAGGACATTTTCGAAGAATGCGATACGATATTAGTCTGTGATTCCTAATGGCAAGAAAATTTCCTTCTGTGTTTCTTATTCTGACAAAAACCAAGATAAGATTATACACGTTTAAAAAAACAGCTCAGCAAAACGGGTTCTTAACAAAAGGTATCTTTCCATGACAACGACCGCCATGTAATAAGCACTTACTAAATGTTGTTTCCTAATGGAAACGGTGGGCACTGCAAGGATAAGGAGATCATCCCAATTGCCCTTCCTGCTAACGATACCCTAATGATCTCACGTTAATGAGGATTATAAAAACAATAAAATTTAAAACATCCTTGTAAAAGTATGGTACTGTGTCGTAATTTGGAATTATTATCGAAATCTACTGAAATATCTTTATCTTTTATTGATAAACGCAACGAATTTATGAAATATATATATATATATATATATATATATATATATATATATATATATATATATATATATATATATATATATAATACACACACACACACACACACACACACACACACACATATATATATATATATATATATATATATATATATATATATATATATATAATATATATATGTATATATATGTCAGCAGAACTTAGTTGGGGGCGAATAGGGAACGTGGATGACGAAAAACCTTAAATCCTAGTGCTTTACCTTTCTTCGGGAGCTGAAGTTCTCTTCTTATGAGGGCCAGAGAGAGGGAGGGCAAGTGAATTAGTTCACAACAAAAGTTACTTTGATGCTGTCAACCACGTGTTGGAAATAGACAGTTTAATGGAGCAATGGATGGACTTCTGTCTTCCGTGGCCGCCCGAGCAATTCTAAGAGCGAGCTTCTCTCTCCAAGGCCCACCTATGGCTTCGGAAATTACGTTTCTCTTCCTAGACGGCGTTGTGATCACTCTGCCCACATGGAAATGCAGGCAGTGTGGCTGCGATTTCAAGATGGCAGAACGCACGTATTCAGCCCACCAGCTGATCTGCCCCAGGGGACGATTAGCTCTGATCCGGTCCGCATCTGGAATTAAGGAATTTCCTACAGTGCCTTGGACAAGAAAGTGATTAAAGTGCTTTTCCCCCAAAAGGCAGTGGTGAGAGAGGTTATAGAGGCGAATTTTCCTACAGTGAATCATCTTAAATTGAATTAAATGATTGCTTAGTCCTTTTTTCCTTAGACTTATTGCATGTAAGATGGCGTATGAGGGAATACTCTTATTAATATAAATATATATATATATATATATATATATATATATATATATATATATATATATATATATATATATATATATATATATATATATATATATATATATATATATATATATATATATATATATATATATATATATATATATATATATATATATATATATATATATATATATATATATATATATATATATGGGAATTTTGTGCATTTCAAGAGAGGAAAAGGTAAGTTTTCCCTATTTTCAGATAATATTCTTGTTTGAAATCTTTGTCACATTTTGTTATAAGCTATTTTGTTCACGCTCAGTTTGTTGGTGTTAGATTTTATGTTATTTGTATTTTATCTTTAAAAGTTAGATTATCTTAAATAAGTAACTTTCTGTAAATTCTAATACTAAGTAGTTTTTAGATTTTTTCTGGCGATACTGAACAGTACTTAATTCACAGAAATGTAAGGTGCTTCATTCAAATAGTTCATGACCTACGGAAATTGTTCCTGAACTGTATGGCCATGCCCCTTTAACCTGATAACTCTGCCAGAAACTCTTGCGTCCTGATGTAGGATTAAGGCAAAGTTCCTCGGCCCAGAGTTCGTTAAACCTCCCTTTGGGTCTAATGGTTTCAGCAGCATTGCACTTGCACAGGATATACCACCGTACTGTGTAGAAGTGCTTCCTGTCTATGGTCAGAGGAATTGTGCATGAGCCTGCAAAGAAATTTTGTTTCAAAGATTTTGGAAAATATTCTACTGCGTATGTATTTGGATTCTATCTCAACCGTAATAGTGATGACTCCATTTATGACAGCATCATAAAATAAATTTGCTTGGTATAGTTATGAAAATCATTGGGGGCAAATTTCAACTTATTTAACAAAATCCCATGTGAATATTAAACTCGCTTTTTCAATCACTCTTCACTGGACTTATTTTTTTGAGTTTGTGATTTTTTGTTTTTTTGGCTACTACCAAGCAAATAATTGCCAGAGCATCGGCTGTTGAAGCCATGGCTTCTACAGAAAACTGAGTGAAAAGCTATCATTAATGCCGAAGGTAAGCCTGCACAGGTCTGCCTGTGCCAGCAGACCAATGCTGGTATACCTGAACGTTAGTGGCGGCCTGTAGTGTGAATGTTTTTAGCGTTTAGAGGTCATATTCGATTCTGCATTTAAAGGGTGATTGTGGCATTAAATTTCATGTTCATCTTTAGATTATTGATGGAGATGTTAATCTGCAATTATCTGGTTATAAAATGATCAGCAAGCTTTTCCTACTTATGCAAACAAGTTTCATCGATACCGTTTTATATTTTCAAACCAGATGAGCTGCCTGTATAGGATATATCAAGAATTTAGTTTCGTGTTTTGCAACTCTTATTATTGATAATATTTGCTCATATGTACTACATTCTAACGATTAGAATTCTAAACTTCATTGCAAACAAAAGTATTTAGGATATAAATTCGCTTATTATTTATAAAAAAAACATATTCATAATAAAAACGCATCTCTTAAAACACAAAATTTATGACACAGTAAAGTTATATATAAACAAACTATGTGAGAATTATTGTCGTAAAATTAATAAGGGGAAAAATCATTAAAAGGTACCGATCCTTGTAAAGCATATCAACTTTTCTCTCCTCCATTCAGAGATACTTTCCTCATCCACATAATTAACATTACAGAAACTTAAGTCAGACTGAGATTAGGCATGCGAAGAGTTCGCCCCCCCAACTCCCTGTCCCACCGCCCACCGCCCCCCAAAAAAGGAACAATAGAGGAAGGATTAGTGTCATCTGCATAAGAATGGCGGAAGCAAAATGCAACCTCAAGACGGTTCTGGATGAAAAGAATACAAGGGAGGCAATCTGCCCTAAAATGAAAACTGCAGTGTCTGCAAAATTTTCGAAATTGAGATATGCCACCTATTGGGCTCGTGAAACACTAATACACAAGTTATTGCAGTTTCAGAATGATTCTTCAATGCTTTATTTAGGGGGGTCACATTTGCAGCATTTGTAAAATCAATAGTAAGGCAAGGAAAAACTGAAGTATCTACCATTTATCTCAGTTTTGTATTTTTACAGATACTGCAGTCTTCCGTTGTAGGGCAGTAATTGATCACAGTGTAACCACACAAAATTATAATATAGAAATCAAATACCTGTAACGGAAACATATATATCTGATGCTAAACTAATGAGCTTCAACTTAGTTGGCGGAGGGAAGTAAATTTATGTAATAACACCTAATCCCATACCCATGAAACGACTTGGAAATACTAGGGGCAATAACGTAGGTTTCCTCTTTTCCACACACGCAGATATATATATATATATATATATATATATATATATATATATATATATATATATATATATATATATATATATAGTGATACAGGGAACAGGTTAATACTCCAGGAAGCATATCCAGAGGAAGACGAACGAAAATCACACATCACTAGGCTGTCATTTATTTTAAAACCAACGTTTCGTTGGTTTTAAAATAAATAAGACAGCTTACTGATGTGTGGTTTTCGTCCGTCTTCCTCTGGATATATATATATATATATATATATATATATATAATATATATATATATATATATATATATATATATATATATATATATATATATGTGTGTGTGTGTGTGTGTGTGTGTGTGTTTAAATAGTATATATCAATCTAAATTGTGTACATTTGCAGAGTAAATAGGTAGAGTTTATACATCCTGAAGTCATGAAGGAAATAGTCCTCTGTAAACTCTTATGCATTGGTATCCTCTCCTTTGTTTATGTAGGGTCAAGAAAGTTTATATCGTAATATTGTTTTGATGAAAGTCTGTGGAGCACTGCGTAATAATAACTAGAAGGAATGCCACGATGACTGCCAAAGCAACTAGTTTGGTGAAACAATGAAATGTTCTGCCTTTTCTGAAATTTATCTTAAAGATCCCATCGGCTCTGTGTTATCCCTAACAGAGTTCTCCGTCTGTCTGTCTGTCTTCTCCTATACAAGTTCCAAAAGCATTGGCTACCTTGTCGCGTATTCTGATGGATTAGTGGATGAATATTCATGAAACGGAGGTGAGAGAGAGAGAGAGAGAGAGAGAGAGAGAGAGAGAGAGAGAGAGAGAGAGAGAGAGAGAGAGAGAGAGAGTGTGTATATAAAATAGGCTTCAGGGAAGTATTCACTGTTGAATTGTTTAAAGAGGTATCTAATGGCGATGCTGTGAATGGAAGATTCCTGTATGTCTGTCACTCACTGATGGGCGGTTGTTATGTGATAAAACGTTTTATTTCCAAAGCAATTGCTATTGAAAATGTTTTCATGGAGGCAGCATCTTACCCTCTCCCAGAAACAATGATACGAAATCTTTTGCGCTTTTTCACGAGATTTTAGCTTTTTATGTTTGCATGGAACAAATATTCCTTTTGTGTCTCTTCTTTCCCATACAGGAAAGTTGTACACACACACACACACATACGCACTCACTCATAAACTTTTCACTGGAACATAATCCTGCATAAAACTTGATGAATATTCATATAACTGTTAGTTTTTAAAAATAATAAATATATACTTTCATTTTGTAGTTATGATAACGGTAGTTTAATTTTGCATTATGCACTTGTCATTTTGCTATTTACTCATTACAACGGAACAAATAAAGAAGGAAACCCTTTTGAAGGAAGTGACACCCCATGGAACCACATACAGTAAAAAAAAAACTGATCATCCAGATTATTCCTCCAGCGACTGATTCCCCCCACCTTCATCAAAACCTCTTCAAAATACAGAAGCAGACAACCACTGGTGAAAAAATTATTTCTTCCCAGCAACGTCGGCTGAGTTAAATATATATTATGCTTTGCCACAGTCTGAAAGTCACGAAAATATCATTTATTCTTTTATTTTTATTTTTTCAGCTAGTTTAAATATTCATTGTTATTGTAACTGAAAAATAGCAACCACACGGCCAATAAAACAGAAATGTTAATTAATACTCGATTTGATTCACGGGTCAGTAGTCGAAAGACCCTGGCACGAGTTTAAGTACAGCTTAAGATTTGAGACAATGGCTCTGAGGTCAGTATTTTCCAAAAGATAGTGAATATTGCTCGTCAATAGGTCCTCCAGCTTCTATAAACACGTCATAGGAATTACATGTCAAGTAAGTAAAAACAGTACCAAAATCTGTTTATTACTTCATATGAAGGTTTCCATTACTCATTGAGGTACTCTGCTTTTTATTTAAATAATTACTGTGAAAGATTCACAGCGCAAATTATTAATCCTCTAAGCTTTTAAAATATTAAAAACTGTTGTAAAATATTAATATTCATTTCGTAATAAAGCATTATTTATCTTAATATCTTTATCTAAAAAAGCTCTTTTGCTATGATAAATATGCTTTACATATTTCTTATAGTTTCCGTATGATACGAGAAAAACTGATTAGATAAAGCAAGTTTGTTTTATTTTTAGCAAAACTGTAGAACGATTTTTTCAGCTATATTAGAATAAGTAAAATGTGATGTGCAGCCATAATTTGATGGCAGAGCTAATAAATGCGAATTTTGTAAGATGTGAAGCAAGTCATACACATTTATAGGATTTGTTTCTATGTCATATCACATAACTGGGAGCAAGCTTTAGCTGCATACCGTAGTTCGAGCGTTTGGTTTGTCGAAATCCGATATCATTACTGCCCTAACTTAGCTTACATACCAATGAGTGAGCCATGCCAACTAAACAATCGTCAAGTCAGTTAAATGAAAGCTATATTCTGATTTGATATTATAATGACCTCGAAAATCCTGAAGCCTATTCGGGGATTACATGTACTTTCATTCCATATGGGTTTAAGATACACAAATACTATTCTTGACCTGCCTTCCTCACGAAACACCGTAGAAAGGCCAGCCTTGTGTCTGAAGGTCAGCCGATCGCGTTTTGATGTTGTTCTGTATTCAGATCTTCTGCACAAGATCTTCACACTAGATACTTTTTGTAAACCAGATAGATCGCCATGATTTTATAACGCTGTTGTCTGATTTCCTGATAATAAGCAAGAGATGATTGTCCTAATGAATGCAGCCGTTTATCCTATGCTTTAGGGTTTTTTTTCTTATATCTTAGAGGGACAGTGTAAATTTGTCTTGTAGTGAACTTGGCCTTCAGTACAGTATGCTGAACTTGAGTTTAAGCAGCTCAAGTCAAAACAGACCTGGGGTCTGCTTAAATGCATGACCTCCTCTTTGCTTGTCTTTGGATTAAGAAAGTTATGCACTTTTATGTTCTTGAAAATCCGATTGTCAGAATATTCCAGAAAGTTAAAACTTTCTTCTACTTGCTCAGAAGGCTTTATTCGTGCTAGTCTCCCAGCTCAACTAACCACTTCCCAAAGCTTCATTTATCTTTCTTTCAAAATTACCCCCTCCCATACTCTTCCCTAGCCTCCTTAGACCTAACCATTTCTTCCTGATCCCATTTACTTATTTCCCTTTCTTCCCAAACCATCTTACACCAGTCTTCTGCCTTGATATTTCCATTGCACCTCTGTTCTATCTCCTTGACAATTCCATGTGTCCTCTTGTATTCAGTTTGCCACTCTTCTACTTCTCTGCCATCCTTACACCTGTCCAGTTCAATGGCCTTCTACCGTCCCTTGCAATTTTTGGCCATTCAGAATCCCATTTATAGACACAGGTCGTCATGAAATAATTTTTTGTAGGTTGCTCTGTCTCTTCTTACTTCCTTCTACTACGGTTTTATTCCTTAATGTGTTTAATGCAGGTAGCTTATGCTTTATGAAAATTTATAAACAAAAGGAACAAATGAAAAGGTTTTGCAAAATTCTCTCTCTCTCTCTCTCTCTCTCTCTCTCTCTCTCTCTCTCTCTCTCTCTCTCTCTCTCTCTGCAGTTCAGCTTTCCGCAGAACAGGTATTTGTTATGTATTCCTCCGCAGTTTCTTTTTTCTTAAGATTCAGGAACCACCCACTTCTTCAGGAAAAGTGTCAACATACACGTAGCTCGTTGACCGGACGTGACTAAGTTCGTTTTTAATTCTTTTTATGAAATATGCATATAGACACATCGTACGCATGCGGGCATATAAATAAATGCTGATATATTTGTTCAAAGAAAGAAAGGGAAAATGAAACAATACATGCAGAAGAAAATTAGAATGAAAAGATAACAAATGAACAATACCTTCGGGAGGTGAATAAATTGTATCAAAATAGTTAGCCATCAGTGCATTTACACCGTATGTCTCAATTTCGTCATTTGTATTAAAGCTACTCTGTTCAATTTCACAAGCTAAATTAAGTGCGAGACTTAAAATGAGAAAAAAAACTAAGTTATTTTGTAACCTTACAGTTTCCATTAGAATTCTATGAGCCTAAAATTTAAAATAAAGAAATGTTTCAGGATACTGAACGATAACTCGAGAGACGAACAAGCGCTGACATTTGCCGATGAACAACATTGTTGGAGGAGACATTCTTTTTCTCTTTCTATTTTTAAAAGCAACGGTTTGTTTCTCGTGTTGGTGGGTTGACGCCAGCACACCACCCCTTAGTGTGGTGGTGAAGAGCAAGAACATGTAATTGAAAAATCTTTAATTATTAGGCTTGACATGTTTACAAAACTCATAGTTGGGCTTGTAGATTGAATTACGTCAGAAAATATCCGAAGGAGAAGTTTTGTCATTAACTTTCAAGAGCAGTGCGAAGAACCTGGTTGCAGTAAAGCAGAATTGGTTCTTATTTAGCGATGAGGGGCCTTCGTCCCCTAAAACAGACGGGTTTTGACTCAGGTAGTGGTAAAACATGCTACCGGGGAACGGTAATCTCTACCTTTGACAAATAGTGTCCGGAAAGGGAATAATTGTTACGCTTTGTTTGAGATGCAGATATCTTATTAGGTTGTTATGAAACTTGCAGTTACTCTGTTCTCGTTATCACGTGACTTCAGTTATCATCAAAACTTCATTTAAACATTAAATCACTCTGCACCGGTAAACGATACTCCAAATCATTGCTTTTCTGTTTCTTGCAACGACCCCAAAGGCTTTATTTACTAATGGTCCATCCGCTTCAGAAACAATAAGATCTAACGAGCCCACTTTCCTCTTTGGGAAATCTGAAGGACTTTAATTAACACGATCGCTTGATATACGAGGAGCGCTGCTGCAAAACTCTTTGGGAAGATTAAACCAGTAACACTTTCTTTCTGAACAATTACGCCGAAGTTCTGATATATCTCTGACTTTTTTTTTTCTTTTTGAGAATCTCGTTGGTTAAACGGACATTCTGTTACGTAACTTTAATTGTTTAGCTACTTGGTATTCTTTCCATCGTTTTTTCTCTCAAGGTCCATTTGTCTATTGTTTAGCTACTTGGTATTCTTTCCATCGTTTTTTCTCTCAAGGTCCATATGTCTATTGTTTAGCTACTTGGTATTCTTTCCATCGTTTTTTCTCTCAAGGTCCATTTGTCTACTGTTTAGCTACTTGGTATTCTTTCCATCGTTTTTTCTCTCAAGGTCCATTTGTCTATTGTTTAGCTACTTGGTATTCTTTCCATCGTTTTTTCTCTCAAGGTCCATTTGTCTACTGTTTAGCTACTTGGTATTCTTTCCATCGTTTTTTCTCTCAAGGTCCATATGTCTATTGTTTAGCTACTTGGTATTCTTTCCATCGTTTTTTCTCTCAAGGTCCATTTGTCTATTGTTTAGCTACTTGGTATTCTTTCCATCGTTTTTTCTCTCAAGGTCCATTTGTCTACTGTTTAGCTACTTGGTATTCTTTCCATCGTTTTTTCTCTCAAGGTCCATTTGTCTATTGTTTAGCTACTTGGTATTCTTTCCATCGTTTTTTCTCTCAAGGTCCATTTGTCTATTGTTTAGCTACTTGGTATTCTTTCCATCGTTTTTTCTCTCAAGGTCCATTTGTCTATTGTTTAGCTACTTGGTATTCTTTCCATCGTTTTTTCTCTCAAGGTCCATTTGTCTATTGTTTAGCTACTTGGTATTCTTTCCATCGTTTTTTCTCTCAAGGTCCATTTGTCTGTAGCATTAAGTTGTTTTGTTTTGTTCTGCAAATGTTCGACTCCCCCATTCGTTTTCCCTATTTTGCTCCCGATTTTGCAAATGCAGTCTACTTCTATCCACTGTTAACTTTATAACTGTGACACTGATAATTCAGCATAAAGTAGTTCTGGCATAAATGCCTTGAGAACCCTGTCTGAATACTCCATCTTAAGTTTAAACTGGTGTGATAACATACTATCCAAGTCGTTTGCTCGTTGATTCTGTTGTGGTCGGCGCATTCACGACTGGCTCTTTTGTAACGAACTCTTTGTCCACCCTTCTGGCATTAACCGCGTTTATATACTTTCCAAATATTACAATGTAAATTATATATGAAATACTAATTTCTGAAAAGGTAAAATAATTATCAGTTGTAGGCTTTAAGGATTATAAAGGATTCGATTTATTGTTTCCATTCTCTTGAAAAAAAAACTGCAATGAAACCACAATAAAAACTGCAAGCGGAATCTCGAAAGATTTGTACTCCGCTTGAAATTGTGAGTTTTCTTTGATGTTCAAACTGCATCAGATGCGAAAAACTTCAGAGGTTAAATACTTTTTATGCGTTTATTTGCTTTTCATTCAAGGCCAGACCAGTCCTGAAATCCTTCTCACCATCACCCACCCTATGGATTCAAGTCTGTGTGAGTTGCTTGCAGGGATTCGATTGGAGTTTAAAGTTGATGTGTACAGCCATAAAACACCTCTTCCAGTCATTATTGCATGGAAAGAGAAACTTTTTTCCTTGCAAGAGAGAATGAGCATTTGTATGTTTGTGTTAATCTTCTTTCCCTTATTAGTTGCAAGTATTAAAGTGGTGTTCAGTTTAATTTTTTTTAGTTCTATACCATTGATTGTTTTACCTTTTTTTCTAATTAGCGTTTTCGCTGCTGGTGTTTGTTTCTTGTTCTTGTCAAGCTTCTAGTTTTTAGAGAATTCGGTTATCTTTATATTTCTCTTTTTCCAAATCATTCTGTTTTACACTGCTTGTGGTCTTCGTATGTTGTGTGTGTGTGTGTGTGTGTATGTTATATATATATATATATATATATATATATATATATATATATATATATATATATATATATATATATATATATATATATATATATATATATATATATATATATATATATATATATATATATATATATATACATACAGACATATGCATATAAAATTATTAGTAGGTTGATTGTCCATGAAATATGATTACTGCCCAGACCTCATGAAATAAGGAAAAATGTGTTAGGTAGAACGCTGCGACGTAATCCTGGAAGAGTGATAGACTAGCTGTTCAAAAGTGGAACTTCTGAAAAATGTAAGGAAAACAGAAGCAAGAAATAAATTCCAGGGGCGTTAATTCTGCCCTGCTCAAATACAGCTAAAGCGAGACTAACATTATGGTCACGAAGTTGCTCTAAAGAGTTGGTTCCGTACCAAAAACTGTTTTTTTTTTTTTTTGCCTCTTTTACTATAAAGGTTTCTCATATTCATACTCTTTTCGGATAATCGTTACCTTCTTGAGTGTTATTTTTCCTTCATTCATATTCAATTACCCCTCTTTCGTATTGCTAGCATTTCGTTATTTATTTTACTTCTTTATTTTTCACTTCATGGTTCTGGTTCGCATTCTTCACAATTTCTCAGATTTCGGTGATCTCACCGGACGTTATTGCATGAGTGTCTTTTTTTATTTCGTCAGTCCTACTTGTTATTCCTCGCCATTATTCCTTGATTTATTCCTTCGTCCTTTGCCCCTTTGCATTTCAGTTTCTCTTATCTCCTCTTGATCTAGAGAGAGCGGAAGCCCAGGATAAAGATTTTCTCTCATCTTATGCTGTGTGAGACTCTAATTGAAATAAATGGTTGGAGGAAGGCTATGAAAGTATTGCAATGAAGTGAGGAAACCTCATTTTATAAAGTGGAAACTAATAAAGAAAATGGTATGCATTTTTCATCCTATAAATTATGGCGTATTCTAAGTTCTCGTGTACTGACTGTGCGACGACCTTTTGCCTTTTATCGAGGTTATCAATAATGTATAACCTTGCTTTCAGTTCATGAAGGGATTTGAATAACTGATGTCCTTTACCTTGTCTGAAGGCTAGAAATTTGCATATCTGTATATGATTATAATTACTCTGACATATAACTTAGATATATCTATAACCACAGGGAAAAGTGAAATACTGAGTGTAGGTCCTGGCCAGTTTCGGCTTTATTTCAAAGCCATGAAAAGACTGATACACAGTGGTAAAAAATCAAAATTTATGTGCCTGGGGGAGGACAATCAACTCCTGACAGGTGCCAGGGGTTGGAGCTGTACAGTCACTTGCACCTTGGGTCACGTATTCTGCTAACAAATCTGATTATCTTGGTGACATCTACTACCTTCCTTGAAATTTAAACATTTAACATATTCCCTCTGAAATTTATGGATCAAGTTTATACATGCCTTGACTAATATTGTTGTTCTTAAAAAACCTTTTTGTAAAACTGAGTTCTGTGATGTTTCTGTCCAATGCATTTGTACAAGAAAGTTTCCACTTCATTAGATTACGCAGGACGAACAGATTTGCAGTGATGTTAATCCGATTTCGGACGAATGTTAAACTATTTACTCTTCATCAAACTTTCCCTTGCGTTCAGGATTTTAGATATGAATGAGGCAGTGATGGTTGTTTTCCCTCTGAAGCAATTTTCTAGATGAATGGAACGTCCTAATATTGAATGTATGCACACTAACACGCATGCACGCACACGCAGCTACAGACGTACGAGCATGTATGTATGTATGTATTATATATGTGTATGTGTGTATGTATGTGTATGTATATATATATATATATATATATATATATATATATATATATATAATATATATATATATATATATATATACGTATATATGTATGTATACATATATCATTGGTGATGGATACTTAGTAACTGTGAGTGATACATTAAATCTAAATATATTTTATGATCCCAATAAGAAATTCCCTCAACTATCTGAGCTGATAAATTAAACACCTTCAATTCAAGCCTGCAAATAGATGATGAGGGGTCAGTCGTGAACAAAGTATAGGTGTAACAATTTCCCCCAAACCTTCAAAGCGAAAACGAATTTGTAGAACCAAAATCGATTTGACATTTTGAGCTTCACTTAATGCCATTTACAACTCGATTTCTTTTTACGTTTCTTCTACTGCCAAACTTTTGGGGATTTTCCATTATCGGATTTCCATCAGTTCTGTTTCCTCTTCTCTGAAATGACTGCTCTTTGCCTTCCTTCATGGTAAGGCATCGCCCTGTTTCTTCCCTTTTTATTTTCTTCTCCCTTTTAAACTTCCAACAAGACAAGACGCCTGTCTCTCTCTCTCTCTCTCTCTCGCACACGCGCGCGCGCACACACACACACACACAAACGCACATATAACTTATTTAAACTTGTTATAAGATTAGCGATGAAAACAACGGTTGTTATTGAAGAGAGTTTAGAGTCTGAATGTAAATGTTTCGATGGTTCATTAGCATTAGATTATTTCCCACTGAACTTAATCAGGATGTTGTTTTTAATCTTTCCATTTTTTCGTTGATTTGTTTCTTGGTTTAAATTATGTCCTGGGAACAGGCTCCTCTTTCTATGATTCATATTATCATTGTCATCTTTATCACCACGACCATCACCTTCATCAAGATACAAGTAATCCATTCCACACTGACAGGTCCGTGCTGTGCGTAACCCCCATTCTACTCTTTGGAATATTTTCGGATTGTAGACGAGACTGCCTTGGCTTATCATGAACAATCAGTCCTGCTTTTCATTACTTCTTTACTAATGCGTTTTAAAACCTTTTTACCAGTAATAGTTGCTTTCGACTTCATCATTCTGTATTCCTTGATCCCTTCATTACCACTGTTTTATCGTCGATACGAATCGTTAAAAAAATGAGCTAAAACATTCTTTGTATTACAGCTCATTGACTTTTAGCCTTCCGGACAGGTCTACGCAGAGCATTCTTCATTATTAGGAATATCCTTTCTCTCGTCTCACTAACAAGTTCTTAAGATATTATTTTCTTCTGATCATTCCGCATCGGGTTATGTGCTTCATATTTGTTCATGTCTAGCATTAATCTCTTATAAGACCTTCATTCTTATGTTACTGACCTTCCATTTTAATCTTTATTTATGGTCATTCTAGGACATTTCCATCATGCTGTCAGAATAAATTTGGTTGAGGAATTCAGAAACTAATCATTACACCCAGTACTATATGGTTTGTTGTTCATCTGCTCTACTGTAGTTTACATAAGATAAGCGCCAGTCTTTTTATTTCGCCAAAGGACCTTTCGAGTTACAAGTGAAGATCTCAAGGGCTGGGGGATAATTTTTCTCATTCATGTTTAAGAGTAAGTATTAATTAAGGGAACATTTCTTTGCACTGAAGATGTACCTATCCTAAATATTGAATTAGCAGAGAGTTTATGAGCATTTACTGAACATCCAAATTCAGTTACCAGGACGCATGCCCATTTTGCTTTTGTTTGTATTTATACATCAAATAATACCAGTGCATTCTGCGTTCAATGGCGTCGAATAAGAAAAATGAATTGTATAAATTCCATCACTGATCTTGCCACTTTAATTTAATCTGAAAAATGCTTTGTTTTAAATTGAAAGTTTCAAATAACAGTAAAATATTAAGATAACTGGCGGTTATTAGTCAATGCAGTTATTATCGTTGGCGACATATCACATATCTCTTGCTGTGATAAAATTGTTGCTAAAGTATAGTGCATTTAGTATTCCATTTATTAATATGTGTTAGATAAAGAGATAAAGGTCGAAATTAATGAAAAGTGTTGCAGTGTCCTTTATATATTTTCTCGTATCTAATTCAATTATTCCAGCTTCTTTACATTGCCCTTTGTTTCTGTTTTTCTACTGAAGCTAAAACAAATCGCATATGTTCATTTAAGATAAATAACACTTTTGTGAAGGCTACTGAACATGAAAAGCTGGTGCGAAAGTAAAGTCGTGGGGAAGGCAGCCTTCACAGCTGGAAAATAAGTGTCCATATTTTACATATTTTCTCCATGAATCTCCGTTAGTGGTTTCGGGGCTTTACCAAAATGAGGGCCTGAGGAATTATAGGAAAAGTAACCTCTCTCTCTCTCTCTCTCTCTCTCTCTCTCTCTCTCTCTCTCTCTGTATACTTTTTTTGTGATGAGTCTATACTCATAAATGCTATTATTGGGGTTCGAATAGATGTAAATAATTTCGGAAAGTAAAATGCTTGCTTTTATCTAGTAAAACGAGGATCCAGAAGACATTATATTTTTAATGGTAACTGACGACCATCAGATCATCAATATTCTTTACACTGAGTGTTATTAGACAGCAAAATATAACAAAAAAATTAACCCATGTCATATACGGGTATATCAAATGACATACAATGAAATAAAAAATTAGCTTGTTTTCTAAGATACGAGAACTTAAGGAAAACCCGATGAAAAAAATACCCATTATCGTACGTCAAGCTTTAAAAATGTTCTTTATTTTTCTGTAAATATTTGAATGGGAAGCTTACTTAACTGCTTTTGACAAATGCTCTCCAAAGCTTATTCAGCTCTAATGGTTTCTCACACAAACAAGAATAGGCAAGAAACTTACAACAAAATAAAGTTTTTTTATCGAAAAATGATAAACGTTTAAAAAATAAACCGTATTTAATTGTTTAACATGATAACTGCTTAGAAAAAAAAAATATATATATATAATATATATATATATATATATATATATATATATATATATATATATGTATATATATATCTATATACACACATACACACACATATATATAATATATATATATATATATATATATATATATATATATATATATATATGTATATGTATATGTATATATATATATATATATATATATATATATATATATATATATATATATATATATATATATATATACGCACAAACTTCAAAAATTATTAATTTTCTAAGCAGTTTTCATGTTAAACAATTAAATACAGTCTATTTTTTAAACGTTTATAATTTTTCGAAAAAAAAAAATTTATTTTGTTGTAATTTTCTTGCCTATTCGTGTTTGTGTGAGAAACCAGCAGAGATGAATAAGCTTTGGAGAGCTTTTGTCAAAAGCAGTTAAGTAAGCTTCCCATTCAAATATTTTCAGAAAAAAGAACATTTTTAAAGCTTGATGTACGATAATGGGTATTTTTTCATCGAGTTTTCCTTGAGTTCTCGTATATTAGAAAACAAGCGAATTTTTAAATTCATTATGTGTCATTTGATATACCCGTATATGACATATATATATATATATATATATATATATATATATATATAATATATAACTACTGAGGCTAGGGGGCTGCAAATCGGTATGTTGATCATCCACCCTCCAATCATCAAACATACCAAATTACAACCCGCTAGCCTCAGTAGTTTTTGTAATCGTGCATCTGGCAACGATATAAGACAGGCCACCACCGGGCCGTTTTTAAGATTCATGGGCCGCGGCTCATACAGTATTGTACCGAGACCACCGAAAGATAGATCTATTTTCGGTGGCCTTGATTATACGCTGTGGCGGCTGTACAGAAAACTCGATTGCGCCAAAGAAACTTCGGCACATTTTTCACTTGTTTTTTACCATCTTCAGTGGCGTACGGGAAATGAAGATTCTTAGTTGCCAGAGAAAGAGGCAGACAGACAGACAGACAGACAGGCAGAAATGCAGGTTAGTTAACACATGGTTCATAAGAACATTATTCGACGCCCCGGTTTTATCATTAGGCGTTTTCAACCCGACTTTTCAACTAATGAACAAAATTTCCTGATCGCCATTTGATTCCTGCTTCATTATGCTTACAACTCTGCTCAAAACAAGTGAAAAATGAGCCAAAGTTTCTTCGGCGCAAGCGAGTTTTCTGTGCAGCGTATAATGCTGTATGAAACGCTCAGCCGCGGCCCATGAAATTCCAGCCACAGCCCGTTGGTGGCCTGTGTTGTTAGCACCTATAGCTGTGCCAGACGCACGATCATGGCTAACTTTAACCTCAAGTAAAATCAAAACTACTGAGGCTAGAGGGCTGCAATTTGGTAAGTTTGATGACTGAAGGGTAGATGATCAACATAACAATTTGCATCCCTCTAGCCTCAGTAGTTTTTAAGATCTGAGGGCAGACGCACAGACAAAAAGCCATCTCAATAGTTTTCTTTTCAGAAAACTAAAACAGAGAGAATCCACAGAAGCAGTTTTAAAGGCAAGCGCTGAGTTTAATGCGGGTGTATTACACTGTTTCATTTTGTTTCATGAATTTTCTTCCTTCAATAGAATTTCTCCCAGTTGCGACAGTATTTGAGGTAGAAAGTTGCTCACGAGGTTGTTGTGGGCATAGGGTATAGTGGATGCCTAGAATTTTCGGAGTATTTTCATAATTTTTGGTGCAAAAGAGCTCTTCATTTGTATTCAGACACACTTTAAAATGCAAAGACATATATAATACCCATGACTTCTCGAAAGAACACAAGTGGGCACCTCTGAATCAATGTCCCAAGTCTGGAACAGACATTTCTGTTCTTTGGATACGAAACACCTTACTTTCTAACACTTCTCTTTCATATCAAAGCACTTTCTACCCTGAGCTTTTCTTTTGTTACAAGACTTATTCACCTTTCTGCCTTCGTCTAATTCTCCATTTGACCAAACTATACCAAAATATTGTCATTATCTGCCAGTCTCCAACGCTTCACAATTCCTATTAATGAATCTATACATTTCTGAATTTGTCTGCCACCCTTACCACACATGCACTACACAAATAATTACAGCAATATTTTTTTTTATTTGTTATTTAACATCTTCACTTCATTTTCACAGAGGAGAGAAAAATAAGGTACAAAAAAAAAAAAATCCCTCCGCTATCCCAATTTTTACTTCTTTGGGGACACCTGCTTTTCCAAACCCTGTGCACATTCCGGAACCCTCGAGCGTTTACCTGTCATATAACTCACCTCATCTCTTCAACGCCATCATCCATTGACACATTTCAGTATACTCACATGAATTAACAATTCCAGTGTCTAACATCCGGCTAATCCTTTGCAATTTGTGGGTTTGGATGCAACGAGGATTGGCGGCAATTGGCAGCGAATGACATCGTTGGCAGAAGCATTACAGGAATGAAATTGAACTACAACCGAAGACAGGCATTCTCTAACTGCACTAAATATTTTCATGCTTTATAACCATAAACATTTCACTGAAGATAGAAAAGTAGTTATATATTTTTTAATCCAGCCGTTACAGTGGAGGTTTAAAGCATATGAATAATATCGTTGAGAGATATTTTTCGCAATCGAAAAATGGGCTATGGATGGAATAAAGTAAACTTCAGTCTCTTTCAGTTTTCACCAGTTCAACTGAAGCTATGTAAGATCATCTTGCTACCACAGCTGTACATGGAACGATATTTTAACCGATTTGTACTACAGTATGTACGGAAACTGTTAGGTATTCAACGAATCTCATAAAATGATTCAGTTAACGACAGCCATGTGCAAAAGTGAATGAGTGATTCCTTTCAAAGTGGCGTAATAACAACAAATGTTACGTAGTGTTAGCACTACATACACAAGCAAAGAAGCAGGCTGAACGAGAACGAGGATGAGATGAGGCAAACGCAAAACATGAGACAAAATAAAAGAGTAAAAGAAACTTCAAAAGGAGCATGAAACGAGAAAAACGTAAAAGGTGATGTTTTCAACTTGTCCATTGTGCCAAATGGCATGTCCAGAAGTCTAGTTAAGGCGGAGGGAAAAGGTCGAGTGTTTCCTGGAGAAGTTCAGGGGAACAGTTATGGCGAGGATGAGTCGAAAGTCACTTACACACGCACACATATACATGTGTATGTATATATATAATGTATATGAATATATATACATACATATATATATACTGTGTATATATATATAATATATATATATAATATATATATATATATATATATATATATATATATATATATATATATATATATATATATATATATATATATATATATATATATATATATATATATACAGGTATATGACTGATTGTGCCTCATAATATTGTTAACTTTAGCGTTTAAACGAGGAGAGAGTATTTATTTTACGAAAATGTTTCGGTTAGCTTTTTACTAAAGTTTGCGTTAAGCAAAGAATCCTTCATTTGATATTTCAGAGCAAACTCTTTAAAAAGGATTTCATCATTTAAACCGGCTCTAGTTGATTCTATCCTTTTATCCTCTCCTAATTCGTTCTTTGACTTCTCTTCTTGTTCTTACTTTTACGCTTCTCTCCTTATAAACGTGGGAAAGAATGACATCATTTTTAATCAGTTCAGAGAGTTACGGCTTCGGGCATTGCACCAAATCTTGTTTATTTGTCAAAGTGTTTCAGGAAGAAATGTAATCAGTAGAGATGAGAAAAATCTGTCACTGAATTTCCTCTCTCTCTCTCTCTCTCTCTCTCTCTCTCTCTCTCTCTCTCTCTCTCTCTCTCTCTCTCTCTCTCTCATTGTGGGTGCTGTCAGTTGTCTGGAACTGCACTGACTATCTAGTGCGTGTCCTAAGAATGAGTGAAAAATATCGAGTTAGGAGGGACTAAGTGAATATGGAAGAGTAGCAGTATCATTAGATTACCCATTACATTTGTCTCTTTCACGGCTCAATTGCTTTACTGAAATGTGTTTTAATAATAATAAAATTCAATATTCAGTAACTGTGACGCACAATTTTTTTTTCCATAATAGTTTGCTTTACTATTTGGGAAGCAACATAGGATCAGTTTTTTTCAAGGACACCAAAAGAACGTCTTTGACCGTAACTTTGAAAAACAAAATTATCTCCGAGCTTTTCGTATGAGCACGTTTAAAACTTATTTATTCTCCCCTTGCTTTAGTAAATGTAACCTATATTGATTTCTCTGAACATTCTAGAGAAATTCCATATAGCTTTGGTAATCATTTCCAATCATTTATGATTCCCTTGCCTCAGTGAACAATGATCTACGTCAATGCTAGGCTAAATCCACTTATACTCTCATATCCATAGAAAGCCAAAGGGATGTGAAACCTGTAATATGCACTGCCGTCTTTAAACCATAATCATATTTTTTTTTAAATTTAGGAATTTCTAATTTTAATTTTTTAAATGAAACTGAATAAAATTGTCACTAACACTTTAGCAATATTTCGACAGCTCTTTGCATATCTTTAATACTGTTGCTCTCTATATGAATAGGAGAATGATTATAATGTTAACAATAATTATGTATAATCAGACCCTATTAAATTTTCATTAATAAATGTAGCAGCTGATTTGTCTGTTACTTTTAACAATTCTGCAGCACATTAAATCTCTTGTGCATATTGTCACAACACATGCATAAAAGTAACGATAAAATCAGATTCTACCTCCATGAAGTGTTGGGCGATAGGATGCGGTTCTGAAATAAACTACATATGAGATTTTATAAAAATTTTCATGTCAAGTATATATATAATATTATATGTATATATATATATGTGTGTGTGTGTGTGCGTATGTATATGTGTGTATATATGTTTGTTTATATATATATATATATATATATATATATATATATATATATATATATATATATATATATATATATATATACACTTGACGTGAAAACTTATAAAATCTCAAATGTAGTTTATTTCAGAACCGCATCCTGTCACCCAACACTTCATGGAGGTAGAATCTGATTTTATTGTTACTTTTATACATGTGTTGTAACAATGTGCACAAGACATTTAACGTGCTGCAGAATTGTTAGAAGTAACAGACAAATCAGCTGCTACATTTATTAATGAAAATTTAATAGGGTCTGATTATGCATAATTAGTTAACATTATAATCATTCTTCTGTTCATAAAGACAGCAACAGTATTAAAGATATGCAAAGAACCGTCTAAATGTTGCTAAAGTGTTCGTGATAATTTTATTCATTTGTAATTTAAAACTGAAACCAGAAATTCCTAAATGAAAAAAGTAAAAAAATTATGATTATGGTTTAAAGATGGCAAAGACATATTACAGGTTTCATTTTCCTTTGACTTCCTATGGATTTGAGAGTATTAGTCGTTGATTCAATATTAAATGAAAGTATAAGTGAATTTAGCCTAGCACTGAGGCAAGGGAAACATAAATAATTGTTGGAAATGGTTACCAGAGCCATCGGCCGAGCTTACATGTGTTGTGTTGATAACATATTATAAATTTTACACGTAAATTTTACAAGTTATTTAATCATATCTCATTGTCTTTTGTCACTTACGCCAGAACAGGAACAACTTGAGACTGGAGCTGAAGAAGAGAGAGAGAGAGAGAGAGAGAGAGAGTGTATATATATATATATATATATATATATATATATATATATATATATATATATATATATATATATATATATATATATATATATATATATATATATATAATATTCACTCGGTTGCTCTTACACTGGAACGTAACGACTCACAAAATCTATCCCCAGTAGCAGTGGTGAAAACTGCTTTCCGCAGTAAACGGAAACTCGACTTTTCCAGAAGTGTTTGAAATGCGTACATACATATATATGTATATATTTACATATATATGTACCAATACATATGTATATATATGCACATATATATATTTATATATACATATATACGTGTGTGTATATATATATAATATATATATATATATATATATATATATATATATATATATATGTTCTCTCTCTCTCTCTCTCTCTCTCTCTCTCTCTCTCTCTCTCTCTCTCTCTTCAGCTCCAATCACAACTTGTTCCAGTCTTGGCGTACATGACAAAAGAAAAGGACACATGATCAAATAACTCGTAAAATTTACAATATATTGTCAACACATGTAAGCTCAACCGATGGCTTTTGTCAAACGTTGTAATGGATGTCTTTTACCATTTATGTTTCTGGGTCTCTGCAAACTTTTTCTCGTTACTGAAATATTTTACACGCACACAGACACACATTATATATATATATATATATATATATATATATATATATATATATATATATATATATATATATATATACATATACACACACCCGTTTGAATGTGTAATGAAAGTGACCCTTGATAAGAAAAATACCTTTATGGGAATTTTCACTACCTTTCATATATAGCGCGTTTTTCCTATTTGGTCTGTACTTTCTTATCGATTACAGTTGGCTGATTATGTCACGAAAGTGTATACTTATTTCTTAACTTAGAATTATTCTCGTTCCTGAACAAGTCTTTAGCCTGAGCAGGTAAGGGCGTCTTGTGGTCTTAATACTCCCGATCACGGGTAGGTGTGTCTTGGTGAATAAAATCTGTTGTAAAACTTTGCGGACACATCTTCCATGTAATTGGTCAGTGAGTGCTATTAGGATGGCAATCATGTAGTCATTATTTAGCTTTCCTTTATTCTTTAATTTTCAGAAGTTAAATGTGTTTTGAGCGGGGCTGTAACTAGCGGTAGTGGCGCCCGGGGCGTATTCTGAAGTGCCGCCTCATTCCCGTGCTAAAAAGTACGAAAGTGGTGAAAATTAAACGCACATTTTAAGTCTTAACATCTCAGTCAGTTATTTTATTTCATAAAGCTAAAACAAAAACAACACGGCAGATTTACAACGGAACCCTACGAGCTTTGTTAGAAGCGAATTCACCAGTAACAACATCGAAGTCCAACTGATAAGTAATTTCATGCTCTATTGTCTATATCGCGAGGTTTGATAATCTAAGCTGACCTGCTCAAAAGATGCCACAGTGCCATTTCCCCCCCTTAGTTACGCCACGTTTTTTGAAGTATTTTCATTATCTGTTTTGGAAATCGATTCTGGTTAAGAGTTTTCTTAAATATAAGGGAATGGGCTGCCCTCTTGGCCTGGGAATCATACCTAGAAGTATGTTTCCCGTATGACTTAAGCGTTGTAAAATGTTTTGGAATTTGTATTATATGCACTACAAAATGTTTGAAGATGATAAAATAGTATTTTATGATAGGCGATATTTTGTGCTCTATCTCTCTCTTAGACAAACGAAAAGACCTTTGAATTCCCTGTGAGAATGTCTAAACTAATGGCAGAGTACCCCATCTCTTGGTAAATTGGTATTTTGACAAAATCAAGATACCAAACAGTGACCCCGTTAAGAAATAGGAGACGAGTTAAAGAAAGGAAACAACTCCTGATCTGGTGAAGAAATAAAACCCAGAGGATGGAATTCCTCTCACCCAGATAGATTGCTCGAGAGACATGAGATCGCCTTTAACGAATCGAAGAGATTTTTCAACTTCAGTGGAGCATTCCGAGCTGGGAAAAGTTTCGGAGAGGTTTGTTTAATCTGTGCGCGGTAGAGGAAATGGGGCAGCCTTGGGCATTCCATCTTCATGTAACCCTAAGGTCTGCGCAGCTGGTTTCTTATGTTAATTAATGAGCCCATCAAGCATTCCTGGCAGGAATGAATTTCAAATTCTTCAGGACCAACGAGAAACTTTCAGGACAACATTTTTTTTAAACACTGAAAAGTATTCTTAGGATATTACCGAGCGATACACAACTAAACAGCCATCAACAAATAAATAACATCACCATGTAAAAAATGAGATATATAACTTGTTCAAAACTAACATTGTCTCCCTACCAGACATCATATATTACAGAAGGAACTATTTCATTGGCTGTGTCTCGAAAATATGAAATAAAATATCCTCATTGGTCAATGTTAACTCAGGCAATAAAATAAAGGTAAACAGAAGGGCAACACTCTAGGCTAGACAAGACTTGAAGAGTTCTCAAGTTATAACCGCAAGAAAAGTCTTAATATCTGCAGTTATCGATAGCTCAGAAATGTTACTTAGGTTATTTTCATATGGAGTATAAATGTCATTGCACTGACGGAGGCAGCATTAAAAATGACTCGGGACTAGGATTATTCAAAATTGCAAAACTTCCTGTTCCACTGGATGCCAACGCTAAGATAAGAGTGGCAGATTCATTGGTCTGATGTGATACGTATACCACCTGTATGATGGGGGGAAAGCGCTACACTCTACTTTCCACAGGCTCTGATAAACTCTCTGCCAAAATATTAAAGGGAAATCTTCTCTCTAACAAATTTACATAGCCAAGTAACTTGCAAACAAAACAGGCTGCGACTCTACGCAAACAATGTCCTATCATTTGGCGATTTATGCCCTACTTGCAACCCTACTGTGAGGTCCAGAGCTGTCGCCGAGACTATCAGGGCATCCCCGCTTCAAAACAAACATCTACATGACGCACCCAGACTCCCAGGAAACACAGATCCAGCGCTCCTGATTTAAGCGACCTTTTATGCATTTTTCAGAAGATACTTTATGTCCTTGTCAGAACTGTAATTACTAATTTATGTAAGGCATTGCAAGCTTTCTAACATATGTATTTGAAATCTCTTCCTAATTTGTATATAGAATTGTCAATCATTCTTCAGTTGTGAGAAAAACACATCTGACTGTATATAGTCGTCCCTCTGTATTCCTCTAATGTCAAATGCTACTTTTCCGCCCGCAAGAGTTCTTGACTTGTCAGAGATTTTGTGTTAATAAATTGGAATACCTTGAACCTGCCTCCTACTCGCCGCCTCGTTATACTACCTTTTTACAGCCAAACTGCTATGCATTGAAAGATATAAGACCTACCACTCTCGTAGGATAGCACCCATTATAAAACCATTAAACATACATTCAAATTGTTTGACCTCACGTGATATACTCTTGAAACTATTAAAAGCACTCCCACGACATAATGACATCAAAAACTTGTATACTAGATCCTAATATTATTTTAAATCACTAGCCTGAATATGGTTTGTGAAACTGTAGTTACCAACACAATTCGTTATATTTGTGAAACAGTAGTTACCAACACAATTCGTTATAAGTATTTTGAAACTGAAATCTTCAAGAAAATATATAATTATTTTTAGAAAAAACAGAACTACGTACAACTTAAGAATTTGGCTAATTCTGCAATATAGTCAAAGTAATCTCTTGACTTATAGGTGAATTTACTTACTTGAGAAATAGATAATTAATTCTTAGGTAATTTGTTTCTTAATGGTCAGTCTTTTAGGAAAGGCAATTGTGATTCCCAGAACTACAGGGCCTCCTTTACTTGATGAAATGGGTGCTACCTACAAATTAAATTGAGACTGTATCTCTGTAATTCACTGTAAGCACACCATGTACGTTCCACAGGATTTAAACTTTGTGTGTTGTAATCCTTGGGTGAGTGTCTATCGCAGTAAACGTTCGTTGAGTCGGTCGTTGTAGTGTTGCTTATTCAGTAGAGAAACTTATGCATAACATATCAAATTCACGCTACCTCGAGAGAATCTCCGATGGAGAATTATCACCGAAGGGGAATTTATAAGTGATAAATGAACAAGTACCACTGGGACGCGAACCCTTGACATGGACCCATTCAACGACTCCAGTGGGACGTTACCACCGCGCCATCGGAGATTCTCTCGAGGTAGCGTGAATTGATATTAACGACATTTGTAGCTTCATGATTGTATATAAATCACGGTGTGATAAAAAAAAAATTCATTTTATATATATATATATATATATATATATATATATATATATATATATATATATATATATATATATATATTATATATATATATATATAATATATGTGTGTGTGTGTGCGTTTATATATACATATATACATATCTATCTATCTATATATATGTATAGTATATATATATATATATATATATATATATATATATATATATATATATATATATAGATGTATGTGCATATATATATATATATATATATATATATAGATATATATATATATATATATATATACTATGTGTGTGTGTGTAATATATGTATGTATGTGTGTGTATATATATATATATATATATATATATATATATATATATATATATATATATATATATATAATATATATATGTATTCTTCTAAACGCATTGATAGCATTAAACTATTAAACACTGCACGACGTAGTATTTCATTTTAAACAGCTCTATACTATATTTATCAAACTCTGAGTAATACTGAAACATTACTCAGCGTCTGATAAATATAGTACCTTGCAGTTTAAAATGAAAACGAGTCTCAGTTTTTCATATTCTAATGCTATAAAGGAGTTTAGAAGAATTTGATACTTTTCGAAGAGTGAGGAAGCAGTGAACAGAAATTGAAACATTAGAGCATTGAGTAAATTTTGTCATATCATCCTAGTGGTGTGGATGAAATAGAACAGAATACGATTCTGTCTCATGTTGGAATGGAATTAATTAAACGTTCCATTAGAAGAAGAATGTGAAAGCACAACTGGCACACCAGGATTTTTCCAGCGTTTTTTTAATAATCATCCAATTTTGCAAACAAGTTATATGACCGAAGGGAAATATAAGTCAGCTCATGGAATTTTTGGACGAACACTTTATAAATCAATTTTTTTATTATCAGTATATAATTTTCGCACATTCTCTCCGTGGTAAGGCTGGCTTCGGAAGAAAAGATCATTGCAGTTTATTCTCTAACTTGACCTGGGAATAAACTTAATTAACTATTGACATTGTTGTCTTTAGTGCTCTTTAAAGTTGCTCGTAAGTTAATCTTGAATAAACCTCTTCTTAAATAATTTGCATCACAAATTGGTGTTGGGGTTGGCTTTAACTTCTTCGCTCTAAAGGCTATCAAAAAATTCGTCTACAAGTTTTTAATCAACAATCCCTCCCATTTTCAGAAAAGGCAATGATTTAATCATCAATGGGTTAAACTATAAGTTTTGTGTCTCTGAAAGGCAATGATGTAATCATCAATATTTAAACTATAAGTTTTGTGTCACTGCAGAATTTTGCAGGTTTTATAGGACATGAATAATTAACATCGTTAGGTAGTAATGGTTTCATAATTCAGATTAACGATTGTGTACTATCAATGAGCTACTTTTACAATTAAACAGTAAAATGGCTATTAGCTGTTTTGAAAATGATAAGGGGGATATTATTATAAGAAGGAAATTTTATTGTTCGATTATCATGCCATTTAGTGTATATGTGATGTTGTAGTAAGATTGTGAAACCAGGGATTTCACGAGATACTTGAAGTTTTCGGGGAATTCGTGAAATCACCAATTCGCTTAGGAACATCTGATCCCCGCGAAACAGTGATTCATCTTATACTGTTTCGCCCCGTTTAGTACTAGCCCCTCGGGGATCAAATATCCCCAAGTGAGTTGGTGATTTCACGAATTCCCTGAAATTTTCAGGGATTTCGTGAAATCCTCGTTTTACAGTCTTACTGTAACATATATATGCTTGGTTATTTGTGTCCATGAGAAAGGAAGAGAAAGCTACCTCCACGTGGATGTATTGCATGGTTACCAATGCGAAGAAACATGGGTTCACGTTTCTAGGTCAGACCAGTCTTCTGCACGCACATCCATATTCGCAACCCCCCCCCCCCTTGCATTATAGTCATCATTATTTAATATAATGTCTATCATATCATCGAACAGTATCTTAGGCTATGCATGTAAATTTATGAATACGGTTTTCCCTGCGCATGCACCGGTCTGTCAACGTCCACCCAACATCGTTTAAAACCCAAAACATTTAGCTGATGGTGTCAATTCTGCAGAAATAATAGGGTCTGACGAACCCAAATTGACTCGGTAAACGGGAAGACTTTTAATTAGTGGGGTCGCTCGATATAAGTCCTGGTTAACTCTCCGGAAATGTTAAATAAATTTTTATGTTAACATCTACTCGGCTATTCCTTATTTATCTGAGATTCTAAGATTAAATCCTTTGGAAATACTGAAATTCTTATATAACAGTCTTTAGGGATGTGATGCACTGAATGTTTTGAAATGAACCAGATCCATTTACGAGACTAATGAATTGTAACTTAAGGGATCCCCCTCCTTTTCCATTTTATTTAATAAAATTTTTCAGAAGTTAGTGCTGAGATTAACAAGGATTTCTCTACCTTTGCCGTAGAAAAACAGATAAGTATCACATCTTTCTTTCTTTCTCTCCTTTGACTCAGATATTCATGCGATGCTTTCGGGACATTTACTTGTAGTTTAAAGCTGCCATGTTCAATTATGAAGTTGTTCCACCAGATGTTATTTCAAGGAAGAAGAGCGCTTCTTTTATTCCTTTTCTTTTCATTGTATCATGCGTATCGACATTTTGTTTGTCTTCATATTTTCATAAGCAAACCGACTGATTTTTCTGATGCTCAGGGTTTTCTTTCCTTCACCTCTCCTTCCTT
The DNA here is from genome assembly GCA_039081455.1 of Macrobrachium rosenbergii. Taxonomy (NCBI): domain Eukaryota; kingdom Metazoa; phylum Arthropoda; class Malacostraca; order Decapoda; family Palaemonidae; genus Macrobrachium; species Macrobrachium rosenbergii. The sequence continues at coordinate 63,719,457 of JANJGK010000005.1, forward strand.
ATTTTATGATACCAGATAAGAATGAGCTAATATTACACTTGATTCTCACATTTGTCTCCAGAATATGTTTTTTATATTTTCACATATTTAGAAAATTCGTCCCCTCCAGTCCGTTAGTTAGGAATTCAAATTTCATGGCGGCTGGAGGAGACCCCACTGGAGGGGGACAGCTTAGGCTTCCTAACCCCAACATCGTATGATTTTGGGGAGCAGAAAGCCGTTAGGGAAGCAGGACCAGTCAGAACAGTAATTGGGCTGCTATGCTGACCCTTAGTTAGTCTTAACTTTAAGACCTATTTCCTTCGACCTTTGTGCTGGTTGTTATTGCTTCTTCCACATCTACCAATTACCTGTGCCCATCCCTAGAAATCGAATGGGACGCGTCGTGATCTCTCTCCGTCACTCTGCACTACACCTCCACAGTGCTAAGCTGGTGCTGTTCTCACTCTTACATTGGCCACGTGTCGGGACTTCTGCAGCCGGAATTCATCTTTTGCAAGCGAGCTCCATGCACAGATGAGATAAGGTACGTCTTGAAGCTGCAAGTAACGCCAGTGCTCTTTTCCTTCTCATGAATTTCCAATTTTTCATTCTCTCAAAACAAAGCCCCTTCGTTTTCCACAACCTAGCACGCACATTTGCCCTCATGACTTGTTGCAAGGTTAAATTAAGTTTGTTCTGTGATAATAATTAGAGCATTCCTACCATAGTGTTACCATGTGCTAATTAAAGCTAACTGATAATTTCCTCCATCGTGAATAAGTAATTTCATGTGAAAGAAAGCCCATATACTGAATGCTAACCTGGAATTCTTTTCCAGAATCCTGTTATCTGGCTCTTCGAGTTTTCTGTCCCTGCCCTTGTGAAGGAAATTGCCTCAGACGTTTATTACCATCTTGCTACGTGCATGACTCTTCTGACCACCAGTGGTCCAGGGGCACGTGATTGGCCCCCCGTCTGCATTGGCGTTGTGCTAAAATCACCATTCATTATCTATCAGCTAGTCTTAACAGCAGTGGTTTCCATTTGCGTGTCCAACTCCTTCAGGGCTGTAGTCTATTCTCTTGGAGGGGGGTGGGGGTAACACCACTGATTCCAAGAACCTTATAAAAAATTTCTCACACGAAATGTTACAACTTGTAGCAACTGACCTGCCGTTACTCCTAAACTATGTTAATTAATTATGGCACAGAAATGCAAAGCCTTTTGGGCCTTTTACTCCCCTTGCCTGAGATATCTAGCTACAAAAGCATTTGACATCTTTATAAATACGGTAGTCATAGCATTAAGTCGAAATTTAAAGCATGGGAAGATGACATCATTTCAAAGCCTAATTACAATCCACGTCTTGTCTCTTGAATCTCCTTCTTACTCATAGACAGAATGAATGGGTTGAGGGCAAGTCTTCTGTGGCTAATGATATGGCTATTGTCCTTTGTGAGTTGGATTCCTGCCAACTGGAAAATACTGAGTTCGTTGAATTTATTGCATAAAGGTATAATGATACAATAAATTCTTTCTCGTGTGCATTTGATGTTTTATATCACTCCTTTCGTGACATCTTTAACAAGACTGTCAGGGCACCCGCCAGGATTAGGAAATCTAAGCCACTGAAGATCTAGGGCTTTTCATAATTTGGGTCCATGAAGATGGAGGCAGATGCGCCTTTGAAAGTTTGGAAATAAAGAATCTCCTCTTTTGAACATCCCGTATTATTGGTGTCCTCTGTGGAAATAATACATACATATATATATATATATATATATATATATATATATATATATATATATATTATATATATATACATACATACATACATACATACACACACACACACACACACACATATATATATATATATATATATATATATATATATATATATATATATATATATATATATATATCTATATATATATATATATATATATATATATATATATATATATATATATATATATATCTATATATATATATATATATATATATATATATATAATATATATATATATATATATATATATATATATATATCTATATATATATATATATATATATATATATATATATATACATATATAATTATACTTCTATGTGTGTGTGTATAAATTATAAGATACACTGTCGACAACGTTATTATCCTCGTTGTTAAATTTTCGTAATTAGTGATTTTGTTCGTTTCATGATGCTAGCGAAGAAAGTAAACCAATTCAGATTGGATATTTTCCAGAATAAATGGTTTACTTCTGTACAATTTCCGGCATAGTTATTTCCACTGGTAGATGAACTGACAAAGGCAGTAGACAAAATATTCGTTGGTATTGAAAGCAAAAAAATCATGAATACTAAAGATTTTAAAACTAACATATAACGTTCAGTCAGTTACCATTCATTCTGACTTTTCAGATGAATTTAAGGAAAGATACATCAATCTCTATGGTAAAATTCCTTTCGGAAACTCTTCACTGTAAAAAGGTGTAGCGAAAATGAAGTAATAAAGGAAGCGAGACCATAACCAGAAAACTCCAGTTCTTATTCTTTATCTACGCCGGTGGTTTACAGGGATTTAACATGAGGAGACTGAGAAATTATTCCGAAGGTTCCCCCCCCCCCGCCTCTCTCTCTCTCTCTCTCTCACACACACACACAAAGACCGTTGACCTGTCCACTAATCATCCCGCTACAAAAGGTCATTTAACTCCTCCTGTTTTGGTTTACATTCAAAGTCTCTATAACTGATAAAGGTTAACGCATAAAAACTAAGGACGATTACTTAATGCTTAAATTTTCTCTTCTAATTTTTCTTGTCTAATTAGGTGATGATATTGTCGTTATACGATAATATGAACTCCTTAGATGCCACTGCTTTCGCTGAAAATATTTTACCAAAGTGGAAAGGAACATGATGGAAAGCAAAGAGAAACAAAACCATAAACTGAGAAATGAATTATGCTGGCCACGATTCATAACACATTACATTAAGATGAACTTCCTTTGTGCTTTTATATTCCTTCTCTCTTTCCCTGACGTCTATCGTTCTAGCTCTGTTTATATATATATATATATATATATATATATATATATATATATATATATATATATATATATATACATACATATATACTGTATATGTGTGTGTGTGTATGCCTCGAAGTTTACGTTAGCATCGATGTCTATGAATATAAGAGGAAAGGATGCCAAAGCCATTTGGATAACCGGTGTGGCAGAAACGCAATATAAGGACTAATTACGTAAGACATACATAATTATTTTGTAAACTACGACTGTCTATCGGAGTTCTTGCTAAAACAGTCATGGTCGCAAAACGGGTCTTAAATACTTAAAGCTTAGAAGTTTTAATTTGGTTTGGCCAGAACTGTGATCACAAAATCTGGGAGCTGGTCTCTTATTCTGAGCAGCGATTTTTTTTTTTCTGCGAAGGGTGTTTGTCTGCACTGAGACAAAAGCATATACTTTTCTCTCCTAATTAACAGCCATTTTAAAGCATTAATAAGACACTACTGAGTCTAATAACAGAAAATAGAATCTCAACCTTGAAAACAGCCTTACTTTTTGCGGTTTGTTTCCGTCCATTTAAATGACATAAATTTAATCTTCATATATCAATGGGGAAATTAATACGCCAAATGCAGTTATTTCTACTCCTCTCTCTCTCTCTCTCTCTCTCTCTCTCTCTCTCTCTCTCTCTCTCTCTCTCTCTCTCTCTCTCTCTCTCTCGTCTGACCAGCGCCACCCTCAGAATCCCCCAACCCCACCCAACCTCGTGTCGTTTGCTCCTATCACTTTATAAGATGCCATTTGTGGGACAGATCACATCAAATATATCTCAATAAGGTAAATTTTCTGCCAAAACTCTAAATTACATAGAACATGCTACTGATGTTGCTCTTATTTCATTGTACAAAACTGATGACAATAATCATGATATTAGATAACCATATTCCTCTCTGTGTTCAATAATCTGAAATTTGAATGTCATTACGTTCACGTGCATGAAGAAATAATTCAAATAATTAAATGTCAACATATTTATTTTTTGAGCACCATTCGAATGCTTTCTGTCTACACTCGTCTTTTCTCTCAGGCATTAACCATGATTAGCTTTCCAGGAACTTCTATGCATATCTTTTTGAAAACAACCATAATATTAGATAATGATACTTGGGAAATCATTTTCATAAAAAATTTTTAGGTGTTCTATGTCGGAAGAACTGCAGGATAATTCAACATTGCTTGCCGGGAGGGAGAGTCGTGTCATATGAAAGGCATTCTGCTACTCTCCTTACTCACGTGCAATCTCTTCAACTAAATCGTTTAAACTTTGAGTTTTCCACATTTGCGAAAGGGGACAACAACCTAATTAGCACTGAATGAATTTCACCCTTCTAGAGGGGAGGAATAAAGCTGTTATATTTGTTTTGCATTTCCTAGATTATATTCTCTTTTCATCATTCCTGTTGCGTTGCTGTTGATCTGACTTGGCAAGTATTTTCGCCTATGTCTGTTGTGCTCTCTCTCTCTCTCTCTCTCTCTCTCTCTCTCTCTCTCTCTCTCTCTCTCTCTCTCTCTCTCTCTCTCTCTCTCTCTCTCTCTCTGGATACATCGATGCTGATGTATCTAGAAATATGAAAATATCTGCAATGTTTTTTAATCGATAGCGTATTTTACAAGTACTTACCTTATTGATTTTAATTCCACTGCTGTCTTCTTTACACAAACATACACACACACACACACACCTGTATATATATGGTGAGGTAAAACAGAAAACCAGAAAACGCTTACATAGTGGACAAGCAAAGAGTGCTTTTACTCCTTAAGGTAATAACTTTGAGATAATTCCAAATGAAAAAGAATATCGTTATTACGGCATTTAAGAACGACAATACATTAAAAAGGACCACTATGAGGAACTTTCCTGACGATATTAAAATTTTTGTATAAGATATATCTTGCACATTATTTTATAAGGCATGAATAAAAAATGTAAGGTATGCATAAAATGATCTCACAATCATCATTCGACTTTTGAAAATGGGCGTAACCGAATGGTATTGTTGAAAGTTAATATCATTTCCTCGAGTTTTTAAAAAGGAAGTTTGATAAGGATATGCTTATCAGTTAAGGGAATATAACTTCATCCTTTAATTTTCAAAGAAATGTAAAACAATTATGAATATTAACGAGTGTCTGTAGTTAGGCCAGAATGTCAGCAAAAGAAAAATAAAAAAAGAGGCGCCGAAGTTTCTTCGGCGCAATCGAGTCTTCTGTATGACGTACAATGCTGTATTAAACTCTCAGCCGCGGCCCATGAAACTTTTAGCCACGGCCCGGTGGTGGCCTGTGTTGTTGGCACCTAAAAAGGTGCCAGACGCACGATCGCGGCTAACTTTAACCTTAAGTAAAATAAAAACTACTGAGGCTAGAGGCAGCAATTTGGGATGTTTGATGATTGGAGGTGGATGAGCAACATACTAATTTGCAGCCCTGTAGCCTCAGTCGTTTTTAAAATCTGAGGGCGGACAGAAAAAGTGCGGACGGACGGACATACAGTCATCTCAGTAGCTTTCTTTTACAGAAAACTAAAAATCCTAAAAGCTTACTCCGCCATGTGCGCTTGTACTGTTCTTCGCCCTTAGATATGCATTTCCAATTGATTCCCCTATTGTATGCTGTCTCTCTTGAAAATGTCTCTGCACAGAACAGGTGGGCGAAATACCTTATGTTCCATTTCATGCTTTGGGTACTTAACATCACGTGTTCCTTCGAGTTATAAGTTCACACATGCACATAAACAAACAAACAAACACACACTCATATATATATATATATATATATATATATATATATATATATATATATATATATACACACATACTGTGTATATATATATATATATATATATATATATATATATATATATATATATATATATATATATATATATATATATATATGTGTGTGTGTGTGTGTGTGTGTGTGTGTGTGTGTGTGTGTGTGTGTGTGTCTGTGTGTGTGTGTGTAATTCTAATAGCCACAATGCCCTCTTAACTTCTCGAATTCTTCGCACTTTTTTGGATATGCTTGTAACTACGAAGCCGAAAGTATCCAAACAGAAGAAATTGAAGAGCCTGTGAACGCCGGTCGCGGGAAGCGAACCCGAATTCCATATTCACAAGGAGGTCGCTTCCCGCGACCGGCGTTCACAGGCTCTTCAATTTCTTCCGTTTGAATACTTTCGGCTTCGTATTTACAAGCATATCCAAAAAAAGCACGAAGAATTCGAGAAGTTAAGAGGGCATTGTGGCTATTAGAATTACATATGTGTCTGGTAAAAGTGACCAGTAGATTCTACACACACACACACACACACACATATATATATATATATATATATATATATATATATATATATATATATATATATATAATATATATTATATGTGTGTGTGTATGTGTGTATGTATAAATATGTTTATACATATCGATAATATTTAAGTAATTCTTTTATTTTACTCTTCTTCCTTTCTTAGATAAAATGTGGGCAGTCTTCACACCATCAGCTGAATTGTTGACGTCGGGAATTACCTCTATCATTAAGTAAAGCAAGTAATCGCCGTTAAAGGGTAAGTAATGAATTTCGTCTCAACATTTTCTCTCTTATCTCTGACTTTATTCTTTTATCGGTGCTCTCCCCTTTGTTAATTTTCTGCATAGAGAGTTTCTCTCTCTCTCTCTCTCTTAATACAAAATATGTATTCATACCTCAGTTACGTTTGTCTTTATCAGTTTCTGATCTATATAAATTCTTCATCTCAACAGTCTTTTCAGTTCGGCGCCTGCCTCGTGAGCAACTGTCACAAAAGAAAAATGCAATTTGATTCCCCCTTTTCATTACATAAAATAGTTTTGCCCACAAATTCTACAGGAGTTTTAGTTCGATCATGGCCGTCTCATGATATTTATCACAAATATTCAGCATGTTATAAGGTATCATACGAATTTCCTGTATTTTTTAAAAATGAATACACAGGTATTAATAAATTTATTAAACTATTCTGAATCTTGACAATGTACTGATCTAGTGGTACGGTTCCAATTGCTAAATTCTTGGTTTCTGACCATTATCATATACGAATGCGCTCTCATGATATCCCCACCATGATAGCTCAGTACTCAGTGTGTGTGTGTGTGTGTGTGTGTGTGTGTGTGTGTGTGTGTGTGTGTGTGTGTGTGTGTGTGTGTGTGTGTGTGTGTGTACGTTGGGGTTTTAGCACTACTGAAACTGACACGTTATATGTTATGTTCAGCGGGTAGTCTAATAAGAAGGTACATTCAGTCGCAAATCACACGATTGGGAACAGCTATTTGGGTAAAGGTTTCCCTCCCACCTCCACTTCCAAAGGGCCTCCTTCCCATTTCGTGATAACATTAAGTAGGACGTTGGGATACGTCTCTCTAATCTCCTTTTGCTGACCGTGTGGCACCAATCCATTTATCACTTATAATTCCCCTTCGGTGATATTCCCGAAGTAGCGCGAATTGGATATTAAAGGACATTTCTAGCTTAATGTTTGTATATAAATCAAGGTGATGTGCCGTACCAATCGGCTGCCATGGTGGGGTGGGTTGATGCCGACGCTTATTTCAAATCCCCGCACTCGACGGGTATACAGCAAGTACGGCAGATTCGGCAGTAACCTCTACCTCTCTTGATGGCCTAGTGGTTTTGAACATCGACTGGAATTCGTTGGATACGATTTAATATCGTGTGAGAGTCCCAGCGCAGATTATGTTGAGTGAAAATATTTTCTGCCCCGTTGTGAACTTTAGAAAACGCTTCAGAGGAGCGCGGGATTTTATCGATCAGAATACTTGAACACCATCCTTATTCTTGATGAAAGCACCGCTGCTGCGGGCATCCTTTGCCTGCTTTTCCTACGTTATCATTTTTCTTAAAGACAAGGGACCGAGGGAGTTGCGAGAAGTGTTTTTTTTTTTAATTCGTGTTATGTAGAACCACGGTAAAATATACGTCTACCTTCCAAACGTATAATAGAAAATATATATGGGCCAAAACACATAGTTTACATTATACTTATTTATAAGGATTGTCTATTTTCTTCATAATTTGTCAACAAAAAAACGCTGAATAGTTTTTAAAATGTGCCAATGATTGTTAAGACAACATAGCATCTACTTCAATTGTGAAAATAAGGTCAGACTACAACATTTAACTTCGTATTTCTTGAAGTTCCTAATAATTCTACAATTGCTACGTGCATACTGACTTCACGTTCATTTTAATAAGTAAAGGATAGAGTATCTAATTGTAAAGGCACAAGTAGTTTTAGCATCCGATATTCTTATTAATATAACCGTGTTCTTGTGCTACCGTCATTCAAGAAGTCCCTCCCACTCTATCAGGTATTTTGTCTATAATTCTGTTTTCTACTTTACTCCTTATAGGTACACAACCATTTCATAAAAGTGTTGTAATTAAGCTTTAATATTTGCATGAAAGAAATATAAGTACAGCTTTCGTCACGACTACTTTAAGCATTAAGTCGATAGAACTGGCTATTTACTCCGAAAAAGAAAAAGGGTACATGACAGACTCGAATGATCAAGCAACTGTTTCGAGTTAACAGAGAAACCGATAGTTCAAAATAAGAGACACAAAAGCAAGATAAAGGCAATTCGTCAAGGGTAAAATTACTTACAAATGATTCTCCGAAAAATGTGGATTTTACAAGGAATTCCAGAGAACAAAGGATCCCGTGTAAAAAAATTCCAGATATTCCAATATCGGATTTCTGAACAAGAATTATACCCACGTAACGATGTCATTCACGTTATTGGAAGAATTCAGTACATTATAGAACCTTATGGTGGAAAGAGGTGCTCGGAATAGTCAATGCTCGATATGGTATAAAGCGTGACATGAATAAATTTATCGGACAGGGCAGTGCTATTATAAAAAACTGAAATCACAGTGTCTGCATAACATGACAAAAAGTCAATCTTTGATCTTATATCAAGCAAAAGGAAACAATGCCACAAAGAAGATTTCAGCCCCCAAAAAAAAAATTTAAATAAAAAGGAATATCTCTCCAAGGCGTTAAATTTTGTCTACATTTGAAATAATATTCTAAAGATGCTGATAAATTTTCATGTATTATAAGAAGGCCATGGAGACAGAAGCTACCATTAAAAAATTCTTACAAATATGCAATCAGTTTATCTATGTTATGATTATTTAATGCACCACAGTTGAATCAAAATGTTCACCTACAATATTCAGGGATATACCATATAGAGTTGCTAGAAAACTAAAAAATGCAAATATGGTTTCGTATATTTACAAAAATAATAACATGCTTACAGTATACTTTTAGGGTGATGTTGGTCTCTTCTCTATTCTATAAACGCCAGCAGCCTCTTGAGATTATTATTATACGTGGATCATTCTTTTTACGTGTGCTTATAGTCCAGCAGATATTGGCATAAATATGACCAAATTGTGCCTTTGATGATAAAAGCATGAAAGTTGGCAGAAATGTTCAGCAGGTCAATACAAATAAATTTAGCTATAGGGCCATCTCAGATTTTGCCTGTAACAAATCTGGCAGCCATTTTTGTTCCGCCATTACCGAAAAATCATATTTGGCTTGTAAAATGAAAACTATGCAAGCTAGGATAACAAATAAGGTGTCTTTTCCTAGGTTTTCAGGGTCAAGGAGCATTCTGAACACACAAAAGAAGCAATATCTTTGCTAGTTTATACTATTTTGGTGTTTCAGCACACGATACATATACTTTATGGGGTTCGAAAGTTCTTGTGTTGACAAGATATTTTGTAATTTGTTAAGTCACACTGCAATCATTTATTATTGAATGTAAAATGAACTTCTTTTCAGCAGACAAATGTTATTTATTCCTAAAAATAAAAACTTTGATACTTCAGATTTGAGGTTATGCACTTATTATTAAACTTTAAAGTCTGTCATATATGTGATACATAGATATACTACATGGAAGTTCTTTATTCTAGAATGTCACATTCTCCCCCACATCTGCAGAGAGCTGTGCAAGGCAAATTAGCCTTAATGCATTCACAGTGTCCTCTGCAACCTTTTGTACATCTACACTTAAGTAGCTCATGACATGCGCTTGAGGCTTCAGGTAATGTGCTCCATAGAACTGCCCAGTCTCCATCAATGTTCTTCTGCCATCCCCACTCCTCTGGGGAAGGAATTGCTGGTTGTTGAATCATTGCTTGGCCCCAGCAATATGCAGCTTGATACACTGCCCTTTTGGTGTGCTGCATTAATGCAGCAAAGGTGGGTGGGATGTTTTCTATCTGTCGTCCCTTTTGTGAAAACAAGATTTTTCGTACCTGATTGACTGAGGTCTGACTGCTTGTCCGGTCATAGAGCAACACCACAAACCTTTCTATATGGCTTATCCATTCATCAATGCTTGATGGTGATGATGTCAGTACTATGAAGGACATGATTGCTCTTGACATTCATCCTGAAAGTTACCAGAGAACTGAGGTTTCATTTTGAACATGTCTCTTCGTATAATACTTGCTGCTCTTGCCAAGTGAACAGCATCATTGTCAGTGTCATGTTCACAAGCCTTCTTTATAGCAATCCCAATGTCTTCATTAAACATCAGAATAACATCACGTCCCTGCTTATGGGCTTCCATATCAGGAAAATAGGCCAAAATCCTGTTCTTGAGTTTGGTTGTGTGCACACGCCCAGACAAAGCAACACCCAGCTGTTGTAATCGGTCAGTGTACAGTTTTGCAAGATCTGAAAGTTTGAACACTGGTGCTACAAGTTCATCTTCCTTCACATCTTCGATATATGATATCAGACTAGCAAAGGCAATGCCATGGTTAATGCTTTCATTGTCTTCATCCTTTGTCTCTCCAATATTTCTAGGTTTGTTGTAAAGTGCAGCCAAGCATCTTGCATGGTATTTTGCTTCCTGGGCAATTAAGTCACCTGCACTAAGTTTGGCAAGCAAAACTGTATCTTGTAAAGCCAGTGCACATTTTCGGACCTTGGTATCCAGTTCAAAAGTAGAGACTTCATGAAGAACCTCTCGTGATGACAGCCCACAAAAGAAACATGAAGTTAAGGATTGTTGAGTTTCTGTACTCTTACGTGTATGTTTTTGGCTTGTCTCTTCTTTTTCTGTAGAGAATTTTCGTTTTTGTGCTCTGTCCAGTTTAGTCTTGTTGTATTTCAATCTACATCCATCATGAAATTTTGCTCTCTGATTTACAAGTGTCATTTCAATGCCACCTCCCTCATCAATCCTGTCTAATTTTAATGACCTGGGCAACGCTCCACACTGTTCAAAAGCATAAAGATTTTCAGCTATAGTCTTGTACCCAGTACCAGCTGTACTTTGCTTAATATCTGCTGGGCAGTGTAGTCTCTCATGGGTGTTCTCTTGGCATATAAAGCACAAGTTCCAGTCTGTTTTCTCAGTTAGCTGTGTTTCCTCAAGCTCTTCTTGACTCACCATCCCATGGAGTTTTTCCATCCTGATCTGTTAGTAATAAAGCCCAACTGTACAACTATAAAGCCCAACACCACAGCTATGGCTATGTACTAAGTCTATCTTCTATGTTTAACTTGGCCTGTAAGCAGAGTGAGAAAGCATTAATTAGGACACAGTAGGATAAACATGTGCAGAAGTGCTTTATAATACAACTTTATAATACAACAGCAGAATGTAAAAGTGAAAGTGAATGCATTTGACTCCACCTCAGGCAGCAGTCCACATTGTCAGATATAGAATAGCAATAAGCTGTACATTGACATTTCAGTAATAGGGTGAAGCACATATGGTAGTCAGATATAAAAAGGGTTCTATTTGATAAAATATAATGCATTAATTATATTCTTAAACCTGAAGATATAGTTTTGACATCATATTTGTAATCTTAGCTCATGTGTTGTAAGATTTATAGACAACAAAACGATTTTTCGTTAAATGCAGAACAAATATGGTGCCTATTTTCTCTATCTAGTCATATCTGATGAAATATAATACATTTATCATATTCCTTGACCTGAAAACCTAGGAAAAGACACCTTATTTGTTATCCTAGCTTGCATAGTTTTCATTTTATAAGCCAAATATGATATTTCAGTAATGGCGGAACAAAAATGGCCGCCATATTTGTTACAGGCAAAATCTGAGATGGCCCTATAGCTAAATTTATTTGTATTGACCTGCTAAACATTTCTGCCAACTTTCATGCTTTTATCATAAAAGGCACAATTCATGCCAATATCTGCTGGACTATTAGGAGAAGTTTCAAATGAATTCTAGGTGACTGTCATAATTCAAACCTGATGGGCCAATTAAAGCATTTGGATAAACATTTCCTACTTTCTGTTTCTATTCTAAATTCTTGAAGACTTCTTATGATATTGTTAGTTAATAAGCGCAACTGATATAAAATTTGTACATATATATATATATATATATATATATATATATATATATATATATATATATATATATATATATATATGTATATATACATACATATATATATATATATATATATATATATATATATATATATATAAATTTATATATATATGTATAATTATACGTATACATATATACGTATACACATACACACATACTTATGTGTATATATATATATATATATATATATATATATATATATATATATATATATATATATATATATATATATATATATATATAAAGGCAAATGCCACGAAGGAAAAGTGAAACAACGGAGTGGTTGCTGGGCCTTTCGACACACGGTCCTTCACTAGTCTGCTAATAAATGACCGTGTGTCGAAGAGCCTAGCAACCACACCGCTGTTTCAATTTTACTTTCGTGGCATTTACCTTTATTTATACATTCATCACGTTCCATATCTTCGTGAATCAGTTATACATACATACATACATACATACATATATATATATATATATATATATATATATATATATATATATATATATATATATATATATATATATATATTGTAGTAAACCTATCAGACAGAGTCTTGTAGACGGAGCTATGCTGCTTCCTGTCTAAGAAATTCATTACAGTTAGTACCTTTGAGGAACAAAATGAGCACCAGCTAAAGTTTTGTATCCAAAGAGGAGAAATAAGAACAGTGACAAGAACGAAGTTTGGAGACACGTTTTAAAACGCGATCTAAAGTTGTCAGAAAATAATTAAGTTACAGAGAGTGAGTTCATAAATGTTTAAGTTTTATTTAAAAGAAAGAGCCTCGCTTTGGAGGAGACCTGATTTGTTTATTGATATTACTGTAGGTTTGCACCTATATTTTCTGGAAAACAATTATTACTATTTTGTTGCTGTATTTGCCATGTTAACTACTAGTTTAATGTAAAGTCGTTCATATTACTGTTTCCAGCTGTACAGAGTTAGTATTCATCTCTGCATCGGAAGATTAAAAAAAAAAAAGATCCAGATGATTACATGGACAATGGTCTTGATTTAATTAATTTATAAATAATCGAAGCACATTGTTCTGACATCGAAAGTTACATATACTTCACCCTGAATGACGTAGTTCTGTCAGATGTATTCTCATCTATGCTAGAATTTAGACGTGCATCCCTAATACCCATTCAATATCGGCAGTGTATATCGGGAAAAACAAATATTCCAGATAAAACAGCCTTGTTCTAAAGTACCCCCAACTGTTGTCAGACCAAAAATTAAGACCTAAATTCACTTCAAACGTAAAGAAAAAACAAATACTTTCTATGATACATTGTCTTACATGTGAATATACAAAATGATATTCAGTTAAGCTGACTTTCTCTATTCAGACAGGAAACGTACATAAAATAGGAAAAGATATTTTTTCTATCCTGAACGACACACTTCAGTTACACAGGGAAAGAGCCTTCCTTACTCCTTTACTAGATTAAGCAGATTTTCCTTGGCATAGCACAAAAAACTTCAGAAAATAATGAACCACTTCAGCATCCTTCTTTGGAGGTCCACGCTTGCACAAAAAGGAAAATTTGCCGTTATTTACAAAAAACAGATGCTAAAATTATTATTATTATTATTATTATTATTATTATTATTATTATTATTATTATTATTATTATTATCCATGGATTTTAATGCGCTTAGAGTTATTTTCAAGAAGCCAGAAGTAAGACGGCAACTAAGTCTCTCTTGTGTTGAAAAAAGTGGTAAATTGAATAGGATAATATATATAAGGAAAAAAGGCTTGCCCCTCTAAATACGTCGTCATAACCACGCTGAAAACAAAGGAAAGGAAACCGTTGCAGAAGTCAGTGCAGGGTAGTGGAACTTAATGGCCCATAGTATCCATTAGAGTCGTAGGAGTAACAAAGAAAGTCAAAGATGTTTTGTTAAAAATTCGAGTATGAAA
>JANJGK010000005.1:63738936-63740093 GCA_039081455.1 Macrobrachium rosenbergii
TATATATAATGTGTGTTTATATATGCAAGTATATGTATATATTAGAGATCTGTGTACCAAATGAAGGATTTTTAATATTTTTCATTGATTTTGTTGTAGAAATATGAATACACCATTAATGGTTTTCTTTCTGTCGCTCTGAAACAATTTCCAATTAGGAACAACTGACAGTTATATTCAGATTACTGAATCCCTTTCTCAAGACATTTTTCTCATTACTGCTGTTCCGCCTCTGAAACTCTTCCTTAATTAAATGCACATGCAATTAGCTATGTTTACTCAACCTCCCTTTGTGTTTGCTTATTCCTGATCTATTAATTGCTTGATTAATGCTTGCCTGCGTGGTGTCGTCCTTTGTTTAACACGCGATCTTCAAATATTCAGTTTGATACAGATATTCTTGCTCTCATTTTTTCTCTTACAGTAATCACTCTCTTTCAAAAATAATAATAATAATTATATCATTATCAAAAATAATAATAATAATAATATCATTACTATTATTATCTGTATTTCTTGTTGCTGTCTTTGACGTAATTATAATGGAATTGCTATCATCCTACCTCCTTACACATTGCTTTTTTTATTATTCATGTTGGTGAGATAATTCTTATAATATATATATATATATATATATATATATATATATATATATATATATATATATATATATATATATATATATATATATATATATATATATAAGTGTTATGCCTTCCACCAAGGTCAAGTAGGATCATAATCTCTTACTTCATCTGTTTTAAGAAAAGCATCATATCATCTTACATCCCTGAGATCCTCCGGCAGCAATGGGTCAGCACATTCTTTCTCTCTCGTCGACTCCTCTCCCTGTATCTAACCTCAGACAAAGTCCTACTGGAATAAAACGCCGAGATGCAAATTTCATGAAAGCATTTCAGCAAAAACTACGGTCATGAAATGGAGTGTCTCCCACCCCATAAAAATGGAAATCATAACTAGAGGCAACTCAGACTCACAATCAATCGAATTAATGATTCTAGGCCAACTAATACTAGTGACTAACGCCCTGGTCATCAAACCAAATAAAAAGGTCATGATTATTTTAGACCGGAATAAATGTAATATGTTAAAAGAACACCACTTCCAAAATATTCGTCCTCACAGGACGAACCCAG
>JANJGK010000005.1:63740193-63827693 GCA_039081455.1 Macrobrachium rosenbergii
CATTACCTAAGTTAATGAACATTAATTTTGCAAAACCTATATCAAAATAGTTTTCAAACTTACTTTTTGTTTTAAAAAATAATTAATTACCAAAAAAGAAAAAAAAATACCGACAAGTGAACTATATAGGTATTAAAAAAAGCGAAAATAATACTTTCTATAAATCTAAAGCTTCACACCACATGAACCGTACGATGTAACTTTTTTGCTGTTCACCAATGACTCCGAAAATGGAATGTATTAAACATTACTGGCCTTGATAAAAAGCATAATTTACAAAATGATCAAGATACAAGTCTGGTCTAATAGTATAAAAATTCCCAGGATAATTTCTTGAGATTTCAATAACTCTCCCATAGTATCCGTTGAGTACCTTCCCTGAATTTTTTTCTACATGATCAGTTCTCTTCAAAACCCTTGTCAATTTATATACCTATGCTAATCATTATTTTATAATATATATTCAAGGAGATAATTCACCTTAGCAGCTTCAATCTTTTTTTCTCTCTCTCTCTAGATCCATTCACAATTTTGCAATCACAATATTCATCATTTGCCACAACAGAAATTTCACTCTCTTCCACATCTTTTGCATCGATTCTACTACCTTCCATATTACCTCCATCTTTGAGACATCTTTCTTCTTCTCAAACAAAGTATATTTAATGCAATGTATAAGTGCCATCACCCGTTTTCATTCTTCCACCATTCAGCTTACCATTTTTCGATTTATATAACCGGTTTCTGTTTGTCCTTAAAACTATACTCATGTTCACACTCATTTTTAACTTGTCCCCTCTTGCAGAAAGTTTGAGATTTTTTCAACAGTTTCTGAAGTTTTACTTTGCTATCCGCCGATGATATTGAATTATTTTAAAACATCAGCCATTCCATGCTCGATTTCCGACCTGCCTTCTCTTCTCACAAGATTGAACTCACACCTTCTGTTTCTTCTCCGCCTTCTTGTATTGCGCCTCAGAAACATCGACCACCTCTCTAATATTCCTTTTTCACCAGACCGGACCAGTCACTTTCTTGTTTCCATATTCCGGTACATGCCTAGCTCCCATGATATCCAGCTCCCACTTTTGCACTGTGCTCATTAAGTAACACTACACTATACGTTCTTAAAACTCCCTGAATTATCTTTATCGTTTATATTGTGAGATTTCTGTTTCGCGACTTTACTTCGGAAAACTTAATTTATGTTCTTGTTCAAGAGAAATTGGTAAAAGAACTAAGTATTCAAGGCAATTCAGGTAGTCAAATATCGTTAAGAAATTCTTAATTGCTTAGGAAATGAATGCTCATAACTCGCCTTTAAAACTAGATTTAACCCGTTGATGACTAAGAAAAACAAATAAACCATTGAATGCAAGCAGATAATATAACCTCATGAAATACTTGTTAAAGTATCAGTCAAACAAAAAGTTGGTAAACCACATAACGAAAGAAAAGGGTAAATTTGCTGGGTTGTTTCCAGCCTGATAAGAAAATCGAATGTAATGATTAACATTAATTCAAAGAAATTGGTTATTTAAGATTCTGAAAGGACCTGTCAACAATTCCAATAAATGCAGCTAAAGCAATGCATAAAAGATGGCTGTTGCCGATAACCGTGTCCTGTAAAATCTTATGAAAAGAAAAAGTATTTTTCTGTCTAAAATATAGATACAACCCCTAACGAATTCTTTTGAGCTTTCTCTACCCCGTTAGGGAATCACAACCGAGAGCCAAATAAACCTTTCCATCTTTAATGTAAGCGGTATTGATTAATTCCAACTTATATGTATAAGGTGACCCACTTTTTGTTAACTTTACACTTCTATTAAGAACGAAGTTTCAATGTGGCTTCTTCTTTGAGAGGTGAAATCTCATTTTATCTGGAATCAAAGTCGACGCGAGAAGGAAGTGGGGGGGGGGACAGTTGGAAGGTGCGGCGAGTGGGAAGTCTCAAGCTAATATAGGAAAAACTGTCTGATTCCTCATAAAGTCTTTTCCAAAGGCTAAATTTGCTCAAGGACGTCGGGTTTATATAGAATTGTAAGGCATAAGAATAATGAAAGAATCTTTTTACTTTCACTGAGCTGCCATAAATTTTTTTTTATGATAAAGGACCTAATAAACAGGACATTTTAGCTCATTAATCTCTCATTTACACATTGTAGCGAAACGTAGGAAAGGGTTACGAAAAATTAATAAACGAAATTCAGCGAGCTTTAAAATTTCCGAAGTCTGGGTTATTCATCTTGTCTACCATGGAAAGGCGAGTTGCATAAATCAGAACCTACAATATATATATATATATATATATATATATATATATATATATATATATATATATATATATATATATATATATATATATATATATATTATATACAGTATATATATATATATATATATATATATATATATATATATAATATACATCAATTATATATTGCTCTTATTTATAGACGGAATGTGAATGTAAAATGAAAAGAGCAAATACCTCAAGTTATCGGGTTTCCAAAACGGATATGAAATAGATGAGAGAATTTAGAGGGAATTTTCTTTTTGAAAAGAATGTCTCCCAGAAAGATTTTTACAAAAGCATAGAGAGAGAGAGAGAGAGAGAGAGAGAGAGAGAGAGAGAGAGAGAGAGAGAGAGAGAGAGAGAGAGAGAGAGAGAGAGAGCCCTCATTACAGTCTTTTACATTCTTGAGGCGTAATGCGGTCTGAGTGGGTCTAAATTTGATCTGAGTAAGTCTTGTCTCTCCTGTATTCTGCATGAAATAACTGAAAAGAGATTTCGCCTCTACCTTGGTTTGGAAGGTTGGAGACGATAAGGAGTTGGCGTCTCTCTCACTTCATTGGAAACCTATTTTAACTGAAATATTTCTGCTACATTTACTGATACTTTAGATGACTATATAAGTGGCGGCAACTAGGAACCACCTATCTATTTAAAAACCAAAATAGACGTGATCACCTACTCCTTATTTTAGGGCCTACGCAGATTGCAGAGATCTAAAATCACGTTATGTTTTGATTGTTATTTAATGTCGTATACATGGACTATGAATGTACTTGTAATTATGAAGCACCTGTTAAATCAATAAATTCCAATTAATAAAAGCCAATAAATAGGTAGTTCTGCACTCTATTTATGGTTGT
The DNA here is from genome assembly GCA_039081455.1 of Macrobrachium rosenbergii. Taxonomy (NCBI): domain Eukaryota; kingdom Metazoa; phylum Arthropoda; class Malacostraca; order Decapoda; family Palaemonidae; genus Macrobrachium; species Macrobrachium rosenbergii. Next base: position 63,743,353 of record JANJGK010000005.1, read on the forward strand.
AAAATCAGGGTACTTACTTAGGCATTTGACTTCGCAAGAAGGTCCCAACATGCTTTGTTTAACTCAAATGTCATTGGTTTGAATGTCTGCCAGGTGTATGCTACTGCAACATATTGGGGTTAAGCATGAATGAAATATATAATGAGTAAGCTGCAATGAAAATTTGCTCTTTTCATTTAACATTCACATTCCGTGTATAAATAAGAGCAATATATAATTGATGTATATATATATATATATATATATATATATATATATATATATATATATATATATATATATACATATACATACATATACAGTATAAATTTTTGTAGGTTCTGATTTATGCAATTAGCCTTTCCATGGCAGACGAGATTATTATTGCAGAGGCATCACCCAGACAGACTCCAGACATTTCAATGCGCGCTGAATTTCGTTGTTTAAAGTATGAGAGAAAACCTCCAGCTGGGCACACACGACCTGAGGCATATTATTTTAACCAGTGCACCTTTGCTACATATTAAGGACCCCTCTTTTCATTGCCTCGTTTACATCATGTGTAAAGTACTTCCAACGTCTTTATGTCTTTATTGTCCCTAACCATCGCTCATTATTCATTCCTCTCACTAACTGATCTTCTCCATGTTTGTTATCAACCACACGATTTCAAAGCATGCTAATCCAACTTTTTTTTTTATTTCTTACATTCGAAGTCAAAAAAACACATTTTAGTTCCATAATACAACTTGACTTGGCTTCCATAAACGTTTCAGGATTCTTCTAAAACTTGTGCACAAACCCTGCTGCCTTCCTTTTCTTTGAGTCCTTTTTTCTCATCTGACCATTTTCTATTCTCTGACTCCCATATATCTGTATCGATGAACTACTTCCATCCACACACCATTAATCTGAACATTCATTGCGTTATCATTACTCTTCATAACCTCATTTTCGGCCATGTTTACTCTTAAGTTGCTTGTATAGTAAAAGTTTATAAACTCACACTTGTTTTTACTGTCTCCGTATTAGCCTCAATAAGTGATACATCATCTGCAAACATCAATCAACCCACCCTTCTAGCTTACGTCATACTTAAAGATACTAAACAGCTATGGGAAATAACACGCCCTTGTCATAGGCCCTCTTCTACAACAAAACCAACCTTTTTCGAACCTACATACAAGGGCGTAGACATGACTTTTATCTGAATCTACCAAATAGTCAGGACTGAGCTGTACATACGACTTAGTACTGGGCTTTTAAGAAATATTTCAGTTTCTATTCTCTTAGGTTTCAGAATTTCCTGTGAGCCATTTCAGTAATTATCAGTGTAATATTGGAAATTCTATGTATAAATGTTCGAAAGGTTAAGCAATTACAACAGAGAAAGAATTTAGAAGCCGCGATGAAAGCAAGATCTGAAAATACGTCATTAATAGATTAAGCTTATTTACCTACTTTAATAATTATGAGTTAGGTGACTAGTAGGTGATAGTTTTTTTTTTGTACTTCTCAGGCCCTTCTTTTAAGGGAATTAGACTTTAACGAGCAAATACACGCCCATGACAGTTCTCCTCGACATTAGCTTTGATTTATATAGTAATTCTTAATGTTGTAAATACTGTTTTTTTTTTTTTTTTATACTTTCTGGGAGATCGCATAAAAAACATGAAAATTTTTTGAAATGTGGGTAAAGAACAAAAGCTTTTCTTGCTCCGCGTTGAATATGGCGATACATCGCATGCATAATGAGCTTGCTTATTTTTGTCCTCAAGAATACACTTTCTGAGTCTTTACTGCACTTTTCATTAAACATTTCCTTTCTCTTCGAATATCTTCGGTCTATTATCAAATTTTTAATATTAATATAAAATGAACTTCTAATGTTTTGACTCTTGTTCTTTAGTAATTCGTCCATAAGAATGAAAAAGTACGCATATAAAATTTTTTTTTAAATTGATATTGTCTACTCAGATTTCGTGGGTATATAAAATTTCTGTTTAAACGGATATTGTCTACTCAGATTTCATGGGTATATAAAACTCCTGTTTAAACTGATATTGCCTACTCAGATTTTATGGGTCTTACTTTGATGCACCATTTTGATTTGATTGTATTCCCGATTTATTTCACTTTATAAAATTCTTATTAACTTTCATACTAATCTCCTTTGTCTTACCAAGAAGAAAAAAAGAGAAAAGAATGATAAATCAATATATGTAAAAGAGTGATGTCGGTGAATTATTTCTCAAATCACATTCACTTCACAAAATCACGATGAACAAGAAAAGCTTCTTCAATGTACACGAATAAAAGTTTACAGAAACTGAAATAAAATAAGTAATAATCTTTGGATCGAGATAATGTGCATTGGTTATGTTAAAACAAATATTAAACGAATAAGAAATCTACGAGGTAGAACTTCCATATGTTACAACCAGGGGACTGATAAATACATGCTTGCTTTCACAGACGTCATCAGAAGAGGTTGATAAAGAACGCTGTTGTTCTGCCCTAGCATGGGTATTGACGAAGGGGCATCTGTCACTGTCAGCAGGTGTAACCGACATCAGAAGGTCTTTGTAATAATAACAACACTGTCCACAATTAAAGTTGTTAATAAAAATGTTATTTTATTTTTCCAAATATCGACTTGTAATTAGAGATAATTGCGCATTTTTCTAACCAGAAATTTTTTGTTTTCTTAAAGGATTGTAACCTTGACATTCCATTTCCCGTACGTTCTCCTAAAGCTTAGATGTGTAGGTATATAAAAGAACATAATACACACACACACACACACACACACACACACACACACATATATATATATATATATATATATATATATATATATATATATATATATATATATATATATATATATATAAAGGTTCATATTATGTTCTTTTATGCACCTACAAGATGGAACTATAGTTTACGCCAAAGATGGTATAGTAATTAAAACTTATTTTTTATTCAACACGTCCCTTGTTAATAAACTCCTTAATGTATCCATATGGAGGGCATCTGAAGTTTCGATATTGCATAATGAAACTCTAGGATCCCATCTCTTTTAATCATATGGATATATATCCGCATGATGACACGAACACGTGATCATACCCACTCCCACTCACACGTGAGTGTGTGTGGGTATGATCACGTGTTCGCGTCATCAAGCAGATATATATCCATATGATTAAAAGAGATGGATGTATGTGTGTATATATATATATATATATACATATACTCTGTATATATATATATATATATATATATATATATATATATATATATATATATATATATATATATATATATATATATAGGAAAAAGAGGTAGAACCATTGAGAAATTGTCATAAATCTCCAATATAAGTATATACATGAGGAGAGCCTGCACTTTTCAGTTTTCTTTAAAAGAAAACTATTGTGCCGGCTTTGTCTGTCCGGCCGCATTTTATTCTGTCCACCTTTCTTTCCGTCCGAACTTTTTCTGTCCGCCCTCAGATCATCCACCCTCCAATCATCAAACATACCAAATTGCAGCCCTCTAACCTCAGTAGTTTTTTTATTTTATTTAGGATTTAAGTTAGCCATAATCATGCTTCTGGCAATGATATAGGATAGGCCACCATTGGCCTTGGTTAAAGTTTCATGGGCCGCGGTTCATACAGCATTATACCGAGACCACCGAAAGATAGATTTTTTTTTCTGTGGCCTTGATTATATGCTGTAGCGGCTGTACAGAAAACTCGAATGTGCCGAAGAAACTTCGGCGCATTTTTACTTGTTTTTTTTTTATTTATTTATTTATTCTACAACGCTTGTTTAGAAATGACATCCAGCTGAGTGTAACGTAAGTGAGAACAGCAACGTGAGATATTTCCATACGTCTCTCTTTTTCAAGGGAGGAGTTTATTCAGCTCCCAGGATCTGAAATCGTAGGCAGATGGGCCTGACCAACACTAAAACGCGTGCTAGAAAAAAGTCCCGTAAGTTCACATAAACTTTGTTGACTTCTACAACTTTATAGCTTTATTTAGCCCCCTTTAAATCTACACTGTGCTAAAAAGGCTTTCAGTATAAAAAATATATTCATAAACAAGTAATTCGATAAATATGTAAATTTACTCTTGCAAGATAATTGATGAACAGAAAAATTGCGGTCCACAAAATCAAAGTACTAAATCTTAGCCGTTCAGTTTGCTTTCAAATAATTACGACAATAGATCTTGAGGAAAAAAAATTAGTCTTTTTGTAAATGTACACTAAATCTGGAGAGAATTTTTGGCTGTTATTTCGTAAGGTGGAAGCCTCTGAATGTTAATGCAATTTCTTTTTCTTACTGTAGATGTTCCCAAAGGGAAAGGAAAAACCTGGAATGGCTGGATTGCTCAGAGATTAGTTTCCAACCTCAAACAGTCAGAGGAAACCGCAAAACTGTTTTTCCTTTTCATTTTGCTCAAGAAAGTTTGAAAAAAGAGGCTTTCTGAGGAAGAGACTAAAAAGTGATTAGTCGTTCAATCAGTAGGAAGTCACGAAAACAATTCCGAAAATAAAACAGTGTCCAGATATTTAAGCAATCAGTTTCTCAAGATGTTTGTGATGTTTTAGCAAACTAATCAAACAAAACATTGAATTCTTCAAACTTTCTTTTTTAAATAACGAAGACAAACATGCATGTAAGAAAACACGTAATAATGGCAAAATAACGTTAGAAAATTTACAGCGCGGAAGTATTTCCGTCATTTACGAGTTAACAAATGAACAGGCCAGCAAACAGTAGCATTAAAAATTTTCTAAAAAGAACAAAATAATTCCAGTTGATCCTGAAACTGGTTCCCCCTAAAAAAGCCCAGCCGTAGACTTATAAACTTTATACAGGTGAGGAAAAGGGACCGGAAAAAATTCGTAACATTAAAATAATCTGGAATTTTATCCTCTTGAACTGATATGAAGAAACTTCTATTTCATTCCTCTTATGTCGGAATCCCAGCAGTTGTTTCGCTGTTATAAAAAAGTACCCAAACAATAAGACTGACACTGCATTTTATTTGTTACGTAGAAAGAACTACAATTTGTCTTATATTTTACGAGGATTTATGTCATCTGCCTTTTATATACAGTAGAGTAACCATGAATATATTCTCTCTCTCTCTCTATACAAGCGCATTATTCGCTTTAGTCGTGTAAGACAGTCAATACAAAAAATGCCGTTGAAGTCGAACGGTTTTATCCGCTCGATCCCTCAAAAGTCATTAAAAAAAAAAGATTTTAAAGAGGAGGATCAGTCTCATCTCCCGTCATGTAAATATTTTTTTCCACAAAAAGGCTAGTCCACCACATATTTACAACATATTTATAACACCTACAAAAATATTTTTAATTGGGACACTAATGGAATATTCATATTATCACAAAATATAAGAGCAGACCTTGAAAGTTACTGATGCCTGCTGAAGTAGCAGAGTTGATACTGAAGGCCAGATACTCGATTATTCCATTAATATTTTATCTAATAAAACAGCAACCAAACCAAGTCAAGAGCCTCATTAGCTTATTCTTGTTCAATAGTGACAATATCGATCAAAGCTAAGTACCACTTATCTTTCTTATTATCTCATCGAAAATTCTCACAGTGAATAAATTAATCATAATTCCCCAGTGAGAATTATGATTAACAAAATAATCTATTTCCCGTCCCACTTCTCTCTCTCTCTCTCTCTCTCTCTCTCTCTCTCTCTCTCTCTCTCTCTCTCTCTCAATCTTTAAATGCTCTGCAGTTACAAGATGAAGCTGTGCACATTCGAACATTAATATCTGTTGCAACTTTCACCATTCCATTCTTCTATCAACCTAACTTCAGTTCTCAATATCCACGACTCCAAACATTTTTGTCAAGACTTCTGGTTTTATTGCTTTCAACGAGTTTTATTTACGAATTTCATGCATAATCCTTGAATGATACGGCACACATCACTAATGAAAATAAGCCTGTGCTGAGCTGAAACTGAATCCACAAGAAGTGTCGTAAACACACACAAACATATATATACATACACACATCTGCACACGCACATCCACACACACACACACACACACACACATATATATATATATATATATATATATATATATATATATATATATATATATATATATATATATTATATATATAATGTAATGAGGCACAGTGACCTTTGACCACTCTTGATGTGTCAGTGGTCAAAAGCCACTGTACATTGTTGCTTCTAAATCAGGCAACGGTTCGAATCTCACAGTGAATTTTATATTAAACGGCATTTTTATATTTATGAACACATGTACTTGATTAAAGAGCAAAAGTAATTATTCTAAAAGCTCGGAGGACGGGAGACAGAGGCACCTAAACAGGAAGTGGATGATGATGATGTCACCCCAAACAAACAGCTTAGATACTAAGGAGCTTAGACGCCTCAATATTTAACGGAGAAGTCCTAATGTAACAAGCTAACGAAGAGGCGAATTAGATTGGCTCAGGACAATGGCCAGAATCAATATTTCCACGGCTGGTAAAAACGGCAAATCTACGGTGGGAAATGACATTCCATTAAAGGAAGACAAGGAACATGAAGCATGTAGTATTGAGAACACCATCTCTTTAGATATTGGTAGCTTTATTAACAATCACTAGCATATAAGTTGTATTAGAACTGAAGGATGCTGCTGGGGTTCAGTATCATTCGTTATTAACTACAATATCCACTGATCCTTTTCATATCTTTGTTAAGCTGATAAGTTAATGCATTTTCCAATATATACGTGAAATGAAGTAAAGCAAACATATACAGTACTCCAGTTATATTGCAACTAAACACTAGGAAATACAGGTTCCTTAATATTACACAATATAACAAACATGGTAGAGTCTACTCTCTCTTAAGCACCATTCACATCAGCGTATTATTATCTGTTTCTTAAAAATATGCGAAGGTCAAATGCATCATTTCCATCGCTTACGGTTCGTAGCTTTCCTATAAAAGCTGTATAGATGCTAATGCCATGGTGGCTCAAAAGTCATTTTGAAATATTTTGAATTCATACACGATGTCAATTTTGCCTTGGACCTAAGATGATATCATAAGATGTTCAATGTTTCTAGATAGTACACTTGTTGTAAGCAAGCGAGTGCTGGTCTAATTCTCAGCTAGTTTAAATCAAACAGAATTTAGGGGGCCTAATAATCATTATATGCGTAAAATATTTAGGGAAAACTAGTCAGCTGGAGCATAATTCTGATTTCATGATAAACAAAAGACAACGGCTGTTAGTAGCTCATTGCTCCGAGGAGCAATCAGTAATGTGTGAACCTCTGGAGAATAAATTATAAAGTATTTACTGACGATGCTATTATAATTCCTTTATGTCTTGAAAATTTTTACTGCATTGAATATGATAAAAATTAAGTCCTAAATGATATTTGATAAAAATACTTTCATGTACCATGTCTCCTTTGAGAGAGAGAGAGAGAGAGAGAGAGAGAGAGAGAGAGAGAGAGAGAGAGATAAACCTATGATTTCCTCTTCGTTATTCACTCAAAAAGATATTTCCCAAATCTCACCAACAAATTCCATTATGGGAAACTTATCCAACTCCGTCATTTAAAACTCAGTTCCGCAAAGGAAAAAATGAAAAAGACCTTAAAGGGAGGAAGAAAAATCCGTTCGAGAGGTCGGTGTGGTCGTCAGTGAGGGTTCTGCTGACGTACTTTGATGAAAACATTCGATTCATTTAATGCGGTTATTAGAATTATTTCCTTACTAATTCCAGGGCCAGGATATATTGTAACATCAAAAAAGAGATGATGTTACTTTATACTTCTTTGATCTTCTCTTCATTTTTAAGGATTTTATTCATTTGCTTTTATTACCTCATCTAGGCAATTCAGCTAAATAACTATATATATATATTATATATATATATATATATATATATATATATATATATATATATATATATATATATATATATATACATTTATACAGATTTTCCTTTGTAATTTTATTCTTAAAACCCTGGAGAAAGACTTGAGTGAATTCAACCAATATAATTACTATTTCTGTGACAACTAATAATAAAGATTTTATATATATATATATATATATATATATATATATATATATATATATATATATACACATATATACAAATTTTCCTTTGTAATTTTATTCTTAAAACCCTGGAGAAAGACTTGAGTGAATTCAACCAATATAATTACTATTTCTGTGATAACTAATAATAAAGATTATATATATATATATATATATATATATATATATATATATATATATATATATATATATATATATATATATATATATTATACCATGCTCTTTTTTTGCAGATAGGCAACATATTCTGAAATAACTAGGTAGATTGCTACTTTTCTTTCCTAATTACTTGGCACTTAATTTCACAAATTAGTCATAATTAATCCCAATTAATCTAGAAAGCTTTATTACACCACAAATCTTCATAAGGTCCAATACGTAATTTTCTGTCTAATAAAATACGACCTGCTTTTCAAGGAAGAATAAGAACAACTACACACACACACACACACACACACACACACACACACATATATATATATATATATATATATATATATATATATATATATATATATATATATGTATAATGGAAAAGATATTTACTAAATTAATCTGGCCACAACTAATTTTTTTTTCATGACGGTTCTCGCAAGCAAACATTTCACAGTATAGGCAGTCAGTCCCCTCTCTCTCCTCTTACAGCGATCATTTACAGTACATGGAACATCTTTAAACAGAAGTTCTCTGATTCATTAATATATCGAAATAAAAATGGATAATTCACTGTGTAGGTCATTTATCTCAAACTGACAGTTAAAATACATTCAACTGAATATTAAAATCCCCTACCAATCACACAACCTGAAAAAAAATTTACATCGATTTTCTAAGTTTCCATATTTAAAAAATATCACGGTTGTCTACAGATATTTATCTCAGCGAGATAAATACCCCGGAAAAAAAAATCAATAAAATTCGCCAACATCTGACCCAGTTACTCAACCCGAACTTTTTTTTATCGAGCAACCCACTAACACAGATAATCCACAAACAACAAACAATAGAATACAAAGAAATGAAGCTTTCCTCGCTTAAAACCATCAGACAGGCTAATATCTCCCAGATATGATGAACCTGGTCCCAATCCAATAACATTTCAGTCCCGTAGGAGGGTAGTGCCGTCAGTGCACCTCACCCGGTGCACTGTAGGCATTACTAAAGGACTCCAACAAGGCCCGTGGGTAGAAGGAGAGAGAGAGAGAGAGAGAGAGCGGGGGGTGGGCGCTAATTGGGAGGTTAGGGTTCTCTGACGTCACGATATCAATGGTCATTGAAACCGAGGGAGGAAAAAGGTGAAATTCAACGAAATTTGGACAGAGCTACCAAGATGAAGACGGGGTAAGGGATTTTATAATTAATGGGACAGAGACCATCTCGAGAACACATTACTTAGAAAATTGTGCATAATAATACTATTAAAGTGAGATAAACTATTTCGAGAAAAAGTCATTGAAGAAATGAGCGTTGAAAATAGAAGCCTTTTCACAAGGGACACTACCTATATATAAATCTAGTAGGGACAGAGTTGACAGTTGTTATGCATTTAATGTACCGCATTTGCTTATACAAGTTTCGATACAAAACTCTAAGATTTGCTTAGAATAATCCCCAACCGTTTCACGTCTCTTTGTTACGTTTCTGTCGCTCTTTTGCCTAAACTCTTTGTTACGTTTCTGTCCCTCTTTTGCCTAAATCAGACAGGAAAGTCTAAACAGCTTCTATCCTGGTAATTATGTTTGGAAGAATTTAGATCAGCTAGAAACAAAAAATTAACAACTGAACAATGCATGCAATGGTCTGATTTTCCCAGCATCCAAAACGCTTACAAATTTCAGAATACAAGATGATATACCGTAACAGTACATCACTGTACTTTTGAAATCGAAAGATAAATTTGAAAAGGAAGCAGCAGCACACGATAAAAAAAAATGCCAGGCATCATCAGTTTAATTTGAGCATTCTTTAATTCCAAAGCGTGCTTTAATAAGATTAAGCCTTCTAAACGTTCACAGACTCTAAACAAATCCAGTGAAATTTTTTGAAATTAACTATACTTCGTAAAACTGAAAATAAGTGAGAGCATACACAACCTCTCCCCGTCACATTGGTATGAGCAAATTTATCTGTTCAGTTGCAATGTTGTTCTTCGTATATTTCTATAGTTATTAAAACAAAAACAATTATGGTGTTAATAATAATAATAATAATAATAATAATAATAATAATAATAATAATAAATACGGTTACAAAGTTCTCCATAGGAATATGGGAGTGTAATAAGTATTGTGAATGCATTACTAGAGTAGTACTTGTCCCCACCACCACACCACAACCAATTTCTTTCCAAGAGCATTGTGACTGCTGATGAAGACTGCACCAGTGCGGTTCTTGAAAAGATAAAGCACTTGAATCATTTTTTCCTCCGACAAGATATGTTCATGAAACACAAAAGCCCACCGTGAGGGTAAGGTGGTCACGTTCAAGCTCACATCTGAAAAGGCTTCACTAGAGAACAGCAGTCTACAAGGATGTAACTTTCGGTCTGTTCAAGTCGAAAGCTATAGCCTTGGTTTTCTGGGTATAGGTAGACAGACGGAAAGGCAAACTCTTTTCATCCACACGTGTGTATGCTTGTCAACCTTTGTACAAGAATTGACAGAAGTCCTTTCAACAGGGTAGGAGAAGATGCACAGAGAACAGAAAAATTTGACTGAAATTCGTTCAAACTATAACAGGTGCTATGGCACTGTAAGTGTGACAAACGTAGATGAACAGAGGAAGGGGCAAGAGAGGTGAAAACCAGCAGTCGCACTGCTTGGGACTCTATCGGTAGGGGAGTCATAAAGCGAGACTTTCTGGATAAAGAATGAAGAGCAGGAGAGTGGTGCAATGGTGTATGACTAGACCAAAACCGACTTTCCTAATCTTCCCATTCATATCTCAACAGCATTTGATTTCATTGTTGAGGAAATGCGTAATAATACAGACAACTGGAATACCCATAACGATGACTCATTCTTTAACGGTAGAAGTGTAGCTAGCCAGAAGAAGGGCACTGCTATAAAAAGTACCACGACACAAATGTACAACGAAAACCAATTTTCCCATAGAGACAATAATTGACGTAATTGTATTTGGTAACACAATTATAAAAGAAATTAAATCAATTTGCATACGCAGTGTTGAGTGAAACAAAGAATCTCCCTTTAGGGTACCCAAGAAGAAAACACTATAGAAAGAGAAAAGAAAATAAGACGTATCCTCAGGGCGTACCTTGCATACCACACCAGTAATAAATAGATGAGTAGATGAGGAAAACGGAATCAAAATACGAAACAAAACCAGATCGACTAAAAGACATAATGAATACGAAAAGATGACAATTCTGAAAGAAGTTGTATCTTGAATGCGATAGAAAGATAAATATAAAGGGAAACATGGATACAAAACGCCAAAGAAATAATAAAGAATAAACGTAAATGATAAAATACAAGAAATTAGTATGTAAACTGGGATAATTGCAAATACAAGAACTCGAATAAATAAGTATTTCTCTTAAGCATCGATATGTTCACACACACACACATACACGCACATACACGCGCGCGCGCGCACATACACACATATACACATATATATGCGTGTGTGTCTCTGTGTCTGTGTGTTTGTTTGGTCTTTTACTGGCTATCTCACTTTACAGAAAAAGATGACATTCACTTCAGCAGAAAATAAATTATACTCCATTAAACAGCAAAAAATAAGCGACAACATTCTCAAAGGCACAAGACATCGCCCCCCCCCATAAAAATTATCGTTAGGATAATACGATAACAGGCACGACGTGACACAACAAAAACGTACTCGAAACGAAGTTAAATTACATCTGATTATGACATGCTGTTAAAAAGCTCACAGAAATGAAAACAGCTGCAAACGAACAAGAGAGAGGAAAAAATTAAGAGAAAAAACTCATTAGTTAATAATCTAAGCTCGAACAGTCAAGAGAAAGTGTACCTGAGAGTTTAAAATAGAAAGTACGGGAAGATGTAGTAGAAAGTGTCAGAATGAAAAGGACTCCTCCAGGAAGCAAGAGAGAGCAGTGTCTGTCTGTCTGTAGATGATCGGTGCGATGCTGTGGAATTTCTAGGTTACAAAAATTAAAATATGTGAGACTGACTTCTTGTCAATTTTGAAGGCATACCCTAATATAAAAACGGAAGGTATGTTTTCTAATACTAGTCAGGCATGTCGGCGAAAATGACGGTTTGATGAGGGGGAGACTCTTGGTCTCCACCCAAAGGATAAATCTAGACAGTGATCTCCCTAATATTGCAAAACAAACACGTAAACAATATTCCAATAATATAAATCCCATAGGTATGCTTTTAGTATAGAATTGCATTATGAAAATATTTTGAATGCTATTTTTATGGAAATAAGGTGCAATGAAAATATTTTAAAAATTAAAATGTGTTGGAAAACACATTTAAAAAAAAATATCATATAGGGTTTGCTACAACATTATACTGATATACATTATATTTAAGATAACACAGCACATAAGAATGGAATGACTAAAGTCAAGAAAAAGCCGGTAAATGAAGATACAATGAAATACAACAACATGGATGAGAACAAAGTGAAAATGTAATCAAGATTTCCTCTGTTAACTGATGTTAATGGTGAGTTATGTTTTTAAATGAAAGTTAAAATAGTAATGCAATATCCAATCGTATTATTATCATGTAAATGGACTGTATTAATAAGAAACAAAACATTTCAGTAATCAAAAAAAGAGTAACAAAGCAAAAATATCCCTCTTGTACCAGATTTTTTAGATTAATTGACAATGAATACATTCCTAAATTACTGTCGGAAAATAGATAGCACTTATGAGCATTCGTGGTAAATAAAAAATGTATAAAACTAACGTTCATTACACACTTAATGCTGGTGCAAATGAGTCAAGGGAGTCAAGCTTACTAGTTAGGGGAAAATCTGTCAAATTTTGTGACTTTGCCGCAAATGTGGAAAAAAATGTGAAACTTGGCACATATCTATATCTTGGATATAGAAACATTTTTATCCTAAAGGGCAAAGGTTTAAAGGTCAAGGTCAAGTGAGTCTCGAGGTCTACGTGGCGAAATACACCGTTGGAAAGGAAGACTTGCAATGGCTACTGCATTGGAACTCGGTGAAGAGGCACTCCTTTTAACGAAAGAGGACATTCAGCAGCTTACTCGTGACGAGATTGTGAATTATCTCCGTGTTTTGAATGTGCCTTTCAGCCCCAAGGACAGTACAGTGAGACTGAACAGCCTCCTCCAAGGTGCTATTAGAAATGCTAAAAGGACTGAAACGGATGACGGAAGCATGAAACACGAGGACGCAAATACAGGTTCAAGTGATTCAATGATGATCATGGTGCAAATGCTGCAACAGCAGATGAAACTTCAGGAGGATCGATTTTTGCGCGAGCAGGAACGTCGGGATCGTGAACAGGAACGTCGGGATCGTGAACAGGAACGTCGTGATCGTGAACTTACTGCACTTCTTAACCGATTTGGATCTACTACCCCTAGTGGGGCAGAAGATACTCCTGGGGACCCCCGTCGAAATATTCCTGCGAAAATTTCTATACGGCCTCCAGAGTTGCTTGAGGATGGTGTTACCTTAAAATCATTTAAAAGGTGGGAAGCCAGTTGGAAGAACTATGCTCAAGTTGCAAAGCTGAGTGAGAAACCTAGGGAGGATCAAATAGCCACCTTTTGGTCGTTTTGCAAGCCTGATTTCCTACAACGGGTTCGTCATGCGGTTGAGATTCCTTTAGACACGGCTTTGTCGCTGAATGAGGTAATTGAGCAAATTAAAAAGCATCTCAAAGACCAGCGGAATGTTACAGTGGACAGATACAAATTAGTCAGAAGAAAGCAAGATGCTGGTGAGTCCTTTGATGACTTTTTAGTTGATCTTCGTGAGCGAGCAGAGGACGCCAACCTTGCAGATATGACTTCTGATGAGTGGATCACTACCCTCATTGTATCTGGTGTACGAGACGAGGAAACGAGACAAGAGCTTTTAAGTAAAAAACCCACTCTTAGCCTTGCTGACACTATTTCTCTTTGCCGTAACCGCGAGTTAGCAGAGAGAGAAGACAAGCGTCTCAGTACAGAAAGTGCCATTAATGCAGCCAGATTCAAGCAGCGTGGTAGAAGCAGGAGTACTAACCGAAGGATTCACCGTGGATCACCTAAAGAGGAGCGACTGAAATGTCGGAAGTGCGGTTTTCCACCTCACCAGACTGGCAGATTGTGTCCTGCAGTAGGGAAAACCTGCCACTATTGTGGATTCTCTGGACATTTTAGTAAAGTTTGCGAAAAACAAAAGAAGGGAAAAGAAGCTGCACTGTCACCAAAATTTGGAAAGGTAAAACACATGGCAGAAATTTCGTTTCGTGGCCAGGAACGGCCAGTACTCCCCATTGAATTTCATCACCCGAAGACAGGTTATCTTGCTAAGATGAATGTGATTGCTGATACAGGTGCCCAGATGACTGTTGCTGGCATGGGGATGTTGCATTCTCTTAGACTACGGAGGAAGGATCTGCAGAATTACGAGGAACACCTTGTGAGTGTTAATGGGAAGAGACTGAGAATTATTGGCGGAATTGACTTGTTGCTGAAGATTGGTGATATGCATTGCATGGAAAATATAATATTTTGCAGAGATGTGAAGTTTGATGATATGTATCTATCCCTTCGTGCATGCAGGAACCTTGGTATTGTTCATGAAGACTTCCCTTTACCTGCAAAGAAGTTGGTTGAAGCTATTGATAAATCTGTTACTGCTCTAGGTCATTGTATAAAGTCCACTGACCGAGACATTGAAGTTATGGAAAAGCAGATATTGCACACTTACAAAGAAGTTTTCAATACCAAAGGGCAATTGCAAACTATGAAAACACCACCAATGAAAATCCAACTCAAGGAAGATGCAAAACCTTTTGCAATATATGCTGCAAGGCCAGTGAGTTACCCACTACGTGAAGCAGTGAAGAAAGAACTGGAAGACATGATGAAACAGGGTATTATTGAACGAGTTGGAGATCGGCCAACTGAATGGTGTCATCCTATTGTTGTTGTTCCAAAGCCTGCAGGTGGAATTAGAATGACGGTTGACCTTACGAAGCTAAACTCCCAAGTCCACAGAATTGTACATAATGCTAAAATCCCACATGATGTCATAAATGAAGTTGTATTGGATGCAAAGTACTTTACAGTTTTGGATGCTGTTAAAGGATACTGGCAGTTGGAACTGCATGAAGATTCTAGAGATCTGACAACATTTCTGACGCCATGGGGTAGGTTTAGATACAAGAGAGCACCAATGGGTTTTATCAGCACTGGTGATAGCTACAACTTCAAAGGGGATCTTGCTATAGACGGTTTGGAGCGAACACACAAAGTTGTGGATGACATTCTTATTGCTAGTCGCACACTTGAGGAACACATACTGGATGTTCGTGCTTTTCTTGATCGTTGCGTAGAGCATGGTATAACTTTGAACCTAGCTAAATTCAAATTTGCTCGATCATCCGTTCGTTTTGCTGGATTTCTTTTGTCCGCAGAAGGGAGAGAAGCAGACCCAGATAAAGTGAGAGCCATTACAGAGTTTGCAACTCCTACAAACATCACTGAACTGCGAAGTTTTATGGGGATGGTTAATCAACTGGGCTCATTTTGCTCGCACATTAGTGCTACTTGCACACCGCTGAGAGATCTTCTTAAGAGTAAAAATCAGTTTCAGTGGTTACCAGCACATTGTGAAGCGTTTGAGAAAGTTAAAGGGTTGTTAACTGAAACACCGATTCTTGCGCAGTTCGATCCCAGTAGGATGACACGTTTGGAGACGGATGCAAGTAGACTGAAAGGATTTGGATTCAGCTTACTTCAGAAACACGAAGAAGGATGGAAGCTCATCACCTGTGGAAGTAGGTTTTTGTCGGACGTGGAAACCAGATATTCCATGATAGAACTTGAAGCCTTAGCTATCAAATACGCCATACTGAAATGTAAATTATACTTGCATGGTCTCCCTCATTTTACAGTCATCACTGATCACCGCCCACTTCTACCACTTTTTAATAAATACTCTTTGAACCAGGTTGAAAACGTAAAACTGCAAAATTTAAAGGCTGATTTGCAGAGTCAGTTTCAGTTCACATTGGAGTGGAGGAAGGGAAGTGATCATGCTATAGCTGATTGTCTCAGCCGAGCACCTGTTGATGATCCAGATCAAACTGAAGAGGAATGTGATGAGCGCACTGTCATGGCTGTTTATATTGCATCGGTTTGTGATGACAGAGAATTTTACGATGACGGAAGAGTTGTTGACCTTATTGTCGACGAACTTCAGGAAACAGCACGAAATGATCTAGATTATGTAAAGCTGGTTCATGCTATAATGGAGGACACCGTTGAACATGAGGATTCACCACCATGTGTCAAGCAGTATAAAAGTATAAGGCATGAATTATCTATAGATGGTCTTGTCCTGTTTGGGAAAAGGTTAGTTATTCCGAAACAAAAGAGGAAAGAGGTTTTGGAACGACTACATGCAGCCCATCAAGGAATAACCAGAACAAAGCAGCGAGCCCGATTGTGCGTATATTGGCCAGGTATCACCAATGACATAACACAAATGATTGAGAAATGTGAAGTTTGTCAACGCCATTTGCCAAGCCTGGGGAAAGAAACTCTGAAAACAGACCCTTTGCCAACACGTCCCTTTGAAAGTGTGTCTGCAGATTTGTTCTACCTCAAGGGCCAACATTTTTTGACTTACGCCGATCGTCTAAGTGGATATCCTATGGTCCAACAATGGAAGGACAGCCCATCGGCAAAACAAGTTTGTAATGCAATGATCAAAATAATGTCCCTTACAGGCTACCCTCAACGGATACGTACAGATGGGGGACCTCAGTTCAGCGCTGCGGAATTTCAGAGATTCTTAAAGGGAAGAGGAATCAAATGGAGTCCAAGTTCACCTCATTTTCCCAGTAGCAATGGACACGCCGAAGTTATTGTAAAGAAAGTGAAGAATCTGTTGACCAAACTTGAAAATGCAACGATGGATGAGCGATTTCATGAGGCTTTGTTGGAATTAAGGAACACCCCTAATGCAGATGGACGTAGCCCAAATCAAGTGGTGTTTGGACATAATCTCAGATCTTTGGTTCCATCTCACCATAGCGCTCTCATGTCTGATAGTCGTCAGGATATCGAAGCAGCAGAGATGAGGAGGAGAGAGAAAGAGAGGATTAATACTACACGTTACAATGCATCGGCAACAGATCTTAAAGTGTTTATCGTAGGAGATAAAGTCCGAATACAAGACGCTGCAACGAAAGAATGGGATAGGATCGGTGAAATCGTCAAGGTCGGACCGAGAAACAGATGCTATTTCATCAGGCTTTCATCAAGTGGAAAACTTTGTTGGCGTAATCGTAGATACCTTCGAAAATATCATGGCGGCGATATTAAAGAGGAAACATATACATCTGTAGACGAACTCGAAAGTGAAGGCCCAAGAAGAAGTAACAGACTGAGGAAGAACACTGTACGCTTTGTATTGTAAATCATTATTTATGTATATGTACGATGACTCGAGTAATGTTAAAAAAAAAAGAAAAAAAAAGTTGTTGTATACTTGAGTCGTTTGTTGTATAATTATGTATGTCCGTTCAATGGTAATGGTTGTTTATTGTTATTATGGAGAACTGCTGTTAAGGTTTTATTATATATTTATGGTTTGTACTGTTAACGTTTTCTGATGCCTTCTGTATAACAGCGAGTCTAGTTTCTGTAACTGAATTGTCAGTATCACCATGGATCCTTGTCTGGGAATAAACTACGCTTAAAATATACCCCAACGTTTATTTGGACCTGGGATAATATATTACAGAGTATAAAGGTCAAACTACAATAAACAGCCATAATCTAGTATTCAGAGGGCGTAGATATCTAAGTTTGGTCTTAAAATACTACAATGAATGCTAACATGATAAAACATACCTCAAAATCTATCTACAACCCTCTCTTGTTATAAAAATTATTTTGAGAAGGTCAGTAAAAAAAGGTATTTACCAAGCGGGTGATCTTAAACATGATCATCACCATCATCATCCTCATGATCAACATGATCATGATCATAATCATTATCATCATCGCCACCAACAAAATCTTCATCAATGTCTTCACCGCCATTTTTGTCCTCATCAGCAGCAATGTAACAACATTATTATATAATAACAATAATAATAATAATATAATAATAATAATTTTGTATTATGTACACCATTCAGATTACGCTCATCTTTCGGGATATGAAATGAGATCATGGAGCCTGAAAGCTGTTTTTTGTGCAAGGGATCATCTAAAAAAAATTTAGTGTGTCCCCTAAATCGTGTGTCAGGTGGAGCTGCAAAGGCGTATGAAACAGTGCTATCACGACTGACTAAATTTGAAAAACTGGGAAGTCTGCCTAAAGACATTCTGTGCAAGCCGAGTGAACTTACTGTAGAGGATTGCGTGTGTAATGAGGCCAGATGGCACAAGGAATGCTATGACAAAGTGTCAGTTAGGTCTCTTCAGAGGGCAAAAGCTAAAATCGTTCAGCAAACATCAACTCAGTCAGAACAGCCATCATCATCAAAATCAAAAGACGCCACTGAACTTAAGCCCAGACTTTCAGGAAGGTGTAGAACTACATCAAATGATAAAGAATGCATATTTTGTGGACAATTAGGGAAAACTACCCTTCACCGGGTGTCAACTATATCCCAGGATGGCAACATTAAGCTGGGAATTCAAATTCTTCAGGATTATGAAATTATGGCTAGATTACCTCCTGGGGGTGATCTTATGGCAGCCGATGCAGTTTGTCACTTGCAGTGCCTAACAACCTTCAACAATCGAGTGCGTAGCAAGCAACGAGAAGTACACCGCAAGTCTAAAGTTCAAAGCAGAGATTACTGGTTTCAAGCTCTTGAGGAGATGTATGATTAAATCAGCTTGGGAGTTGCGGAAGGTAAAAAATATTTCAAGCTGAAAGACCTGAGGGAGAGACTGGATGAGGCATTGGTAAAACGTGGATATGAGGCAAGTTATGCTCATCACACTCGACTGAAAAAGGCCATTATTGGTCGTTTTCCTGGGATCAGAGAGGAGACTGATGGAAAAAATGTGCTGTTTGTTTTTCCTGACTCTATGAAGGACATTATGAAAGCTGCAAGTACTGGCACTGCAGAAAGCGATTCCTGGATCCTAGCTAAAGCTGCAGCTATTATTCGCAAAGAGATTGAAGATGGACCTTTGTGGAATTTCAGTGGGGAGTTTGAAGACAACTGCCAAGAGAAGACCATTCCTCCAGCTTTGACATTCTTTCTTCGGATGGCTCTTGAAGGACCTGCATTGAAGCATGAACAGAGCCAGTCAGTATTAATTATTGGTCAACTGATGATTTATAACTGCTTGTCAAAAAGGGCAATACCTAACAAGAGCAAACGCCGTACACTTCCACTGACTATTTTTCTTGGTCTTTACTGCCATTCACAATTCAGGAACAAGGAATTTATCAACTTTCTTAATAATATTGGCCTCTCTGACAACTACAAAAAAGTAATTCAGCATGAAAGACTAGTAGTCTCCGCTCTGTCCAAGAAATTCAAAATGGAGGGTGTTGTTTGCCCTCAAAATATTCAGAAAGGCATTTTCACTGTGGGTGCAATAGATAATCTTGATCACAACCCAACATCCACAACATCTAAAGAAGCTTTCCACGGAACTGCTATGAATATCATTTTTTTCATTCTTTTATCATGCTTGGTAGGTATACTGAACCTCTTTCTTTTTTCTTTTCTTTTCTTTTGCTAATCTACACAGACATTGATGTTCTTCATAAAGGATCAGGACCTGACATGTCAAGATGTGACCATGAAGGGGCTGATTCTCGCATTTCTGTTTATTTAGTGCATGCAGCATCAAATCATTCTGTGATCAAGGTAATGATAATTGCTGACTTTTATTTCAACTCTAGCATTTGTTTGAGAATGATAGATCAATTGCTATTTTTTTAGTGCATCATGATTGATGTGCTGATAGTTGGAAAATAGTTAGATGAGTAATTGGAACATTGGTATTTCTTCATAGGTTCGAACCATGGACACAGATGTAGCAGTTGTCGTATGCAGATAAATGATCAACCTACCTCCTGATATTGAAGTTTGGCTTGTGATGGGAAAAGGAAATAATGTAACCCAACTCTGTATAAATGATGT
This sequence comes from Macrobrachium rosenbergii, assembly GCA_039081455.1. Lineage (NCBI taxonomy): Eukaryota > Metazoa > Arthropoda > Malacostraca > Decapoda > Palaemonidae > Macrobrachium > Macrobrachium rosenbergii. The sequence continues at coordinate 63,763,830 of JANJGK010000005.1, forward strand.
TATAGAATTTTTAGGTCCACCTATAGCACGTGCACTCCCATTTTTTTCATGCATTCACCGGATGTGACACGGTGTCTGCATTTTTTGGAAAAGGAAAGGTAATGGCTTGGAACACATGGACAAAATTATGTGAGGAATTAACTGAAGTAATGAGTAGTTTAACATCTAAGGACCTCAGACCTATTACTTCAGAGGATCAAGCTTTTAAAACTCTCCAAAAATTCACATGTAAGTTGTATGACCTAACCACTGACTTGGATGATGTCATTATACTAAGAGAAGCAATGTTCTGTCGAAAGACCCAGAGAGTTGAGTGCCTTCGCCAACTCAAGATGCTTTACTACTCCATTCCAACAGATCTCTCTACCAAGCCTATATTTGGGCTAGAAGTGACTGCCCATTACTGAATATGCCCTCACCAGCAGATTATGGGTGGAAGACGGATGCCGACTCCAAATCATGGATTCCTCGGTGGACATCATAGCCCCCTTTTTCTCCACCACAACACTGCAAGTGCAAACAAACTTGCAGTTCTTGCATCTGCAAAAAGTCTGCTCTGTCCTGCACTCGACTTTGCAGTTGTTCCTGTATTGAATAACTTAATAACTAGTGAATCTTAGGGACATCGCAGTGCACAATATGAGAAGACGATAACCTATTATTATCGATAGTTCTAAAGCTGGAACCATCCAAAAAAATTGAAATATATATTTTTTAAACTATCTTCAACCTTTCACGATTTAATTTTGAATCTGATTTTGATATAGCATCCAGTGTTTTTATGATAATAATTCTGTTAATATGCTAGCATTCTATATTAATATTTCGTTATCATCCTCAGCATTTTAGTATGCATATAGGCTATAATGTTTCACATTGCTTGATTGCATAGATTTTTCTAATTCCCGAAATGGAATATATATATATATATATATATATATGTATGTATATATATATATATATATATATATATATATATATATATATATATATATATATATATATATATTCTTTTTTTTATAATTTCTTAATATATTTTGGAAGAATGAAAGAAAAGCAGACCAAAAAAATTTTGTGTTGTTTGTTAGATAAATGAAAGGAAGTAACTATGATTTCCCGTTCTTTGCTTGTCGTACTGTCCGTTTTTACTTCTGTGTGTTTTTTTTTTTTTAACAAGTATCACCTTAATTTTATTTTGTACTTCTAAAATGTGTTGTTTAACTTTGTTTCATCACATTTGCCCTTTTTAAGAGATCATACTATCATTCCATAAGTGAATCTTCAATCGGAAAAAATTAGCGGAGATTTTTTAATCCATTATCTGTCTTTAAATAAATAAGAGTCCTGATGGATAAAATTAGTTCTATTCTTTTCTTGTCTCACAAAATGGGGATCATTTTGAGACCAAAACCACATTTTTAGGCCTTCTGAAGGCTGAAATATAGCTACTTATCGCCAAATGACCTTTATGACCTGGCTGACCTTGAAACTTTTGCCCTTTAGGACCAAAATGTTTCTACTACCAAAACATACTACTGTTCCAAGTTTCATGTTTTTTTCCACATTTGCGGCAACTTTGCAGTTTTTCCCCTGACTATACTGAAAGAACAGTTTTTTATTGATATATAACAAACTACGTCTATACAATAACTTATATCTGTATGTGAGTATGTATATATATATATATATATATATATATATATATATATATATATATATATATATATATATATATATATATATATATATATATATATATATTATATATGTGTGTGTGTGTGTGTGTGTGTGTGTAAATATACATACATAATATATCTTCTTCGTTTTAACGTGCTTTTTTTTCCCATTTTCTATATGGGGTAAGCACGATGCCTTCTTTACGAAGGACTTTGATTTGGCGTTGGGGTAGGCCGCAGCCTCGATCGGCTGCCCTGCCTGACATCGCTTAGACCCCGGTAACGATGTGTATGTGTATCATGCCAATCCCCAGCTCCCTTTCTCCCAAGCAGCGAGGAGAAATGAGCGGGTAGGTCGACAGTTTGAGATGTGTGAGGTGTCTGTTATGTTTTTAGAAGATGTTGGAGTGGCTTTGTTTATGTGTGTATTAGTCTAACACCCATTTGCTTTTCAGCAAACCTATCTGTTGATTACATACATAATCCCAGGATGTCTACACGGATAGCAAAGTGTCCGCCTTCACTGACCAGTCGGCTGCGGATTTGAACCCGCACCACGGACCTCTACAAAGTCCTAGGCCGCTGCTCTACCGACTGAGCCACCGAGGCTCTTATATACATACATAATATATATGCATTATATATAACATGCTGATCAGAGAGGCAGACACTTTGCTATCCGTGTAGACATCCCGGGATTATATATGTAATCAACGGATAGGTTTGCTTAAAAAGCAAATGGATGTTACAGACTAAATACATACACAAAACAAAGCCACTACAACACCTTCTAAAAACATAACAAACATCTCACACATCTCGAACTCTCGCCATACCCGCGCAATAACTTCTCGCTGCTGGGAAAGAAAGGGCGTTGGGTCAGGTATGATACATGAAACATACGTACCGGGATCTAAGCGATGTCAGGCAGGGCAGCCAATCGAGACCACAGGTCTACCCCAAAGCCAAATCAAAAAGTCCTTCAAAAGGAGGCATCGTGCTTACCCCATACAAAAATGGGAATAAAAGCACGTTAAAAGAAGAAGAAGAAGAAGAAGAAATGTATAAATATGTAAACACACATATGTATATGTTTATATATTGTTAAAGATTTCTGCTCCTCCCTCGTCAGACAGCTATGGATTAATTTATTCAGGGAATAATATTTTCACCTTTCATCTGACTGTTTGGCCAAGAAAACATGGCGGGCGAGGTAGACCAAGCGTATTTTGAACTAAGAAAGTACAGTTAGCACCTGTTTGAACTCATGTAGGGGAAGCCCCATCTCAGCTGACGTGAGGTAAACAACAGCCAAACCCCCTCACCCCCATCACGCGGTATAGGAGCGGCCCATCCGCTAGGGGGATGGGAGGCAAATCCAGGCTGTGAGATAGATAGGAACTTAACCTCTAAGTACTTAATCTTAAGACCCACTTTTCTCCACTCCTTTGCTGGCTGTATGACTCTTTGCAGATCAACCTAGGCCTAGACTTTGAAGCAAACAACCTTGGAAGGCATGCACTGGTTTCCCAGAGAAGGAAGCACTCCGCGCAGAACTAGCACTCAGGGCACACGTGCCTTTTTTCCTTCCTTTATGCTGGTGAAAACTAACCCCGGTAACCGGCCGAGCCTCACGTGTTCAGCGCAAACATCTACAGGCACCAGGAGCCATCATACCTGTCCAGTTTGCAAATCTATGCCAGGATACACGTTAATTTCGCAACCATTCCTGGTCACTTGCCTGATCGCAAGAATCCGTTGCCCACACAGAAATTATCTTGATTAACTAATGACCATTATACTGGAATTTACCCCTTCCAATGTATCACTGTCTGTGAATGATGCATTTTAGCATATCAGAGTCACTTGTTTTAATGGGAATTGTTGTATCTGTGGCCCCTCATATTTACATTGAGATTCTGTAAAATTACTGCATTACTGATCTATCATATGTGATTTATGTGTCTGTAAATTGTTATATTTTTGGTCTCACATATTTGCCCCGTTCTCTGTAAATAAACCCCCTTTGATTGTAAAAGAATTCTAATTCCAAATTGGTGACCTTCATTATTTACGTAAATCAAGGAAGATTCTAAGGTAAATTCCAGTAGTTTTCCTTTTGTTCATAATCGTGGACCCCCCTTGGTACCGAAGGCAGTTTATAATAATCAATTATCCCAATTCCCATCCACATCAAGGACCCAGTTTATGACAATATATATATGTACATATATACACAAATTATATACGAGTATATGCATATATATATATATATATATATATATATATATATATATATATATATATATATATATATATATATATATATATTCTTCTTCTTCTTTTTCTTTTAACGTGCTTTTATTCCCATTTTTGTATGGGGTAAGCACGATGCCTTCTTTTGAAGGACTTTTTGATTTGGCTTTGGGGTAGACCTGTGGTCTCGATCGGCTGCCCTGCCTGACATCGCTTACACCCCGGTACGTATGTTTCATGTATCATACCCGACCCAACGCCCTTTCTTCCCAGCAGCGAGAAGTTATTGCGCGGGTATGGCGAGAGTTCGAGACGTGTGAGATGTTTGTTATGTTTTTAGAAGGTGTTGTAGTGGCTTTGTTTTTGTGTGTGTATTTAGTCTGTAACATCCATTTGCTTTTTAAGCAAACCTATCCGTTGATTACATATATAATCCCGGGATGTCTACACGGATAGCAAAGTGTCTGCCTCTTTGATCATATATATATATATATATATATATATATATATATATATATATATATATATATATATATATATATATTATATATATATATATATATATATATATATATATATATATATATATATATATATATATATATATATATATATATATATATATATATATATATATATATACATGCACGTTTGTATTCGTAAATTGGTTGTACTCATTGAATTTTGTTGAAATTACCCGAGGGAACTTCAAAATTCATATTTTTTTCTTACATACACAACAACAGACACGTACAGAATATGTTCAATGAAAGCGCTGCATGCGGAGAATATACGGAACAAACGAAATAACTCCAGCTGATATACAGCCAACTTAGGAAGAGAGTTCGATTGAACTTACATTGTGAAAATAATCTTGACGCTATAAATAATAGTAAGGGGACGAATGACAACAATGACTGATTCTTGAATGAAAGAACAAGGAAACCTTGGTCTTTCTAGCTGACGAGATATCTTCCTTTTTGAAAACTGAACACAGTCTTACATTTGATCTAAGCTTAAAAATAACCTTGATCTTTCTAATGGTAAGCATTTGACTCTCTTTCATTTGAGAAATTTAGAACTCAATTAAACTGCATTTAAAAAATAAAGATGGAATTGTGAGATATGAATTTATTATTCACATTTTCAATACACTAACAGAATAAACTGTAACTTATAACTTTGGCCCCTTCCTCACTTTGTTGGCCAAATAGTTCAGCTTTGTCTTGTCACAATTTGCATTATAATCTATGTAAAAAAAAATGTGTCCTGGGATGCCTAATAAACATTGTTAAGTGTTATTTAATTGCGGTAAGAATGAATTCAATCATTTTTCTTAGTTAGTAAGAAAACGAAAAAAACTCGATACGCTCAAGTTTTCAGTATCTTAAAACAGCGGGCGATACTCAAACTATTATTCCTAAAAACAGAAACGTGACTTTCCAGTATCATTTGGTGAAACCTACACTGTATTATATTAAATTGTATTATATAATACTCATCAACCTGCTTGGGTATAATAAACAAATAGCAAATGAGGCTGTGTAAAGATTTTAGTGAATATTGATGTGGTGAATGTGGATAAGTAAAATAAAAACAATGGTTTTTTGTTCTTTTTCAGAGCAACCAGTGTATAGGTATTCAATCCCGCCAATATTCTATAACTAACAGGTAAAGATATATAACACATTTTCAGTATATCTGAAATCTAAAATTTTAATGCCAATGGTTCTGGATACATGTAGCAAGTACACTTATGTTCCTTAAAAATTCCTTGAAAGCAGAAAAATAATTTTGTACAATGGTGAAGAACTTTACAGGTGTACCAGCAGTAGAGCAAAAATTAATTTTACTTATATGTATGACATATTTACCAGTAAACTAGAATCAACAAAAGCAAACATAGACTTAGATAAGGGTGTTAAATAAATTTATTTATTTTTATATTCGAATAGTGATGCTACGGGTTTAATAATTTCTCTATTTGAGATGAACGACACGACTGGCCATCGTGTGACTGAAATATTGGGAGGGAAATTGCTGGGTAAATTAAACGTCTCTCGGATTAAAGGATTCCATTAACGAAGGGCTAAGCAAAACACAATATCTAACATTTCAGCCCCAACGTCAGGCACCGCGTTCAATTAACTCGTCACAGAGGACAAGTAAATGGCATTAATGTCCGTCTCTGTCTCTCTCTGTCTCGCATACATCAACACATGTCAGAATATACATTATATTCTAATATATCAAGACACTAATCTAGACAGTCGATGCTTTTCAGACACGTCAACGCGACAGAGAGAGAGAGAGAGAGAGAGAGAGAGAGAGAGAGAGAGAGAGAGAGAGAGAGAGAGAGAGAGATGTGTAAATAAATTTCTTTGAGACAAAAACGAACTTCAAGTTAAAATTGTTGTCGGTTAGTTTCTAAATTAGCTGCCTTATTGATTTTTGATAATTTGATCATAGCAAACTTCCCAGCGAGGATAACAAAGGGATAATCTCTGTAAAGTCGCGTCGAGTAATCCAGTATAATGGTGTACTTCCTGCCCGTGGAAGCCGGTCCTAATCAGTCTCCATAATTCATTCTAGACTGATTTTAATCTAGAATTGAATACCACTAGAGAGAGACGAACCTAGATCTCTATCACTCCCCTGATGATGCTCCGAACGCTCCAGCCGAGTTCAAATGACTTCCCTCATTTGTTTCCACGCTCAAATTATGCCCCTTATTTGCTTCCTACAAATAAAATAGAATCACGCTGAGATGCGTCTCTTGAAGTTCCTTTTAAAACCAAATGATACTTAATATGAGGTTAATGAAAAAATCTTAGCTTTAGTTAAATAAAAAGGTTATATACCATAACATATAAATTCCTAACCGTCCAGAACCTTTGAGACTCGCCCTAGAACCCGATCAAAATTGTCATAATAGTTTGATAAACACGGTAATCACTAAAATTTTTGTGAGTGTTCTAGATATTTTCAAAAAAATATGTACGGGTATGTCATTATTTTTGGGCGAAATTCCCCAATTCATGCTTTACAATGTGGTTTACCATGTTTTTATGGTACAAAATCCTCTAGGTATTGTTTGTACTGTTACATTACGCCGTTTTACAATGTTGTACAGTATAAAAAAAAAAATGTGTCGCTCTAAACCGTCCCACTAAAGGTGTTTACCTTCTTCAAGAATATTTCCGAACTTCCAAAAATCTTGTTCAACGCAGTTAGTAAACAGTAACAAACATCAATAACAATGGCAAGGAGTAAGCTAAAAGTGATCCTAACAAACATGTGAATAATGGCTAAGGATGAAAGCAGTTAAATTAATGAAAAAAAAATAAATAAAAGAAATTAATATTGTACACACTGTCAACAAACATTAACTGCTAATTACACAGAGCCTGTGACTGATGATTAATGATGACGATGATGGTGGATACAAAAAATTGATAATTATAAAAAATTCAGAAAATTTATATTATCACACCAAGTCAGCGAACATCAATAACTGTGTTATTTTAAGTTCTAAAAAATTTGTGAATAATGATGGAGATAAAGGTAACTGAAACATATAAATAATAATCATTAATGGATGAAAAAGGCAAGATAAAAGATTAATAATGGCAAAACAGTTTTATTTCTCCTTGGCTGTTTAAGACCTTTACGGATGGAGTGATGTGAATAAGTGAAAGGAAGGGAATAAAACGTGAATAAAAAGTTATTGGCTGGGTACAAGTCATAAATGATGTGTAGAATGTTTATTTTTTTGTAAATTATAAGGTACTTTATGAGAAAAGACAAGAAAAAACTGGAGAAAGTTCTGAAAGGGTTTGAATGCTTTTGGTATGGGCGCAAGTTAAGAGTAAAGCGTGAACAACTGTAAGGTTATGTGGTGTGATACACAAAAAGATGGCGAGTTGAACGTTGGTATGGCTTGTTTAGGAATGGAGGTGGTTGGTACTATATGCAATGGAATACAGGGGGTGAGAGAAAAGAAAAGGCGAAGACAGGAAGTGCAATGACTGTAAGGGGTCGGTGAGGTTCTGGTAACGATCTCTCTGCGCAGACGTTTCAAGCAGTCAGTTCTAAGGAAGTAGTCTGCAGAACGGGATTCATTAATGACTTCCTGAAACAGAACACTCTCACATTCCTCTCTAGAGCACCCCTTTGAGAGTGATTTTTCTAGAATTACCAAAAGTACTCTCCCAAATACTATCTCGAGATATATGGTGTTTCAGAAAAAATTCTTAGAAACGTTAAATTCTGGAATTGTTAAAGCGCTGCATAAAACTTAGAAAGTAAAGAACGGCACCTTGAAGCTGCAAATGATGTATCCACTTCAAGAACATTAGACATATTTACCTCCAAAACAAGGGTAAAACACTAAATTGCCTGGCGTGAACACAAAAAACTTATATTAATACACTAAATAACACAGCGATGACAGAGCGTATATATGCAGAAATCTCTTTGGAGCGGGCATTTAGACTTTAAAACCTAGAACCTTAATATGTTTTATGTAAAGAAAACCTTATAGCAACCTAGCTTACGGAATTTTGCAAATTCGGGTTCCAAACTCAGGCTCGCATACCCTCTCAGGCAGCGTTCCAGCCAACATGCCATCGTAGCAGCGTGAAATTCAAGCAAGACCGCACCACGCAGCAAATTGGTTGGCATGTCGTCATGCATACACATAAGTCTCAAACCCTAACTTTTGAGAGCGTCTCCGTGGAATCTATTGCCCAAAACAGAAGTGCCGGAAATGGAACACCCGAAATGTACTGAGCAAGAACCACTTGGCATTCGGGAAGTGTCAGTCAGTCGCTGAGAACTTCCGTTTCGAAAAATAGTTACACAAGAAAAATGTCATGTTGAAACCCAGCTTATTCTTTATTACCTTTCCGTTACCTCTCTCTCTCTCTCTCGTTCGCATGTCAAAAAACAATAGCCAAGATTGAATGTTTAACGAAGATGACGACTAAGAAAATCGGAAGGAGGGAGGAAAGAGGAATTTGAAGTTGCAATACTGATGGAAATTGGAAGAGAAAGAAGAGGAAAATAACGAGTGGGAGGCAAAATATTTGTGTTGGAAGAGAAGAGAGTAAGAAAATTAAAGAGGTAAAGAAAGCAGACGAAAAGGGAGGAAGAAGGAAGAAGAATAAAAGACAGAAGCAACTATGAATGAGGAAGAACAGGCACATAGAAACGAGAGAGTTGGCGTGGAAGGTAATTCAGTGCTCACTGCCACAATATATTCCCGTAGCCACAGCTTCCCCTAATGCATAATGATACTTTCTAATAGTTGTAGACATATTTCTCCTTTTATTGTCTTGCTGTCGATATCCTGAACTAAATTAGCTTCTAATTTCTCAATTTACACTCGACTAAGACTTTGGTTCCCTCCTGCTTCCACACTATGTGATTCATCATTGATTTACATTTGTGCATTTTGATTGTTTAAGCTGGTTTCTTTGTTGTATTTTTTTATTTTATCTGAGCGCGCTCTTCATGATAATTTCAAGCAGTGTTCAGAGCATTCCTAAATAGTGGAGACAAATTTAGTTCAAGCATGCATGAACAAACCTTATTACTTCCTGAATCATTCTAAATTCAGAATTTACATTTTAGACACCAGGTGAAATAGTTAATTATTTTGTCTTTTCTAGTTTTTTCAGTAAAAGTTAGGTCATTTTGTCTAATGTATTATGAATCGATTTACTGTGATCAATACTACTACAAATATGGTTTTTGTTTCTTTTTCTTCGAATGGAGGAGGCAAGACGTGTGAAATCAAATTCCAGTATAACATGTATTCTCAGTCAATTATGTCTACATGCCAATTTTTTACTCTTTATTCCATTAATCCTTATGGTAAATCACGATGGTTGTATCACATAGAGTTCACACATATCCGGTATAAGTTTTGTCTTTTTTCTCTCGGTTTTAAATATATAATGCTCACATACAAAGAAACGCGAGAATACCCCTTCCCACACACTAAGCTCATTCCGGAACAAAGGTATCGTAGCATTGTTTCCAGATAGAATTCCCGGGGCGACTCTAAACATTCCGAAAAATGCTTATTGTTACAAGAAACGAAGAACAGAAGAACGGGAGAAAAGAATAGTAATAGGTACGAAAAATAAAATACAGCTAAAACAAATGAGAAATGAAGGAAACTCCTAAAATGTTCCACGTTTTTCGGGTCACCTGTGAAAAGAGAACGAGACGACTTAATCAAATTTCACAGCGAATGATCCGTTGTTGGAAGAGTCATTTTGCATCCTGAAAAGTAACTTTTTTTTTTACGGAGGGAAGAGTTGAAAGCAAATGAGACATTCGAGTAAAAGAATTTTTACACTTTAATGTTACTCGTCCGTTCTGTAATGTAATACTCTTTTCATAGTATTTGAATCTTTCCAGGGATGGAGATTTTAGTCTGATGAACAAAGGAAAATTTAATAAAGTTATAAATATGTATTATGGACATGACTACATGTCATTCAGTGCAGAGGTCATGCAGTGCAGGGGTGAATGCTTGGTCTTTTTCAGATTCAGCGCTGCTCAAGCGCGACTTGACGCATTGTGTGTGAATTCAGCACTGGTCATCTGATCTGGAGTGCTTCGGATACAGTGTCATGTGGAGTGCGGGTTAGTGACAGCATGGAACCTTCGATAACATTTTACCTGGTTTTAATAGAATTTCTAGGTGTGTTAAATGGAAATGTGTATTAGCTCGTGCGTTGTGAAAATCGCAAAGTGCGAAGGGGTCTTGTGAGGAGTTATTCATTTCTTTGTGAAATGTCAGAGCAGTTAGATGTGCTGGAACGCTCGGGAATTGGGATTCCTGTTTCTTGCTGGAAGGATGTTCCAAAGAGGGTAGAAACCATAATCAGTCATGGCATATATGGAAAATGGAACTGGTAACAAAACTGACTTTGAGAGTTATGGATAACAAACTTAAAAATAATGTGGACTGAATTAGAGACCTGGTGGGAGACAGGGAATTAACCCCCACACATTACATTTTCTTGCTACTGTTTGCTTTTGGGGTGTGGCTTAGGGGGATTTATTATTTAGCTTGCATAATTTCATTTTACATGACTTGTTGTTAGATTTGTATAATAAACTTTACCTATGTAAGCTGGGTTTTGATTTACACACCTTAGAAATGGGAACAGATTTTAGAGAGAGAGAGGGGAAGAGGCGAAGCACTCAGGCAGAGGAAAAGGGAAGTTGGTTTTGCCAGAGAGAGAGAGAGAGAGAGAGAGAGAGAGAGAGAGAGAGAGAGAGAGAGAGAGAGAGATATTCCCAAGGCCATCGCTACCACACTCTTAAAACCAGGTAGGTGTCTTAAAATATAATACTCCTTCAGGATGGGGGATAACAGAGTGGTGGCAGCGTAAAATATTACAACACGTTCGTAGGGTTGCGGATCCACGCCGAAGAGATGTATGAATGGTGTTAGTAGTAGGTTATTTAGGTACGCCATAAGAATAGGTTGGTTTTAAGCGTTGCAGGGGGACTGGTTACTTGTGGTTGAGGGTATATGGCTAGCTTGCGTTTTTCGTACTGGGAGTGGTCCGTCATTCACAGACTGACTTTGTCTTTCGCAGCTGGTGACCTAGGGAAGTGTGATTATCAAGTGACAGTTATTTTACTGCAGTCTTCGACATAGTTACACATTTGTGTGTTTTTAATCGAAGCTTGTTTATTGTTTCAAGTCGGCGGTGGCTGGGAGGCAAGTATTGGGGAAAAAGTGTTTTTTTCCTTTTGAGTTTTCGTTTTCGTTGGTTTAAAATTTTTATTTTTCTCTTCTGTCTTTCGTTTTTCTCTTGTGGAACTGTTGTGGGGTTCGAAGTATGTTAATTTTATGGGCTGACTTTATTTAGGGGTTTTCATTTTTTTTTCTGTTTCCTTATCAAGTTATACTTAGTCGTGGTGTGTGTAGGAGGTAATGGGTGGTTTGTCTGCTTAGCGAATCGCTGGGTCGCTGTTGCGTGTCAGCAAGTATTGCATGGAGACAAAGACATCAGTGATATTGGGTAGCGAATTTTCCTTTTTTACTCTAATGTGGGGGTTCTTGTGAGTTAACCTTGAACGTGGGTATAAGAAGTGGTTTGCTTCCGTGGAGTTCGTGAATAATTGTGAAATGGGGGATAATAGGGTTTTTGATTTATTTTGATTTTGTTATTTTATGGCATATTGAGGAAGTTTTTAATATTATATAAGTTTAAGGTCAGGGAGTTTTTTCGGGGGTGTGGAGCAGTTTCCGTTCACGTAGAAACCAGAAAGGGAAATTACTGAAAACGGCAGTCGGGAGGAATGGGGCTACATTGCTGACCCACAAAATTACAACATTTGTGTCTCCTGTCCAACCGTTTGTGGGTTTGGTTAACGGTAGTTTGAGACAACCAGTGGAGATTTTTATTGAAAGTGTACAGAATCATTTGACTACAAAATGGATCTCAGATGGTACGGATGTCTTTACTGAAGCTAAGGGCTTAGCTTTGGATGTAGGAGATATCGGGAAGCGTTGTCGTAGCTTTGGGTTCAATAAATGCCGAACTTGGAATGACTTGAAGAAATTTTTACGAACTGCCTATGGGGTGGATGAGTGTGGTGATTTGGTTCGGGATATGAGAGCCTTTTATAGCTTGCAGTTAATTGATGCAGCTTCAGATTTAGTGGAGAAATTGAGAGGCTCGAGTTGGGTACGTGGCGATTCTATATCGTTAGAAAATTTTCAGTGCTTGCTGCATTTCTTGTAGTTGCTGAATGATGTACTGGAGGCAACTGTGGGCAGTTTTGATGGTCCGATATTGTCTACGTCTGATGTATCATTTATTTTTGCACGGTAGATAGCACATTTTTCAATGGGATGCCGAAAGCCACAATGGGGGCTCAAAGGATCACATGCCACAGATTCGTTGCTTTAATTGCAGCATGCAAGGGCATACAAAGAAGTATTGCCGAATTAAATACTGTGGGGTGTATACGAATTCTGCACACAACTGTAGGTTCTGTCCATCGCCCAAAAAGAGTAACGATAGGCCAGTAACTCAGAATTTTGGTAGTAGCTATAGGAAAGCTCCTCAAGAAAGTTATCCTCAAAGTTCCTGAAATAGGCAGAATTTTTGCAAGGCCGATCAAATAAAAGGGAAAGGATAAATTGTTCCATGGCACTGGTTTTCATTCACAAAACTAAATTAATAGAATCCATGGTACGGCTTTTCATTAAAAAAGCTAAATTAATATAATCCATGTCACTGCTTTTCATTCACAAAACTAAATATAATCCGTGGCACTGCTTTTCCCTTACACAAAACTAAACTGATAGGATCCATGGCACTGCTTTTCATTTACAAAACTAAATTAATATAATCCATGGCACTGCTTTTCATTCACAAAACTAAATAAATATAATCCATGGCACTGCTTTTCATTCACAAAACTAAACTGATATAATCCATGGCACTGCTTTTCATTCACAAAACTAAATTATTAGAATCCATGGCACTGCTTTTCATTCATAAAGCTAAATTAATAGAATCCACAGCACTGCTTTTCCCTTTCACAAAACTAAATTAATATAATCCATGACACTGCTTTTCCCTTTCACAAAACTAAACTTACAAGATCCATGGCACTGCTTTTCATGCACAAAACTAAATTTATATAAGCCATGGCACTGCTTTTCACTCACAAAACTAAATTAATAGAATGCATGACACTGCTTTTCATTCGCAAAACTAAATTAATAGAATCCATGGCACTGCTTTTCCCTCTCACAAAACTAAACTGATAGGATCCATGGCACTGCTTTTCATTCACAAAACTAAATTAATAGAATCCATGGCACTGCTTTTCATTCACAAAACTAAATTAATATAATCCGTGGCACTGCTTTTCCCTCTCACAAAACTAAACTGATAGGATCCACGGCACTGCTTTTCATTCACAAAACTAAATTAATAGAATCCATGGCACTGCTCTTCATTCACAAATCTAAATTAATATAATCCATGGCACTGCTTTTCTCTTTCACAAAACTAAATTAATATAATCCAGGGCACTGCTTTTCATTCACAAAATTAAATTAATAGAATCCATGGCACTGCTTTTCACTCACAGAGCTAAACTAATAAAATCCATGGCACTGCTTTTCATTCACAAAACTGAATTAATAGAATCCATGGCACTGCTTTTCATTCACAAAACTAAATTAATAGAATCCATGGCACTGCTTTTCATTCACAAAATTAAATTAATAGAATCCGTGGCACTGCTTTTCATTCACAAAACTAAATTAATGAGATCCAAGGTGCTGATTCTCATTTACATATGTAATTTGTGGTTAAAAGTAGAATGTAATTAAGTAACTGAAATACACTGGAAGCATGACAATTTTCCTGTGTCCCTCTAACCCATCAAAATTATTGATCTCGCGACCCAAAGTTGGGTCGCGACCCATAGTTTGAGAACCACTTATATAAGAAGTACTTACAATGTTGAGGGGATTAGGGGTGACCTAGATTTGACAATTGCTTTCCTTACAGTACACACTATAATTTTAAATATTGACAGGTAGTGATTTATATAGATATACTATACAATGATAAAAGTAAGTTTATCAGAGAGGGGGTTAATCATGGAGATTACTACTAGTGCTAAGGACCCATTTCGTAGTTATATAACAAGACCTTTTCTTAGTACATATAATAATACAGTAGTGATGTTAGAGGGACTAGAAACTATGTATATTATAGGAACCAAGTTTGAGTCAATAGCTATTGATTATAAGGACAGATGTACACTCGGCAAGGAAAGTGAGGATACAGTTTTAATTAGATTTCGTTCAACGAATTTTAATTTTTTCTTACAGAAAACACGACATAATCTGGTAAATTTACTCTAGAATATGAAAATACAATGCAAATTATATCATATATGTTAAATCTGCAACACAAAAATGTTCAGATACTTAAAAACACCATGCATGTCCGAAGTAATCAGAATTTCTCAGATGACTTCGTTCATAGAGATCTAAAAGATAGTGTGTGGATATCTCGGTGTAGTACTGTTTATCAGAACGGCAATATTTACTCATTTTCCGTTATGAACAGGCTTATTATTGCATCGTCATACGAGGTAATGATAATTTCTTTAATTTTTACACCTTCATATTTGTATTTCACGGTGTTAAAAGTCAGCTGGAATTAATGGCAGTAAATGTTGTGACAGCTAGGGTAGGTTGAACAAATCTATTTAAATCCGCAAGAGCGTTCTCTATGATGTGAGGAGCAGCGCAAGAACTTAGGCGGGAAAACACAAGTAACTGGATGTTTCTTGACGTTGCCATAGTTTCTCTCTCTCTCCATTGCTAAAACATACTATACAAGTATAGTATCGCTCAGTCTCTAAAATAAAAAAAAATAATGAAATGAGTAGCTCTACGTATAGGCCTAAGCTTACACAACAGCAACTCTCTCTCTCTCTCTCTCTCTCTCTCTCTCTCTCTCTCTCTCTCTCTCTCTCTCTCTCTCTCTCACCGTAACATTGCATTTGTTCCTTTATTGTTCCCCACGTTTTTCGTTGGACATTGCTCAAATTTAACTCTTGATTTCATTATGGAAGATCGCGTTTCCGATTGTGCAAGCATTCCATTCATTGTGGTAAATTCATTTGTCATAAATTCATTTGTGTAAGGTTACTTGGTAGGTTATGTCAAAAAATGTTTATTTTGCTCAGAACTGTTGCTGCAAATTACAACTTGAACGAATACTGTAAAGCTTACTACTGCATTTAAGTATCAATGATTTCAGAACCGTAGGATATGATTGAAAGTTATAGGAGGTCAAGCAAAAAACAAAACAATAAGACTGAAGTTCCTCCCCTTTCTAAAGTTGCCAGATGTCGCATTATTGAGCAATATATGTCCGAAGATTTAAAAAAACTGTATCCTAATTTTCCTTGCTGAGTGTACATTGGTCCATAACAAATATGTTTGTGAAAATAAGGGGTTTGTTCTAAGGGATATAGTTCAACGGGGTTGTGAGTTTCAACTGACACATGACTTGACAGCTAAACAATGTATTTTTCAACCAGTTGCTGTCAGCTACACGGTGGTTCCCGTGCAAATGTCTACAGCGGTGTATTGCAACAGCAGCAGGATTACTACGCTCTGCGCCAATTCGTCTACATCACTGTTGTTAGAGAGGTCGCAGTTGTTTGACGGAGCATGCAAGATTGTTTCCACTCTGTTCCTGGTCCTTAGCAGAAGAATTTATAATTCATCGGCAAACATCTTCCTCCAACACACGCATTACCGCCATGGAATGGTAGAGTTGCGGACGCTGCTGAGATAACTACTTTGCTGGCATTGAAAGGAGAGGACGAAATTTATTATATTGACATTTTTTATAGGCATGATTTAGTGGTACCATGTGTGTTCTGGCCTTGTTGCTAGTGATTATTGTGATAATGTGTGTTGCCGTGTTTCTGAAGTGTACCAATTTGTGTTGCTTCAGGCAAAAGCCGTCTCAGAATGTGGAGATGTCTGTGACACATGCTGTGGCAGATTAAATGTGGGATATGCATTGTTTGTGTTGGGGCCAAGCTGTGTATTATGAACATGACTAAATGTCATTCACTGCAGAGGTCATGCAGTGCAGGGGTGAATGCTTGGTTGTTTTTGGATTCAGCACTGCTCAAGCACGACTTGGCACATTTTGTGTGAATCCAGCACTAGTCATCTGGTCTAGAGTGCTTCAGATACAGCGTCACATGGAGTGGGGGTTAGCATCAGCATGGAACCTTCAAGAACATTTTACCCGGTTTTAACGGAATTTCTAGGTATGTTAAATGGAAGTGTGTATTAGTTCAAGCATTGTGAAAATCACTAAGTGTGAAGGGCTCTTGTGAAGAGTTATTCATTCCTTTGTGAAAAGTCAGAGCAGTTAGACATGCTGGAATGCTCAGGAACCGGGATTCCTGTTTCTTACCGGAAGGATGTTTCAAAGAGGGTAGAAACCATAATCAGTCATAGCATGAGAGTTATGGATAACAGACTTAGAAATAAAATGTGGACTGAATTGGAGACTTGGTGGGAGACGGGAATTATTGCCCACACACATCATATTTTCTTGCTACCGTTTGCTTTTGGGGTGTGGCTTAAGGGTTTATTATCTAGCTTGCATAATTTCATTTTACATGACTTGTTGTTAGATTTGCATAATAAACTTTACTTATGTAAGCTGGGTTTTGATTTACACTCCTTAGAAATGGGAACAGAGTTTAGAGAGAAAGAGGAAGAGGCGAACCACTCGAGGAGAGGAAAAGGGAAGTCGGTTTCGCCAGAGAGAGAGAGAGAGAGAGAGAGAGAGAGGAGAGAGAGAGAGAGAGAGAGAGAGAGAGAGAGAGAGAGAGAGAGAGAGATTCCTAAGGCCATCGCTACCACACTCTTAAAACCAGGTAGGTATCTTAAAATATAATAATCCTTCATGACTGGGGCATAACAAATATATGAAGAATACAACGAAAAAATGGGAGGAAATAAGGACAAATTTACCATGAATCAGAATTTAAAGCAAGGATAATACATACATAATGCAGAATACGGTAGAAGGAAAGGAGTTATTATTTTGTTCTGCCAAAAATAATTAGACTCGGCATTTAAATTTTCTTTTTAACTATGTTTCCAGAGTTATCAAGTTCTTTAAACACGAGTCTGGTCGTTCTTTACTGAATCTACAATTCAGACCTTCTTACTGCCAATTTCCGTTTCAGCGCTGAATGACCTCATAGGTCCCAGCGCCCGGCCTTGGGCCCTAATTCTGTATTCTTCTCTCTCTGTGGCGTTTGATTTTGAATAACATCTAAGATTGTAAAGGGTCGGATTTCTGATTCAGGAACACAATAAACCATAACAGGAACGAGGGTGACAGCTACATAAATCGATGAGAAATATTCTTCATTCCAGCTAAAACTATACATTAATAGCTTTAAACGCACATACGAGAAATGATCCTCTCGTCCGCAGTTTATTTAATTATAAAATAAGTAAATAGAAATTATGAAAATTTGAATGAATTTCTTATCAGATTTAAAATCCATAAAAAATGGGTAAGTTGTTACTTGCATTGCTTCGCTATTATCAGAAACTTCTCTAGATTTACACAAACTGCATACACACTAGATACACAATTTTAAAGGACAGCTAAGTGCACAGAAACCTAGCAAGCGAATCCTTGTTACGTTGCTGTTGATCTTATTTCCAGCATTCCCAAATATCTAGGTTGACTCTTACCCTCCCTTTGAATACATCGTCATTCACAGCTCAATTGCACAGCTTAAAAGTTCAGATGAAGGAACTTGGAAGCTGCACTATCTAAGGGATAGACCTCCCTGAAGTGCTCGAGCCACTGAACCGACTTGTAGGCGTCGATGGATAATCTTCCATCCAGCGGTTGATAAGAAGTGGCCTCGACCTCACGTAACAAGCAGTGCAGTGTAGGAAAACTACGCAATAAGTAGCACTACAATGAGCCGAGGGACATGGTAATGGAATATGGTAAAGAATAGGTTAAATATGGTTGTATTAAGAAAGTGTGCAGCAACAAACAGTCGCATTACTGAAACTAGTTACGAGCACTACGAAAAAGAAGCAATCATTATTGATCTGAATCGAGTTTACTGTAGTGAAGATAGAGAACAACGATTTGCTGCTAATGGATCCTACGTAAAATCCTGAAAAGCTCTTAGGTATAGCTCTCGGTAGCTCCCTTCTGGAAACATTTTTTTAAAACACCGACAGAACAAAACAACCAAAGAGGGTCTTTGATAAATACGAAGCAACACTTTAATCCCACCTGCTGAATATTGTATTTAAAGAGGATCTGACTGAAATCCCCCATTATACCTACAAGGTAAAGTGCTTTCCCTTTAGAGGAGCTTATAAATATTCTAGCCCAGTAAGTAGGTAGTGCAGTCAGTGCATCTCACTTCAGGCATTTCTTTAGGTTGTTTGCAGTGTCCCTTTGGCCCCTAGCTGCAACCCTTTTCATTCCTTTTACTGTACCTAAGTAAATATTCTCTTTCTTTTTACTCTCCACCCTCCCTCCACAATTGTTACATAGTGCGACTGCGAAGTTGTCCTCCTGTTACAACTTTAAAACATTTTTATTCTCAGTTTCCGAGTAAGCGCTAACTGACCTCATAGGCCCCAGCATTCGACTTTTGGTCTAAATTTTATATTCCATTCCATAATGTGCTAGTGATAAATTACGTTTTAAGAGTGGGGAAAAAACTGAATGACATACAAAACGACAAATAAGAGAATACTGCAACTGCATGTGCAAGGTTATTTATATAACTTCTTTTTGTTTAATACAATGTAAGTTAATGAATGAGTCTATATTACAGTTAAAATAACTACTTATAATCACACACAAATAATTCATAATACATAGTCAGTAGATTAAAAACGCAAGCACAAAGAAACAGACACACGCAAGCAAGCGCACAAACACACACACACATACAATGGAAAGCTATCAAGATTACAAAATTTATTCGGCATGTCGTTTGAAATAAACAAGCACTATAATTTTCATATCATTCCAGAGTAGATATAATAATAGTAATATACAATCATAATAAACAATGCTAAATTCAGTAATACATAATTAAGTCAAAATGAGCTAGGAAACGTATTGTGCTTACCATATCATTAAATTTTTTTTCTCTCTCCATATATATATATATATATATATATATATATATATATATATATATATATATATATATACTACAGCTTTAGCAAAATTCATCATATAAAACTTCTGAATGTTTCATATCATTGAACAGTTTCTTTATGCTTATATAATCGTAAATGTAACTATAATTGCAGATGTATTACCCCATATTCACGAAAATTTTGATCATCTATCGGATCCTAACCAGTGAGAAAATTAGAGCGATTGGTCCTTGGACTGCTTACGGCATCCAAAAAAGTTAATGAAAGCTTCATACAAAATTAATTTCAAATTACTAATAAAGAAAATAAGGTAGCATAGCTTCCTGTGTGAGCTATTCCCATTCTTCATAATCCAAAACCTATTTACAAAAATTAGGCTAGGATATATGCTATCTGAGAAGGTAAATAAAACTATACTAATGAAAAGACAGACAGAGAGAGAGAGAGAGAGAGAGAGAGAGAGAGAGAGAGAGAGAGAGAGAGAGAGAGAGAGAGAGAGAGAGAGAGACTTTGACTAGGGAGAAAATTCCCTAGGAATATCCAAGCAAATAATCACTTCCCGATAACAGTGTGGAAACAATGACGCTAAACAATTAGGCAATAAATTGCAATGTTCGCTAGACAAAGCGGCTCTATTTATACCCGACACTGGGTATTGATTGCTATCAACGATTGCGTGGTTGCCTCCTTTGTGTCTGGGTTGGTCTTAATGGAATGTCTTGCTCTTAAGTAAGATTTGCTCCAAATAGTTTCTGACTCACAATGTCTCAATTATATTCGCGTATTTGCGTCTGCTCACTTATTTAGCTAAAGCTAGATCATTTTCAAAATATAATCTCTATAGAAGAAATTTAACATTTATAAAAGATGAGTTTTGATGTATGTGTGTGTGTGTGTGCGAGAGAGAGAGAGAGAGAATCGTTTAACATAACCCGGAAATTTGACCTAGCATCAGTTATGGCCAACATACAGAATATATAGTAAAATTACCATTAATAATTATGTATGTAGGTATGGGGTGTAAGTGTGAGTGCGTGTGTGTGTGTGTGTGTGTGTGTGTGTGGACTTTAGTATCTATAATCATTCAGAGTGGAATGGTATTTTTCTGTATTAGAAATTGCAGCATATCCAGAACTCTCTTTCTGCATTTTTAAACCGAGAGTTATCAAAACAACTTTAATTTAGTCACCACGGAAAGGTAATTAAACCATTAGTTATAAGAAACTGAAAGTGCGCACATTTACTATATTACACTGTACATTATATTATGCTCTCCACTCTGTCGTTGGGAAAGGGCTTTAATTGGTTCCACTTGAATTAGTCGGTGTACAGACACAAAAGGAAGAGGAACTGCTTATAAGCACCAGCTTTAGGGGATACCTTGGCTGATAAGGGAAGCTGGATTTTTAAAAAAATGTATTATGAATCAAAGTAATGCTCCTTATGTTGCCTGGTTATCGTTCAGAATGTCTATTTCAGTTAAGTACAAAGTCCCTTCTTAAATTACTAATTATAATGGATCCATTTGAATTCAAATCTCTCTCTCTCTCTCTCTCTCTCTCTCTCTCTCTCTCTCTCTCGCTCTCTCTCTCTCTCTTGAGGGGGAAAATACATTACCCCACACTCGTGTCCATACACCGTAACTGTTTCCTTGAAATCGGGTAATCATTTCTGCTCGAACCTCTCGTAATATACCTGGATGGAATGACTTGGTTAAAGATCTACTGTATATACACATTCACGAGAAATGTTTCGACTGTGGAGGCAAAATGGTAGCCCAAGGGAGGGACACTTTGCACTGCTAATGAGGCAGGCGAGAGCGCAGTTCAAAACTTGCCCTTAAACATTGCAGACTGAATGAAAAGCAACTAAGAGCTGATGCAATGTCTAGAAAATTAAAATCTGGCGATTATCCCCGTCTTTGGAAGGACATTCAATCCCTAAATCCCAAAACTAAAAAGCTATCACAGAGGGTAAGAGAAGCCGTCGGTGACGAGGCTATCGCAAGAATGTGGGGCGATCACTTCAGCACTATCCTGAACTGCATAAACGATCAAGACTCCCAAAGGGATGTAAATAACCTCCTTACTGATAATATTCAGTTTCATTTCGCCGATCGTATTACGCCAGGTAACATCAGCGATGCCATAAACAACCTACCTAATAATAAATCGCCCGGCTGCAATGGTCTGCCTGCTGAAGCTTTCAAATCCTGCCATCAGATAATTTACATTTTGCTAGCTGCTCCGATTGCAATTACTACAATTGTGTCAAAGATACTTGAGTCCGTTCTTCTAGTGAGACGTCTCCCCTTTCTACACACTACTGACAACCAGTTCGGCTTTAAAGCAAACCCCTCAACCGACACCTGCATCTACGCCCTGAAAGAATTGCTGAACTATTACCTATCATCAGCCTCTTTTGTTTTCCTGTTTTGTAGATGTGAGAAAAGCATTTGACGGAGTAAACTACCCGAAGCTCTTCCTGAAGCTGCACAAACGAGGCACAACTCTATATCTAATTGGCATTTTATGTTGTTGAGTCTCCACACAGCAATTCTGTGTCAAATGGGGTAACGTATTGCCGTACACCTTCGGCTCCCTAAACGTGCTCCGGCAAGGGGGCATTCTCTTTCCCTACCTGTTTAACACGTACACAGATGCCAGACTGAACTCACTCCCAATCGAATGCACTGTAAACGAAACAACAACAAACAACCTCTATTACGCCGACGATATGGTTCTGATTTCCCCATCAGTGCTAGGTCTCCACCGACTCTTCGACACCTGCCGCCAATATGTATGTCGCTGCTCCCGAGATCGCTTAAGCATGTTGCAGAACCACTAATTTTCCTCGGAAATCATCGTCTGGAATTCGTGCATGAATTTCCGTATTTGGGCCACATTATCACGGACGGCCTAAAAGATGCGGCAGACATAGAACAGAGGCGTCGCACACTATGTGCATCTGGCAACATGATTGCAGAGAGGTTTGCCTGGTGTCACCGAGAAACGAAACTGCTGCTCTTCGGCTCGGACTGCTACAGTATATATGAGTGTTCCCTTTGGACGTACTATACCCGAGAATGAGACGTACCACCGTTGTCCACAATGGCATTCTGAGACGCCTCACAAACACTCCTCGCTATCACTCGCCACGCAGATGTTCGTAGAAAACCGCCTGGATAATTTGAAAATCATTGTGAGGCGAACAATGTCCAGTCTGATCACCCGACTGAGGAACAGCAGCAATTCGCTCATACAAAGCATCCTGAGCAGTGAGGCGGGAAGCTCTAAATTGTGGGAAAGATGGGATAATGAGACCTCTGTTCCTTAAATGATTTATTCTCTATTTTTGCAAATATGAAGTGTCATTTCCGGAATCTGTCATTATTATTATTATTATTATTATTATTATTATTATTATTATTATTATCATTATTATTATATTCTACGTTTCTTGTTATTATTGGTATTTTTACTTTTTTATTATTACTGTGATTAATATCATTGTAGAGTTTTGCAATTTTCAATATTCGTATTTAGGCTTCTGGGCCTGACTTCTGTAACCACCTAAGGTCCCCAGCTGGAAATTAATCGTCTGCAATCTGTATTTTTCATTGTTACCATTTTTAATATATATTTTTTTGCTATTATTCTCCATATAATTACTGTCATTACCATTATTATGAATTCTGTTTTTTCTAATTCTTCAGCAACTGTGTGGATACTGCCGATAATTCTTTTCATCATGTTACCTCATGTATCTAGACTGTGTATTGTATGTGTATGTTCCAGGTATATGGCCCTGAGCCGAAATAAAGATTAGTATTATTAATTATTATTATTATTAAATCAACGGAAACTATCGGCAATTTTTGCCGTAACATTGCGTTCCGTCCGCTCGACTAATCTGATCTCAGTAAGTTAATCTGGTTCTGTAAGATGTTTGTCGTTTATCTTAGGCTAAACTGACTCCTACTATTCTGAACTCCTGACGGTCGTAGGAACCCTGATTAGGGAGTGAGTCGCTCGAGTTCCCGAGATCTGAAAGAATGGTTCCCTCGTCTCTGGGCCCCGGCCCTTCTCCGCCTCCTCTCGCAAGTCGGTCATTTTTTCAACCCAAGTTTGATAAACTCGGTGAATCTGGCGATTACCCCGTCTTTGGAAGGACATTCAATCCCTAGATCCCAAAACTAAAAAGCTATCACAGAGGGTAAGAGAAGCCGTCGATGACGAGGCTATCGCAAGAATGTAGGGCGATTTTAGGCAAGGGACGTATGTTGACGACACAGGAGAAATGAGAGAGAGAGAGAGAGAGAGAGAGAGAGAGAGAGAGAGAGAGAGAGAGAGAGAGAGAGAGAGAGGAAAAACTAACATGACTGCGTTGAAATTCATGTAAAATATTAAGAATGTGCTTTGTTTTCTATCAAAATGATCTATACGATGTGGTAGTTTTGTTCCCTTAGGAATGATTTTGTGCGCAGAGGATTACTTCCTCAAGTTGATGAAATAAAAAATGATTAAACGTAATATGGGAGCACCAACTATAGGGATACATACATTAAATACACACACACATATATATATATGTGTGTGTGTGTATATATATATATATATATATATATATATATATATATATATATATATATATATATATATATATATATATATACATATATGAGCGAATATGCAGGTATGTACGTATACATGTGTCGGAATGTATGTGCGCATGTGTCTATGTGCGAGTACTATTGTGGCCCCGTAAAATAAAAGTAACATTGTAAAATTATATATTTCTACAAATATAACCAGGTGAAGAATAGTAACCTTACGTCGATATAAATAGCAAAGGGTCACGGCCTTTATTGATTCAAAAAACATTTGCTTAAATATCAGTCGCAAAGTCAGCTTCCGTATGTAATCCAATTTTCGGCGCTCACTGACATATTTACATTGATCTTTTGATTGATTAGAGCTAATTCCAGCATATCCTTGTGCTGATAGTTACTTTTGGGAAACAGTGTGGCCTCATTCAAATCAATACTACCTCTAGAATGCTCCTAAACTATAGAAATTCCCGAATTCTCTGATTCATAACCTAAGATTTTCTCACCGACGTTAGTTCCTTGGAATGACTGCATTTTTTAAAAACTGAGGTCGACCTATATCTTATTTAAATGTACGTTATTTAGCGACCGTCCGGTGTTTTTTGGATTACAAAAAAATTTGGTATGTTTATTGTTGTAATTTTTTATGCATGGACGTTTAAAAGCATACATTTTCGTTATGGCTGTGGTCGAGGTGGCTGGGTGCCAATTCACGTTGTGTTCCAAATGGTTTAGAGCCGTCATCACTTGTAATGATAATGATTGAAGACACCTTCTCAAACCAAACCTCTCTCTCTCTCTCTCCGCTACATCTTTACAGACCATAGAAGCACGTGTCACTTTTCGACTAATTCATGTTACACGTGTGTGCATTATGAAACGATTGCAGTTTCAATCGTTGCCATGTATTTGATATTCACTCTGATATCTGATGGGTCTTGTGAAATTTCGTGGTGCAATCGGCGGAAGCATAAAGAAATTATGGGTCATTCCAAATCAAAGGGATTCTTCATGCCTAGATCGAGCATGCCATGAGAGAGAGAGAGAGAGAGAGAGAGAGAGAGAGAGAGAGAGAGAGAGAGAGAGAGAGAGAGAGAGATGGGGCTTGGGGTGGATTTGTAAACCATAAATGAAGGCTGCTGCTTCCTCACACTGACGTTTCCATGATTTGTTGCAGATTCACTGCTCGCTCTCTCGGAGAAGCGGATTGCTCCTGGATTCCAAGAAATTTATTTCGCACGTTTGGTAATATATCTGCTTCGCAACATTCAGCTTGTAAAAGAAGGAAGGAATGATCGTCTTAAAAAATCTTCGTGTTTTCTTAATCAAAATTCTTAGTGCATAATGGTGTTATGTGTTATCTCTTGCGTTCAACCGGGTGCCCACTTAGATTCCAACACTTACCATAATTAAGATCTTTCATAAGCATATCAATGAAACTTTTCTATAGAATGCGTTCTTTGTTCACAAAATTATATTGAATGTACAAATGATCATAAGAAACTTACCCTTATTAATATATATATATATATATATATATATATATATATATATATATATATATATATATATATATATATATATATATATATATATATATTTAGTTGTATTCTTCTCAATCACGAAGATAAAATATCACGATGTACCCCGCAATGAAAACGAAGGAGGAACCAGAGGAAAAAGGAAATTGAGTTCTTAATTTGTCCCAACAGTTTCGCCATCCATTAGGCCTCTTCCCGGAAGAGGCCTGATGGATGGCGAAACTGTTGGGACAAATTAAGAACTCTATTTCCTTTTTCCTCAGGTTTCTCCTTCGTTTTCATTGTGGAGTACATCGTGATATATAATATATATATATATATATATATATATATATATATACACGAGTATATACGAGTATATATATATATATATATATATATATATATATATATATATATATATATATATATATATACGAGTATATATATATATATATATATATATATATATATATATATATATATATATAAATAACATAATCATATCTTTAAATTGTACTATGACTGAAAGAAATTCTCGATTTGCGTATTGCCCAGTTTATATCAGAGATATAACTACGTTAAGAATGGATAAAACAAAGGAACAATCCGTTTCTCAGAGTGAGGTGAACAGAACAACTTATATCTGTTAGAAAATCTGTCTGCTATACATTATAGAATTTAAGACTTTTGACGCAAACTGGTAATAAGCCTTTGTTGGATACGAGCTTAAACGTTCACAACGCAAAATGGTGGAGTTCTATATCGAAATTTTACACTAATTTTGACTTACTATATAACGCCAACAGAGTAGTTCAGCTCTCTCCTCCCAAAGAGATGGCAATGAGACCCACCGGAGTGACATGAAGTGATTTCCTGAATGAGATGGAACCTGAAGTAGGAATATGTTTGATGGTGCTAAAAGGAGATTCACACTCATACACAGGTGAGGCAGGTTGGAGAGAGAGAGAGAGAGAGAGAGAGAGAGAGAGAGAGAGAGAGAGAGAGAGAGAGAGAGAGAGAGAGAGAGAATGTCAAATAATCCAGAGACACTGAGCGCGCACTCTCACTGGATAGTCTGATGCTCTTCCTTGTCAGGATATTGTGGTCCTTCACATTCATGTATCAAACTCTGAAAGATTTTCTTCATGACCTGAGAAGTGGAAAAGCACGCTGATCTCTTGTAAAAGCTGAAAAAACGAATAAATCTCATTTCCACTCTTTAGTTTTTGAGGGCCATCGTATTCTGTGTATTGGCACTAACTAACAGAACCAAGAATATACCTACTACAAAAGAAAGGCACCCCTCAGGCAATGAAAGGCAATACCCAAAGGTCAGCCACTGCATTGGAAAGAGAGTTTGGAGAGGGGAAGGGACAACAACCGTCAAAAACGAAGTTTGTGATGGTGCATAATATCCTTGAAATCTGAATGTCTTCCAACAACTTCACACTTATACCACTGAGTAACAGGATACGCCAAGACCAAGTGTCCAGTTTAAGCCCCCAGTAATCTTGTTTAAAACCATCTTTATTTTTTAATTTCCCTGCAGATATGAAATGAAATTATGACTTATTAAGGTTTTATTGGCTTATTTCTGTAAACCTTTCATAGTAAAAGAAAACGAAAATATGAGTGTACCCATTAACGAAATGAATATTTGGCAACTCAAGTGATTCTTGTCATACAGTATGAATAATAATAATTAAATACATAAACTGAAACAATTTTACTTTGCTAAGAAAGCCATGGTGTTTTATTATTATCAATAAGAAGAGGAATATGAATAAGGCGATCCAATACGTGGAATGTAGTGGATTACGAAATTAGTCAGAATTTCAGAAATGGTATGCCATAGTTACCGTGAACAATCATTGCATTTTGTGTGAAGGCTTGATGTATTTCAAAGTTGCACAGTAGGTGAAAACAAATACAGAGAACGAAAGTTTGCATATCCATCAAAGAATTTAATTGGAAGGCAATACTGGCGAGACCATTTACAAGTCAGTAAACGAAAACTTCCGTAAAGTTACTGGCGAATGATACTCAGCAGGCAACTGTAGGCGGCTGATCTTTATTTCACTGTTTTATACTATCGAAGGTTTCACTGACTTTCTTGTCTCAGGCTGAACCAAACAACGTGAATGAGATCGACCGCATCGTCAATCCAGCTGAACTGGAGAGTGTCAGAAGCCAACCAACTCTGAGCGTAAAGCGACACCATTTCAAGGGGTCTACTATGCCCATCAAGTGAGTGGGCCGCCTAGCTGACCTTATCAAAGGTTATCTCAGGTCATCATTAGGGAACCCTCCAGCCAATGGTTTATAAGTAGCGACCTCTACCACACATCAGGTAAGCTATGGAAACAGTACAAGAGCTGTGTAAACTGAGGAATCCTAAAATACTGTTAGAATGAATAATGAAATAAATAAAATAAATTAGAAAATCATTTTGATGCGATTTTCGGATTCTGAAATTATAATAAATAAAATATTATGTGATAAAGAAATAGAAAAGCTGAACTAAACAATGAGAGAGGCTACAAGTTTCACGAAGATGAAATCCCGTTAAATACGACCTTTGCACAGAAACGGCCTGAAATTAGTTTAACATTCATGAGGATGAGGTTGCAGTATTTGTTTTTAACACTCAACGTGCCAAAAGTATAAAAAGGCTGTGCATAAATCTCACGGTGTTCTTCATCTATAAGATGCTGTTCTAAGAATATCTGAAATATACCGACAGATTTTGGTGGATGAACTTACGGGAAATCACTTCAAATATTTGAAAGTGGGAAACGCCTATCAAGAAGTTTTGTAGAAATTTCGTACTGATGTTATAAACTAAGAGGAAAAAAAAAAATTACGCAGGAAAACTAAAGATAAACAAAATATATTACCATAACTGTGAAACGTAAACCAAATTAAGAAGTGTCTTGCACACTGGCAATAAGGACAGACTTCCGGTGCCTGTCATAATTAAGACTTAACATTGTATATACTGAAAAATTCAGGGAGGCATCAAGTAAAGGGATATATTACAAATGGACGTTGCATAAAAAGGTTTCTAGTGTGTTGTCTCCCAAGATTAGCAGATTCAACAGATTTTGTGTTGACATAGTATCCTGGCAGATGAGCACAAGCTTTTAGCAATACACTGTCTGTTCCAAAGAATGGCATATCTGCAGACAGCAGTAATTACGGGCCAATTTCTATTCTCAATGTGCTCTCCAAAGTTGCAAAATAGTTTATTTTCAAATTCACTGTATGAGTATGTGGAATCTAAAGGATTGTTTGCTGATAGTGAACATTCATATAGGAAGCAGTTCGGTACCTGCGATGCTCTTTAGATTTGACATATCATTTGCAAGAGAACCTTGATAGGGGTTTTGAGTGTACAGTAATTCAAACAGATTTTAGTGCTGCTTTCGATTCAATAAATCACAAGGAACTTATTCATAAACTTTAGAATCTTGGAGTGGGTGGGTATGTTTAAGGTTTACTTCAAGATTTCCTTACAGGTAGGCAGCAGCAAGTTGCTGTTGATGGGATCTTCCGTGAACCAACACCTATTGTGTCTGGAATTCCACAGGGTAGTGCTCTTGGTCCACTGTCATTTTTAGTGTTTACATGTGATATGGTTGTTGGCCTGGAAAACAAGATTGTTCAGTATCCGATGATGCAACACTTGTGCGTATAGTAAAGTTTCCACTTATGAGAAATGAAGCTGCCCTTAGTGTCAATTGTGACATGGACCGGATCAACAGTGAATGGTGTAGTCGGTGGGGTATGAGGCTGAACTCCAGGATAGTGAAAACACTATTGATTAGCAGATCTCGTACAGATTTTTCACCTCATCTTCCCTTCCAGATGGATGGGACTTTGCTAAGTGAGTCTGAAGCTTTAACCATTCTAGGTGTAACTTTTGACTCACATCTTACTTTTGAGAAAATCTGATGAAAGTTTCAGCAAATGCCGCACGATAGTTAGGTATTGTTCATAATGCCTCATATATTTATAACTGATAAAATCAATGCAACCTGTTGTAGGTCATTTGTCCTTCCTTTGCTTGAATACTGTTCTCCGGTATGGATGCCTGCTTCTGCCAGAGATTTATTTCGTGGTGGTAGGTTTCTGTTTCCCAATATTAACAGTTTTGACTTGGATCATCGACGGATGGTCTCTTGTTTGTCACTTTTCCTGCCGAGAGCAACCAGATTTGCTCAGCAGCCGCACCAATACGCAGTAAATGTGCCTCGCTGCAGAACTACTCAGTTTCAGAGGTCCTTGATTCCTCACACCGTTGGACTGTGGAACAGTCTTCTTGAGGATGTCGTGCAATTGGAACTTCAAAAGTTCCAGCGAAAATGCAAAGCATTGCTACCCTAATACTATTCTCCTTGCATTTTAATACATTTTATCTATTTATTGATTTTTTCATTTAATTTTTTTTTCTTATTTAATAAATGAGACCGTTTTTTCTATATTTCCCTTTACCTCCTCTTACTTCTTCCTAATGACCACCGTACTCTTTGGAAGCTTGAATTTCAAGTCAATGCCCCTGTGAGCTTGTTCTATATGAATAGGGTTCATCTTCTGAATACCGTATATAATAATAATAATAATAATAATAATAATAATAATAATAATAATAATAATAATAATAATAATAATAATAATAATAATAATAATACAGTTTTTACGCGGAGCATCATGGAATAAAAACTAGAATATGTAACCTAGCTCAGTAATCGAAGAAAAGCGGAATGAAGGAAAGGAAAATAATCCAAGAATCTCGCTCACTGAAAAGAGGATATCAAGATCCCTGAATTCAGGACACAAACACCTGTAAACTGAAAATAAGTTTTAAGACATCGACTGGGCGCCAATGCCATCTTTGTTCTTTTTCAGATCGAAAGCGGGTTGGGAGCACTAAGCCTTTCCATAGCAACACCTAGGGGAAAAAAAAGAAAAAACCACTTGGGTCTCACCTTGAAAAAGGCTGAATATTATGAGAACAAGGAAAACGGAAGCATGAAAAATGACAATAAAAATTAGCGAAATGGAACGTAAATGATATAACCGAAGATAGGCGAGTTTAGTGATAAGAAGATACTACGGCCGCACAGCGAAAATAAAGCAAACTGCTCTGGAAAAAAAAAAATGTAAGCAAGACTTAGATTTTGAGGCCATGTATTAACGCAGAATAGGTATTGAAAAACAGCGATGGGTCTGTCCTATATCTATCCCCGACTACATCGAAGTTTTCTTCCTTTCTCTTAAATTCCAACTGCCTTTTTTTTTTTTATGGTTAAATGACTGCCTCTACTCTCTCCTGCTCAGCCGAAAGCGAGGAAGGAACTGTCCAATACAAGGAAACAAAGCTGACACAAAAGATTCGAGACTGTACAGAAGGTGACACATCAAAGAACAGCGGAAAAGGAGCATCAAAAAGGCGCGACCCAAATTACTAACGAATGCAGTTGCAGAAAAGAACTAAAAATAAATTGTACGGCAGAAATTCTGATAAATAAAAAGCAACGAGGTTACAGTATACAAGGCACAAATTATTGAAAGGAAAATGAAGACACGTCAGTTTGCAAGAAAATTCACTTATATCAGCAGCCTACAAATTAAGGCAAATAAATCAAGCACCTCACACCATAAAATAACAAACAGTACGGTTGACGACCTCTTGCAACGAAATGTCTGTATACACAGAAAGCAGAGAACGGACAATGCTTTTCCTGTTGGTGAACTTCTGTTATGTTAATTAACTTCAAAATGCACTTAATAACTATAGGACATTACTACATACCTGAACATCAATATGTCTAATAATTAAATTAATCATTTTGGCTCAAATGATGTTACACGCACTTACATTCAGTGCTTGTTTTGCATGACAACCCTGAACATCGCCGCCCACACATGAATTTATAATGAAAAATTAAAACACCCACAGATAACAGGGAATTACAAGGACAAAATGCATACCTTGACGAACATCAACAAACATTAAAATCAGACCAAACAAAATGAATATGTCAGTATGCACAAATGTCTATTTATAAGAGCCCGATTAATTTCAACCTAACGTACATTGAAACATATAATTTAAAACCATAAAATTCACTTAGATTTAACAATGAAATATACACTATGTATAATTAAATACGATCATTTATATGCATGTATGTACGTAGGCGTGTATGTATGCATGTGATACACGCGCACACACACGCACACTATATATATATATATATATATATTTATATATATATATATATATATATATATATATATATATATATATATGTATATATAATGTAAACATACAATTCCACAAATTTAATTTAGCTCTAACAACGAAACAGACAGTTATAATCAAATACGCGATATATAAATGCTTGCATATATAAGTGTCTATATATATATATATATATATATATATATATATATATATATATATATACTGTATATATATATGCTATATTTTATATATATATATATATATATATATATATGAAATATGTGTGGTCAAACGCGTGTAACTTCGCGTTTGTGCATATTATTTACAAATGGCAGACTGTAACATTTCGTTTTTCTGGTTGCACGGACTGCTTATCTTGTAGGCTGCTTCAGCCTCTGCTTTTCTACAGTCCCTCCTGTACTCTTGGATTATTCAGAAAAAACTGATCTCCAACAAGACCTTCCTACAGACATCCCCACTTTCGGGAATTCTCTTGACCTCGTCTGTAGTGGCCGCTCCTCCTACTCCTCTTCCCAACCCTCACCCATTCGTCTCCCCCAAAAGCACTCTTCAGAACTTTTTTTATTTAAAGCCCCTATTGCATTATATGTATTGTGTATGTATGTATATACATAAATATTTTATTTAACTGTCTTTACTTCGATCATAATTACCTTACGTTTGTAATAATTTCCTTACATTACAAAAAAAAAAATCTCACTGAAAATGTGTACAAGCACACCGGGGGAAATTTGCCTTTGGCCACTGGCAATATATTCAAATCATTTTCTAAACTTGCATGCAAATGTGTGGGAAACGCTTTTTATTTGGAAATGAGCATTACCTTTCTCATGGGAAACTGAAAATCCTATTCAACGGTGTATACTGACAAACAACTAAACGAATCCATTTTCTGTGCATGGTTTTTGGTGGGTATCTGGCAGTGAGATGAATACATTTTAATTTCATGAGAATAGCAGACCTGGAACAATGACGGTGAAAGCTGTTTTGGCTCTAAAATAAAAACCTTTGTCAAGGAAAGCCTGTAAAAATAATAAATAAACTGAACAATTATAACAAGTACAGACAGAAAGGCAATACAAATACATTTACAGCTTATGGCAAATTCCTCAGAGTTTCAACTCGAGATACTTTTTGTGACGCCTCCTAAAATAATGAAAAAACGACTCGCAATGCAATCAGTCAAGTCATTAAGACAAATGCCTCTGTGCGGACTATCCACTGGACGTCTGGAAAATAAGAGCCCTACAAAGCCAAAGAAGCTAAAACTAATACAGAAACGGACACGTACAGTGTATCTTTCATAGTCAAGTGTGCGCTCACTGGATAGACTGGGCTACTCTACTTCTCAGTGTAAGATTATATGTTAATCTATATACACGACCATTATATCCTTAAATTGCTAATATATATCAAAGTTACAAAAACACAGAAAGATGGCACCATCAGCTGACCCAAAGACAAGGATTAATTAATTATAGGAAGTCTGTGCTAACTGGAGGTCCTCACACAACTGGACAGGTCATGTTCACCTTCAGATGATCCCTTTGTCCGTTGAACAAGCAATACGCAGTGATAATTTCATAGAGGAAGAACTTTTCTAACCACAGCGCAAATGACATCATGAAGCTTTTAGGGGATTCAGGCAGGTTCTCTTGGACTCCATATGGGTGATGTATACTTAAATAGAAGTGCGGGTAATTGCTGAGGGCCGAACTCTGATGTATTTATCTTTCAAAAGTAAGTGTCACGACTTTTTTTTTATGAGGGAAAGATTATCCCTCAAGAATTGGGCACAAGCGAATATAAAGGACAGGCAGCTTCTTGATCATGCATCAGAGAGAAAACGTGGAAATCTCCAGACCTGAATATCAATTCTAGACAAACGTGTGACTCTATATGACCTAAAATAATTAATTTAATTTTTAGACTTGACAGCAGCACCGAAAATCTGTTACAAGCAATAAAACCTCAGCCAAAAACAAAGCCCTACACAACAGTCGAAAAGTAATGATATTACCAAAATTCCAACTCAACTCTGTTCTGACAATGAGAAGTTCCAGTGTAATTGTCCCCTGATGTGATCAATGCATCAGAACAATGAATTTTCAATTTTTTTGTTGTAAATCTTAATTGATATTTTGTCTGTTAAACGACTTCCAAAGGTAATAGTAGCGTCTTGAAGGATATAGGAGTAAATGATTCACGGCACTCGAAAGGGAGCGAATCGCCTCACCCTTTAAAAGGTGCAGTAAGTACTTGTACATCCTGACATTATGTACATCCTGACATTAATTATGTAACTATAATACTTGCTGAAAATTTGAGAGAAAATGCTGAACTTTGTATTCTAAATTTTATTGTACCCTTGAAAAACAGGTCTTGTTAAAAGATATCTGGGGTATGTCATCAGCAGCCTTCAAGATATCTTAAAAAAAAAAAAAAAGATAAAATTTTGGATTTCGAGAAGACCTTCATCTTGAAAGACCGATCATGGTCAAAAACATTTTTCAAACAATCACCAACCGTAACACTATAATGTCTGTCTAGTCTCTTCAAAACCGAAAAAAAGACCTACTACCGAGATAAGGGGCCAAGGTAAAAATTGTGCGACTGTAATCACTCTTAACCCCCAGTAACATATGCACCAAGCTTCACTAAAGCAGAGTGACATGAAACGTTGAAAAATAAAATTTCAGCTTTTAAACTGACCTGTGACTCTTAAGTAATAGTCAAGATAAAAATATTTTGCAGATACGATCACTAACCCTAAAGGTACCGACTTGTGACCTTAAAATATAGGCCCAGGTCAAAAATATACTGGGGAAATAACTCGCCTTTAAAGATACCAACCTATCAAAATAGTAAAAAGAAAAAAAAAAGGCAAATACAAGGTTGATTGGCCTTTACATAAACCTACTATCAAAAAAAATTCTAAGACCAAAAATACTAAAAACCTTATATTTTAGAAATGCTACCACCCCTAAGAATAATGAAATTTACATCACAAGTTATAAAAAAAATAAGTAAATCACTTACCAATTTAAGATGATTAGCAGCAGGATTTTTGTGCAATATATCACAATTTGACGAAACGCACTCGACGGTAGCACCTTCGCACTCCCCCTGTACACACCCAAACAAAACTTTGAAACGCGCGAAAGTGCACTTGCTCATCAAATGTTTCCTGTCAAGCAAAAGCTCTAGTATCTCATGATCTCTGACGCTGGACACTGTGTACTTTGTTAATACCCTTCTTACATTTATCTGTGTTTCGTGAATTATCTTTCGAGCTCAACACGAATACGGATTGAACAGTATTTACAAATGCCTTCTCAATATGGAGTTGTCTGATGAATCAAAATTCGTGAAACAAAGCTCTCAATTTTCTTTTAAATGTTCCGGTGATCTTGAATGACTTAGAAAATTACCGAAATCAAGCATTACGCAAAAGTTCTTCAAAGTTCTCAACGTAAGCTGAACACACTATCTTGAAGTTAAATAATTATTCATATCTTGAAATTAAATAATTATTCATGTCTTGAAGTTAAATAATTTTCTAGTCATGGAAATTACGCTGAAGTTCTCCTCTGTCCTGTGGTAACTTTTCAAAATACTTATGCATGACGTTGCGCTTTGCACTCGTCATTTGTTTATCTCAGTTTTTTTTCTGCCTTTGATTTCTCCTGCCACACTGGTCTACGTGATCAACATCCTGAATATTTCTCCTTCTACAACGGACTTGTGGCCGATGACGACTCAGATCTGAAAAGAAAATAATGAAATCTGTTGCGTTATCTTACTATAAAATGGGAACTACTATCATTTGAGCGCATTGGCATTAAGAACGTTATTTAACAAGCAATAAAATAAACTAAGATAATCACTATCACTTTGACAAATAAAAAGCTGTCTCAGAAATACTATAGTAAGTTTTTTACCAGGCCATCATCAACATAAGAGGCTCCAGAGGCATCTGACATAAAAGCATAAAGGGAGGTGTGAGGTCTAAAACCAGAGGTGTTCAATGTCTGCAATTTCCTCAACTTCAAACTTTTTGCCGTAGAATCTACTAATGCAGAGAGCCCAAAGATCAACAGATGGCAGAGAAATAGACACAATAGCTTCGGGTAAATTAGGCCTCGTCCAAACGACCATACAGTGTTTGGCAGACTGTTCCCAGACAACGTCTGTGCAGACAGTTGTAACTTGTAAAAGCTGTAAAAGCGGCCGTGCCTGGGCCGTCAGGTTGCCAGACTCGCCGCTCCTGTCTGCCGTACACATCGCCCAAGTGTGTGCAGAGCGCTTTGAGCCAAGACACCCATGGTCTTAGACCGCCAGGCATACGAACGCGGCAAAGACATGCCGAGAAAATAATAATAATAAAAGAAATTATGTTGGTAAAGTAATTATGTATAATACATGAAACTATTGACTAGAGATCGTGAACATGAGGGTTATATTGATCATTGGAATCAAATATAACTTGATATCCATGGGAATATATTATAATAATTTTCTATTTTAAATGTTAGCTATTCTACATAGTACATGTGTTCAGTCCGTATACATGGTCATTTGTCATATGAAATTATGATGTACATTGGCTTTGGTTTTCAAGCATAATATTTAATATACATTTATTTCATTTTAATTTTTCACATTAATTTTCATCTTTTAATTTTTGTTATATTACTTCTCTTATTCCGCTCTGTTGGCGCCATTTAGTCTACAGCATTTTGCTCTACTAGTACTAATAATAATACTGATAATAATGGTAATAATAGTATAAACCTGAAACACGTAAAACCAATTGTGGAGTTTGTAGGGTTGGGCATTGAATGGTTTTAAGTCCTACCTAATTAACAACGTAAACGAAGGCACAGTCCCCATTCATCATTCCGACGACACTTTCTACTTACGATTCTAACGGCACAAAGCTGCAGTCAGTTATTACTGTCATTCATTGAGCCATTCGCCTTCTGTTCTCCTGGCCATGAGCCATGCTGCCATTATCGTACTGAGCTCACCTCCACCCCGACATTCAATGACCAGGCATGGACTTGTATACAACCGACTTATGTTTGTTTACAGATTTTGCCAACATACCATGTCTCCCAGACGAAGTCTGATCATGTGGACGGGTCTTTAATCGTTAGTTTTGGTAGAAAAGAGGCCATCTACAGACAGGGCAATTTGTTCGATTGAAACTGCTGGATGGGTTTACCTCTACCATATCTGAATTCGGGTCTTTGTTCGTACATTGCTTAGTGTAAGTTGACCATAAATTTAGGCCGAAGGCCAAGCGCTTGGATTTACGAGGTCATTCGGCCCTGAAGGGAAAATTGGTAGTCAATTCGTTTCAAAGGTGTAACAAAAGGTAAACCTTGCAGTTGCACTATGAAACAATTGTTAGAAGAGGGTTGAAAATATGATGGAAGACTATGAATGGAAGTACAGTAAAAGAAATGAAAGAGGTTTCAGCTAGGGACCGAAGGGACTCTGCAAAGAATCTTAAATAATGCCTACAGTGCGCCGAGTGAGGCGCACCGACGGCACTATCCCCCTCCGGGCTTACTGTGTAAGGTAAAAGACGAAAATGTCTGATGGTTGGATTATCAAACGCTTTTCAGCTGAATTCATAAAACTTTATTGGGGTAATCCATGCCTATGTAGGAATATAGAATTTAACCCAAGGTCAAGCACTGGAACCCGTGAGGTCATTCAGCACTGAAATGGAAACTTATAGTAGAAAGGTTTTAAAAAGTAAGATGGTAGAAAGAAAATATGAACGAAGGTAAAGTAAAAGAAATGAAAGAGATTACAGCTAGGAGCCGAAGGGACGGTGCAAAGAACCGCATGAAGGGCACTGACGGCACTACCTACTGTATGTAACGTTAAAGCAACTTGAGAAACAAGGATTACGAAATCTGGTAAAAAAAAAAAATCCCGTGGCTAAATATTGAAGAGTAGCAGAAAGTCTTTCATCTGCGTGTCCTCCTTCTCTATATATAAGGTGTTACTTTATGAAGTAACTGACAA
Organism: Macrobrachium rosenbergii; assembly: GCA_039081455.1. Classification (NCBI taxonomy): domain Eukaryota; kingdom Metazoa; phylum Arthropoda; class Malacostraca; order Decapoda; family Palaemonidae; genus Macrobrachium; species Macrobrachium rosenbergii. The sequence goes on from JANJGK010000005.1 coordinate 63,801,970, forward strand.
TATGTCTACTTATCCATGCAGAGATAATTATGAATATCTTCACGACGTCATTCAAGTTCCTCCAGTAAACTGGAATGTGATACAAAGCTCCCTCCTAAGTAACCAGTCCTTGTTTCTAAATTTAATACCAGTCCTAAAAAGCGATAGTGAAAAGGGCGTGCCTCTCTGGAGATTGCGTCATACCTCCTTACTGCTTGGCTGCTAAAACCAAAATGACTCGTTTGTCAACATCATTCTGGTCGAAGTGTGAGGGTCTAGGGTACATATACTAACACTCCGCCTACTAAGATCTGATCTTGCGACCAAACCCGTAAACCCCTATGAATGATCACCCTTCCATATCAGCACCTAGACTTCAAGATTCAAGAAACGCTTGCAATATGAAATATTTTTGCTTTACAAACAATTCATATCGTATTTCTAGAATGCATATTTCCTACTGCCATTCTACTGTACAATTCATTCATACTGGCATTCTGCTTAAACACTTCACGCCATAATTCATGTATGCTGTCAGTACGTTTCATAACCATTTTCACAGTTTTCCATTGCTCATTTCGAAAATTACCAATTATATATATATATATATATATATATATATATATATATATATATATATATATATATATATATATAATATATATATATATATATATATATATATATATATATATATATATATATATATATATATACACACACACAGTATATATATATATATATATATATATATATATATATATATATATATATATATATATATACTAGCTGACCAACCTAGCTCTGCCCAGAAAAACTCTGAATGACATTTGATAAACTATCTTTCTCTCCCTCTTTCTCCTCCCTAACACCGCCTCTTCTCTCTTTTTTCCTGTCACTCTCTTTCTCACTCCCTCCCAACACACCCATTGATTATTATAGAATTTAACAACCTAGTGCCGTGTATTCACAATCAAGTTTACCTGTCATTTTTTCTGTCTCTTCATCAAAACTGCCGTTAAAACTTATGTTTAGACAACAGTTTATGGGCGGAGACAGTCCACTAACCAGAACGGATGAACTGATGGTATTACCTAAATATCTTCCAACCGATTGACAGGTAACTGCATGTGTGGACAGGTTAGCGCCAATTCATGACAGTTTGCCACCGTATTTCATCTGGGAAGCATCTCAGATGCTCTGATCAGAATATGGATAAATTATGTATAGGCATTATTCATTTCACTGTTAGGGCGTCGGGTTTCTCCAGAAAACACAAATCTATGACTGATGGCTGAATCTGTGATTTTGATGTATTATGAAGAACTACAGTATTTTATTTGCAAAACAAAAATCAACCACAAATGTAAAATATGCCAAGCTTTTGAGTCACATGTATTAGAAAACTCTTCTCATGTTGGACAAAGAATTATTAAGTATTTTTCAGGTGTGAGAAAACACAACTGATCATAAAATGGCCATAGGAGATCAACGGCCCTTGCACATCTACAAGCAACTCCAACAGCTAACAACAATCCCTGCCACAGACGACAAATCAGAGATGACGCTGGACTTAGTGTGCGAAGTCCTCCTGATGAAGCTGCCATGCAAAACAGTCGCTGCAATCCCCAACGCATCCACCAGGCCCCTCAAGGAAGTTCTCAAAATGGTAGATGCAGTTCATCTGGCCAAGACATCATTAGAGCCCACTCAACCACCTGTAGCAGCAGCCACCACACAACCACAACCCCAAAGTGACAAAGAGAGAGACATTGAGCCACATTTTCCCGCCACTCCCATCCACCGCTCCCACAACTACAAGAGGGAAAACAAACAACCGCCAAATCAGAAAATACAGTCCGACACGCAACATAAACAGAGTATCAAAGAAGAAGGACAACCAAAGGGCCATTGCTTCTTCCACTGGAGATTCAGGAGCAAGGCTTGAAAATGTGAACAAGTCTGTACGCTATAAAAAAACATGGCTGTGGCCCAACCAACTAACCTTCAGCGACGGAAAGACCGGTTGCCTTGTAAGGAGGAACAAGTCTGTCTTTCACTTTTTTTCTTCCAGCCAAAGGGAAAAACACTCTACGTGTTTCTATATCACGAGATGTCCGATACACAATTCCTTGTTGATACGGGTGCATGCAAGTCATTTGTCCCAGTCAACACAAATGAACGGCTGAAACCAACCCCCAATACTCTCTATGTGTCTACCAGCAACGGTGTCCTGCCAGAAGTATGAAAATACTATTCAGTGGCAAATCATACAGCTGCGCATTCATCACAGCAGACGTCATTGTTGCACTACTTGGAGCAGACTTCCTGAAGGCGCATGACATGCTCGTAGACATATCCAAACAACAGCTCATTCAGAGAGACGTCCCTATAGCCCCATCACTCCAAGGACAACAACAAACTCCACGTCGGGACCAGTTATCTCTCGCCTCCTCCAAGAATTTCCCAAAGTGTCTGAGGACAACCTCCAGCACAACCTCACGCACCCTACAAAGCACCACATCAAACATCATATCATCACTGAGGCACACACATTTCAGATGGCTGGCTCCAGACAAACTAGCTCACGCAAAACAAATATTCCATGAAATGGAATTGGCAGGAATCTGCCAGAAAGCCTCCAGCTAGTGGGCATCTCCCCTCCACATGTGCCTAAAGCAGATGGTACATGGCAGCCCTGTGGTGACTACCAGGCCTTAATGTTAAAACAGTACCAGACAAGTACCCACTGCCTAATATCATGGAAAAACATTATTAGCTAAATGGAGCAAGAATATTCACAAAAATTGATCTTCTGAGGGGATACTACTAAGTCCCAGTAGCAAAAGAAGACACAGGAAAGACAGCAATCATCACTCTCTTCGGGACATATACTTTCAATTACAGCTGCTTCGGCCTTCAAAACGCAGGGGCTACTTTTCAGCGGCTTATGGATGACATCCTCAGAGAATTAACCTGCTGCATTGTTTACGTCAACGATATTCTCATTTTCAGCCCCAAATATAAACAGCATATTAAGGACGTAAAACAAGTCCTTGAGAAACTAAAAGAAAATAGGCTATTAGTCCGACCAGATAAATGTGCATGGGCGACAAATACAGTAAAATTTCTTGGTCATCAAATAAGCTCCATAGGAGCTAAACCTCTCCTGATGAAGGTCCAAGCTGTTACTGAGTTCCCAAGGCCAAGAAACATTAAATCACTTCAAGAGTTTGGTGGCATGATCAATTATTACCACCATTTTATATCCAACCTGGCTAAAATGTCCCCTTTGTACGAATGTTTAAAAGCAAAACCAAATCATTATGCTGGACTGATACGCAAGATTTGGCTTTTCAAGAAGGCAAAAAAGCCCTTGGTTCTGCTGCAACACTAATGTTTCCTGTCTCCCATAGGTCCCTTATACTGACCACAGATGTAAATAGCACAGCGATGGGCACAGTACTCGAGCAGGATACAGACGATGGTCGTCACCAGTTGGCCTTCTTCAGCAAAAAGCTATCTACACCGGAACAGAAATAATCCAAGTTCAACAGAGCTGCTGGCAGTCCACCAAGCTATCTGATTGAAGGATGGCAATTCGTGGTGCAAATGGACCATCAGCCCTTGGTCCATGCCTTCACATAAAAGACAGATTGCTGGTCGCCAAGCCAACAGCGACAACTATCAGCAATCTCTGAATTTTCCTGAACTATCAGGTACCTGAACGGCTCCTCTAAAAACATCGCAGATGCCCTTTCCAGAAACACCATTAACGCCGTCCAGATCAGGATATCATACCCCAAGATTGCAGCAGTCCGGAAGGATGATGTGGGCCTACAGAGCCTCCAAAGGGAAAGTCCCGCCCTTTCGTGGAGGAATTTCACCATAGATGATGGAGAGATGACCACTGCCTGCGAAATGAGTACCGGACACCCTCGCCCGTATCTACCACTGGCCTTGAGGAGAAAGGATTTCAGTCTTGCCTATGGTCTATCACATCCATCAGGCTGCTCCACCACCCGTATCCTGACAGAGCAATACATTTGGTGGGCAATGAAGATGGACATTAAGAAATGGGCCAAATGTCCAAGGTCACGAGGCACACAGAATCAGGGATAGGAGAATTCCAAACAACCAACCACTGCCTCGCCCACATTCATGTCGCCATTGTGGGCACCCTAACACCCTCCAAGGGGTGCAGATACCTCTTCACCATCATCAACTGAATTACCAGATGGCCTGAGGCAACACCTGTCATACAGCAGACTGCAGAAAGTTGCACAAAAGCTCTAATCAATTTCTTTAGCCGACACGGAGTCCTTCAGTTCATCACCAGAGATAGGGGGGCTAATTTCACATTAGCCTTATGGAGCTCCCTTGCCGCCAGCAGAACTGACATGCAGCTCAGAACTACTGAGGCATATGTAATATGTCTGAAATTCTAACGCTACTAACCACCTGCATCACAATACTCTCTCCAAGGGGATGTTACAGGAGTCAGCCAGTGTTGCCAACTTACAGGGGGGAAAAACACTATCTTTGGCCGATTTCAGGTTGTCACAGCTGGCAACACTGGAATCAACTAACGCATGAGTTAAATCACGGAATTCATCCAGCCAGAACTGTGCAGCAGCTCGGCGCCAAGCCTGAACTGGAAAAATGGTGAGAGAGAGTTGTCAAAGGGCACAGAAACTTGGCCCCATGACACACCTTGGTTCCTTTTCAGAAGAGACAACTAACCAACACAGGGTAGTCCACAGAGTGGGCTACAGACAGAAGCCAAGGCTCTGACAAATTCTTCCTTAAGGGGGAAATCGAAAAAGGTTGAAACTGGGGGGGGAGGGCAATTTTGGCCTTAATCCTTTTATCAAAAACCTAACTAATAAAAGAATATATGTCAATTATTATTATTTTTCTCCTGAACCACCTAGGGAGCAAAAGAAGGCAGAGCAGAATGAGAGAGAGGAATTAACTTAGGCTATCAGGTAGGTTAATGAAGGAGGAGAAGCAACACTGGGGCACAAAAGGAAAAACGGAGTAGGCTGCTGGTGTGCCATAATTATCTACGTAAACTATCGGCCTCTAACATCTTCCCCTACTTCACAAAATTTACATCCTCTCATCAAAACACTCATAATCTACATATCAAGGAAACCACACTCAAGCCTGCACAGCTAGTCTTACACAGCTGCTAACATATGCTACATTGTCATCAGGCTACATTGTTATTGGCAAAACCTAAACAAACTCTTTCCTATACAGCCTAATGCTTTCATCTCTACTTGTTGTAGATGACAAAGGAAAAACAGAAAACAAGCACAATACCGTACCAAAGAATATTCTAAAGCCGATCAAGACCGTGTGTTTAACACTACAGCATGAAGAAGTATGCCAGAACATAAACATTCTAGCACCATCTGGTGAGAACAGGTGAATACAAAGACAGTCCTAGCAAGTTAGCCAAGAGCATTTTGATTTTTTAAAATGCTGATGATCACACCAGTGTGAAGATAAACCTAACTTTAACAGTAGGTAAGATTCATTCCAAATAATATATATTTATATAATTTAGAAACACTGGACCCTCTTAAAGCCTAAAATCTTGCAAGGCCACAATAGAAAAGCGGGGTTTTGGGAGGGGGCGGTAATACAACTGAGATACTGTATAGGATTGTATTCAACCGAACCAGACCTTGGGTGCTTGTCCCTGACTTGGCTAAGAGGAGCTTCAATCCCTGGACCCCTCACATAACCTAACATAGGGAACTGTTGGTTACTATGTAAACAGATCCAAATAAACCTAACTTCCGCTATCAAACCTAGCCTGGGGCACAAGGTCCTTACCCAGACGTGACAGCTTTATCTACTCTTGACTTCCACATAACCTATGCTAGGGCACTGTTAATTAACCTAACCTGGATCCTAACCCAGCTGGGTAAGGGGAGGGAGGAACTGGCTTTGCCAACCTGGACTCCACCTAACCTAGCCTATGGCACTGTGGATAAATAGGAATAGGCTTGCAAACGTACCTAGCCACACCAACCCTAATATTAATAGCCCAAAATTCCCCGCAATGTAACCTAATGGACTGTAAATTAAAATAAGGATGCAACCTAACCTAACAAAAACTATGGTACTGGAGCCTTACCTGGCTGGGGAATGGGGATTCTCCAATTTACCCTGGTGGTATTATTTCACTTATGGACATTAATTGCTTTCAACATAAAATATAGGTTTTTCTGTTGTATTATGATGTGATTTGAATGATTTTGAGGTTTATTTCCATCGCAAATGAATACTTACCCTTCCCCGGCAAATGATATACTGTATACAAAATTAATAAAATTACGACTTGTCAGAATACTGCACCCCCCTCTCCATAGCTAATACGGCAAAACTGTAATCAGTAAACACAGTTTTGCCGTATTAGCTATGGAGAGGGGGGTGCAGTATTCTGACAAGTCGTAATTTTATTAATTTTGTATACAGTATATCATTTGCCGGGGAAGGGTAAGTATTCATTTGCGATGGAAATAAACCTCAAAATCATTCAAATCACATCATAATAGAACAGAAAAACCTATATTTTATGTTGAAAGCAATTAATGTCCATAAGTGAAATAATACCAGCCTGGTATACCATGAGTTAATGTAACAGGGTTTGAGCTAACTTAAAGATGGTTAAAAAAACTTAACTAGGTGGCCAGTCCTTACCTGGTCCCAAAACTAACACGACACATGATAGGCTTCATTTCATATGTCCACCCTTGGATGAAGATGCAGCACATGCAAATGGTTAGCACTGAGTGGCCAACAACCAACGTTTCCAATACTGTTGGTTTATGATAAACGTTAAGCAATTTCTTCAATAACATATTTCAATACTTATACAAATAACCCTACTATTTTTTTTACATAAATCACATGGATCCCAATTTGTATCGATAATATAGGCACACAAAAGACAAGCTTACGTCAAACAGTCTACACAGATCAAACACAACGAACGATAGACTACCAATAATTTTGATTTATCTCTGTATAGGCCAGGCAACACTTACGCCTATGCTCACAAACTGTTCAAATCACGACTATCTTACAATTCAAACTTTATGTACAGTTTCATTGCATGTATATAAAAATAACGTTCTTCTGATGCCAAAATAAAATCTACGTCCATAAACAGAAAAATAACCTTTAGCACTGTTTACCGCTTGAGCATGAAGCTTGGACCAATGAAGGTAGGCCTATGCTACTGATTCGCCCAATATTTTATTTTATACTGTCCTTGCTCTAAGCACGCATTCATTCAGATTCAGTCAGAATTACCTTTTAATTATAACCTTTATGTACTCACTCTGTTCAAGTATCGTCCCAATACCCAACAATGTAAAAAATTATGCATGCCCAGGCTTTTATGCCGTATGTATGTCATCAACACTCTTCTAAGGCTAACGGGAACTCAAGGGATTTCAGACTTTTTTTCCATCAAGCTTTGTATTAACGGAAATTTTCCGACTTTCAGCCAGTAAGGCAGTGGTTATCCCATTCACCTCCAGAGGCCATACAATCTCATATACGCTGTTTACAATATTAACTTAAGTAATTTCCATGCAAGGAATTATTAAAATTCCTTCTACTCATATCCGCATAACAAGATGTCTTCTTATGTACCAACAGCAAGATAAGAGAAAATATTATTTAAAGCCCATCGTTCGTTTGCGTTTGACCTGAGTCGGGTTTTGTTACAAGCTCGTCATTCGTGAGCTTGTATTGTTATATTATCAATATAAATCAGCATGTTCATGGTCTAAATAAGGTATGCAGGTTTTGGCATTATGGGTTCTTTGTATATATATATATATATATATATATATATATATATATATATATATATATATATATATATATATATATATATATATATATATATACACACAGTATATATATATATATATATATATATATATATATATATATATGTATATAGATATATATATATATGCATTCAGATGTATTACTGAAGAAATAATTTGCATCTTTACTACTTTAAGCCTACGAAGTGGGAAACACTGACTTCAGCCAATCGAGAGCTATGCCAGTATGCGTAATGCCACATCTACCCATGGTCTACCGTGCATCTACCTAAAACTTACATCGGTGAGTGGACAGATGTATTGAAATAGACTAAACCTTCTAGCCCAGTGTATGGTGTTAAAGACCTTTAAAGCACACAGTAATATACATGAAAATCATCCTTAAAAACCAGAATACGGCCAAGTTTTCCAGTAAATATTTACCAAGAGTTAAAAAAACACTTTGCCTTAGTAAGAATCAGAACTTACAGAAGAGCCTACACTATCATGGGGATGTTAGAACACATCCTTGTCCTTTCACTCGCTTTGTATCTTCCCCCACATAAAAAAACCTCACTTTGCTTTATGGTCCCCCATAATTGTAGGATATCAGGGGTTCAGTCTTTAAACTTAAGAGACACTGACATGAACGTCAAACGTTCAAATCATATACAGGAACAAATTCATATCAGTTGAAATAATACAAAGAACAAAAGTATGCACTTATGCACGAAAGGAATCTCGACAGCGAACGGAACCCAGTTTTTTTTAAAACGTGAATATTAAACTTCCACTCAACTGGTGAAAATTAAATAAAGTACCAATAAGGCTTCAGCATTTGTCACATTCCAAATACTCTAGCCATCCTGACACAACAGGGTTCTTGTCCAGGAGGTTACTAATAATTATTTTACTTTACTGGATACAGAAACCAAACGTTTAAAACGTTTTATATTAATTTCTGAAGTTATTATCCTATTTCCCTAAAGGTTAACCTTTATACGAGTCCCACGGAAATGTTGCCCTGAATGAATGGATAAGAAGTTTAAAAAGACTCGCGAGCAAATGTCTTCCCTTAACAACGGCCACGTCGCTGAAGAGGTGGTTATAAAAACAAATCAGATTTTCATGCTTCCTCACCATGAGAGGCCAGAACAAACATTCAAGGAAATAATAAAAAATAAAAAAAAAAACTTTATAACATGTTTTATTAAAATGCACTAAAAAGTTAAAAATATTTTTTTTCAGACACCAGGATTTTAAAATCCTTACAATTAATCATGTCTACAAAAATACGGTAAAAGCGTGGGCCCCAAACATGGAAGGAAATGCTGTAAGAAAAGTAATATATATTTTTTTATTTCTTGTAGCATTTCCTTCCATGTTTGGGGCCCACTCTTTTATTTTTGAAGACAAGACTAATTGTAAGGAAACCCTGGTGTCTAAAAAAATTAGTTTTTACCTTTAGTGCACTGTAATAAAAGCATGTTTTAATTTTCTATTTTTATTTTCTACTTTTTTAGTTTTGACAGAAACCGTAACCGATTTATGGTTGTAGTTAACGAAATTGATATCCGTTTACAGGAGAGGGGGAGGGTAGGGTGAAGGGGGAGGGGGAATGGAGGGAAGAGGGAAGGGGAGTAAGAGGGTGAGGGAAATGGGAAATGGGAGGGGAGGGAGGGGATGGAAGAGGGACGAGAGACAGGGGAGGAGAGGGGAATGAAAGAGGGAAGGTGAGGGGGAGGGGAGGAGGGAGGGAGGGGAGCGGAGGGAAATGGGAGGGGAAAGACGAGGGGGAGGGGTGGAGGAGAATTGATCGATTGATTAATTGTGGGTTATCTGGCGCTACAACTACCAGGGTCACCGACGCCGAGGAGTGGAGGAGGAAGGGGTAGGGCAGGGTAAAGGGGTATGGAAGGGAGGGGAGGACAGCTAAATTAACACTTGATCGTGACCTCCAGAAGGGGAAGGGAAGGGGGGGGGGGCAGGGCAATGGTAGCGGGAAGGGAAGGTGGAAGTTTAGGGGGATGGAAGAGGGAAGGGCAGGGGTGGACACAGCTAAATTAACACTTTATTGTGTGTTCCGGAAGTGGGAGGGGGAGGGGGACAGGAGGGGGGATGGAAGAGGGAAAGGGAGGAGGAGGGCACAATTAATTAACATTTGATCGCATGCTCTGGAATGGGAAGGAAGAGGGGAGGGGAAGGGGATGAAAGAGGGAAGGCGAAGACAGCTAAATTAACACTTGATCGTGTACTCCAGGAGGGAAGGGGAAGTGGGAGGGGAGGGGAAGGCGATGGAGGATGAAAGGGGCGGGGGAGATGAGTGGGGAACGTGAGGGGAGGGGAAGAGAAGAGGGAAGGGGATGTGGAGTGAAAAGGGAAGGGGAGGGGGAGGGCACAACTAAATTAACACTTGATTATGTGCTTTGGAAGGGGGAGGGGATGGGGATGGGGATGGATGAGGTAAGGGGGAGGGGATGGAAGAGGGATGGGGAGGACACAGCTAAATTAACACTTGATCGTGTGCTTTGGAAGGGGATGGGTGGGGGAAGGGGGCGGTAGGGAAGAGAGATGGGGACAGCTAAATTAACACTTGATCATGTGCTGGGGGAGGGGGAGGGGGGAAAGGGAGAGTTTATATAGGAGATAGATTCTACCGAGTCAAAATAGTTGTGAAAAAATCCTAAGTTTCATACAAATCCTGAGATAATGAGAGAGGTCACTGTAGGATCACTAGAGATCACTGCTGACCTACTGATCATGTACGGTTGTATTGTCACCGTGATTGCGTAAACATGCAATACTTCAAGTCCATCGGACGAAGGGAACAGCTAAACTCTGCTTACCGGTACCTCTCCGGACTCCATGACACTGGAATGATGACTCCGTGGCCCAGATTATAGTCAGTCGCGTCTCCACAACATGCAACGAAACTGCAACACCGATATTTGGTTACACTTCTTGTAGCAGGTATTGAGGCTTCAGTGTACTTAATTTGAACGCCTGAAGATACTTTTAGGAAATTTTTATATACCACAGAAGACCTACTGCAATGCTCATCAAGTTCATAACACGGTTGCTAAAGAAAAATGTATAATTGCATTCGTTACATGAATAATCTTTTTCCAGTGTAATCGTAGTCGGTCCACACTCCTTGGTGACGAGACTAAAATGAGCCGTGTGATAACTATATCCGAGTAATGAAGTAGTTCCAAACTTCCTGTCTTATTATTTACGGTTTCACCGTGTATTTTTTATTTAATTCTGTGCTTATATCCTTATATTTAAAGGGCTTTTGTTTTAATATCGCTATTTTCCGACAGGTTTTTTCATGTATTATTAATAAATATTTCTAGTATTCTTCCGCTAGGTAAGATCCCGCAGTTAAAGTGACTCGCCTCTGTAAGATCCCGCAGTTAAAGTGACGCCTCTATCAATCGTGCTCCTTAAAACCTGCTGTATAACAAATATCAATATATTTCCATACACTCCAGTAAGACTCATCAAACATACAGCAATGAAACACTAGTGTTTAAATTATCATATCGTGAAACTTTGGCAACTGCTGATGATCCATTTGTTCATTCAGTGACCGACTTTGCTTGTCTGCATCCACCACCTCACCTGTGCGGAGGATCTCAGTGGCTTTCGAAGGTAATGTCATTCAGTGTGTTTTTGTCAAAAAATTTGCAGTGCCTCGTTTAGTTATTTAGAAATACAGGGCTAACGTTTTGCCAAATGAACTATTAACTCATCAGTTTGGTTAAGATGACTGCATGCTATATTTTCTCTGTTCTCTGCAGTAATTTTATTTTTCGTTATGCGAACCACTGAAGTCTCGTGCTACAGAGAACGGTTGCCATATGCAAAATAGGCCTACATGTTAACCGCTGACGTAATAAGTCAGAGGTCTGCGTTTCAAATCTCCATGGGGACAGTTAATGTTAACTCGTATGTATGTATATAGCGGTGAATGGCGCGGTGCACTTTATGTGGGAGGGTTTGACGTATTGCTACAGTCGATTTCATCTGTCCACCCTTGGGTAATGATGCAGCGCATGCGCAGCTCGTGGCTGGTGAGACACAATTTGTCCGATATCGTTGGATTATTGTGATAAATATAAAAGTATTTCTTCAGTAGTATATTAGAATGTTTATATACACTATATACAAAGACCCACATACCGTAAACAAATCATAAACTTGCCGATTAGCATCGATGATATAACAATAAAAGTGCACGAAAGATCGAACACAAACGGACGGTGGGATTTTATCTTTCACTGGTATAGCCCAGGCTACACGCAGACCTGTGCCAAAAAAACTGTTCAGATCACAAGATTTCCTTATCATTCAAATTTTATTGTATGTACTATTTCATTGCATGAATAACAAAATAACTTTATTATGTTACCAAAGTTATATCGACATCCGTCAACGGGAAAAATAATTTGCCTCTGGAACTGACATGAAGCATTGGCAAGCGAATGATGGGCCGTTCGTCAGATACCTACAGTATATTTACTTTCCGTCTTTTAAGCACACTTTCATTTCATATTTTATCAAAACTACTTTCTTATTGTAACATTTATTCATTTTATCGACGCATCATTCCAATGCCTAACATTTAAAAAATAGGCCTTTTTATGCCGAACGTATGTAATCAACTCACAAAGGATGAAGGGACTCAATGAGATTTCAAACTTTTGCTCGAAAAGTTATTTGGTAAAATACTCCCGAAATTGCCCAATCACCGAGCTGTTATGATGATATGAATGCTCGAGAAATATATATATATATATATATATATATATATATATATATATATATATATATATATATATATATATATATATATATATATATATATATATATACAGTATATATATATATGTGTGTGTGTGTGTGTGTGTGTAAAGTACACTGAAAAGAAAACCGCAATACCACTGCCATGCATAAACTGAAATTTCCCGCCTTCCAATCAGTGTTGAGGTGGTTGCTCCTTTCACCTTCCACAAACAGCTTCATAGACAACAATATTTTATGCTGTGTCGAATATCACCTACTCTTGTAATTTACCTGTAAGATATTATTAAAATACATTTTAATGGTACTTGACCCAACTTAGATAAAAGGGTAGGTTTCAAACCCGTACCCCTTCACCTTCCCCTTCCCCCATCCCAGTTCCCCCTTCCCAGTTCCCCCTTCCCTTTGTAACTTATGTGGTAACCACTTGACCGATCTAGAAAAAAATTAGCATGTGGCCATCACTTGACCCAACTTAGATAATAAGGTAGGTTTCAAACCCATACCCCCTTCACCTTCCCCTTCCCCCATCCCAGTTCCGCCTTCCTTTTGTAACTTACGTGGTAACCACTTGACCGATCTAGAAAAAATATAGCACGTGGCCATCACTTGACCCAACTTAGATAATAGGGTATGTTCCAAAACCGTACCCCCTTTCACCTTCCCCTTCCCCCATTCCAGTTCCCCCTTCCCTTTGTAACTCATGTGGTAACCACTTGACCGATCTAGAAAAAATTTAGCACTTGGCCATCACTTGACCCAACTTAGATAAAAGGGTAGGTTTCAAACCCGTACCCCTTCACCTTCCCCTTCCCCCATCCCAGTTCCCCCTTCCCAGTTCCCCCTTCCCTTTGTAACTTATGTGGTAACCACTTGACCGATCTAGAAAAAATTTAGCACGTCGCCATCATTTGACCCAACTTATATAATAGGGTAGGTTTCAAACCCACACCCCCTTCCCCTTCCCCCACCCCTTCCCCCTTCTTTTTGTGATTTATGTGGTAACCGCTCGACTGATCAAGACAAAATTTGGCATGTAGCTATCATTTGACCTAACTTAGATAATTGGGTAGGTTTCAAACCCATACCCCTTTCCCCTTCCCCTTTCTTCATCCCCCTTAGCCCTCCCCTCGTAACTTACATATATGATACCGCTTAACCGATCTAGACAAAATTTGGCACATGGCCATAATTTGATTCAACTTAAATGATAGGGTACGTTTCAAACTTGTACCTCCTTCCCCCTTCCCCTTCCTCCATCCCCCTTCCCTTTATAACTTATGTGGCAAAATCTTGACCTATGTAGGAAATTTGGCATTTGGCCGTCATTTGATCCAACTTAGATAATAGGGTAGGTTTAAAACCCATACCCCCTTCTCCTTTCCCTTCCCCCATCCACATTCCCCCTTCCCTTTGTAACTTATTTGGTAACCAGTTGGCCGACCTAGACAAAATTTGACAAGTGAACATCATTTGACCCAACTTGGTAATAGGATAGGTTTCAAACCTGTACCTCCTTCCCCTTCCCCTTCCCCCTTCCTTTTGTAACTTATTTGGTAAACACTTGACCGATCTAGACAAAATTTGGCACGTGGCCGTCATTTGACCAACTTAGTTAGTACGGTAGGTTTCAGACCTGTACCCCCTTCCCCTTCCCCTTCTGCATCCCCCTACCCTTTGTAACTTTAGTGGTAAATTCTTGACCAGTCTAGACAAAATTTGGCACATGGACATCGTTTGACCCAAATTAGATAACAGGGTGGGTTACAGACCCATGCCCCCTTCGCCTTTTCCTCCCCCATCACCTTTCCCCTTCCCTTTGTAACTTATGTGGTAAACACTTGACCGGTCTAGACAAAATTTGGCAAGTGGCCATCATTTGACCCAAGTTAGATAATAGGGTAGGTTTCAAATCCGTACCCCATTCCTCTTCTATCCCCCACCCCCCTTCCCCCTTCCCCTTCCCTTTGCAACTTATGTGGTAAAACTCTTCGCGTTGATCGTACCTCATTTCATTTACTCGACACTATGCAAATATTTTATTGAAAATTCTTTTCTTTCCTGTGATTAAGAATTCTGTATCAAGGTTTGTGATTAGGTTTAGAGGGTGTGTGTGTTTCTGTTTTGTGGGTATCTGTTTAGGTTTAGAAGGGGTGTGTTTAAGTTTAGTATGGGTGTGTTTAGGTTTAGTATGGGTGTGCTCAAGTTTAGTGGGGGTGTTTTAAAGAGGGGGTTTGTTTAGGTTCAGTGGTGGTAAATGGGACAGTCACCACAGTAAAATTTGGATAAAATGGACAGTTACCACAGCAATACCTTGATAAAAGGGATAGTCAGCACAGTAATACCAGGATAACAGGGATAGTCAGCACAGTAACACCAAGGGGACAGTCACCACAGTAATGTCTGGATAAAATAGACAGCACAGTAATACATGGACAAAAGGAACAGACAAAACAGTAGTGTTTTGATAAGTGGGATAGTCACTTCAGTAATACATGGGGTACCGTCAACACAGTAATACCTGTGTAAAAGGGACAGTCAGTACAGTAATACCTGGGTAAAAGGGACAGTCACCACAGTAATACCTGGATAAAAGGGATAGTCACCACAGTAACGTCTGAATAGAAGGGACAGTCAGCATAGTAATACCCTGGTAAAAGGGACAGTCAGTGTAGCAATGCCTGGATAAATGGGACAGTCAGCACAGTAATACATAGGTAAATGGGACAGTCACCACAGTAATACCTGGATAAAAGGGACAGTCAGCATAGTAATACCTGGATAAATGGGAAAGACAGCAGAGTAATACCTGGATAAAAGGGACAGTCACCACAGTAATACCTGGATAAATGGGACAGTCACCACTGTAATATTCGGATAAATGGGACAGTCACAGTAATTCCGGGAAAAAAGGGACAGTACAGTAATACCTGGATAAATGGGACAGTCAGTACAGTCACTGGATAAAAGGGACAGTCACCACAGTAATACCTGGATAAACAGGACAGTTAGCACGGTAATGTCTGGATAAATGGGACAGCAGCAAAGTAATATTTGGATAAAAGGGACAGAATACCTGGATAAGTGGGGCAGTCAGTACAGTAATATTTGGATGAAAGGGACAGTCAGTACAACGAGTTCCCAAGAGTTTTCCCGAAGAGTGCCAGGTTGATCAGTTGTTATATATATGCATATATATATATATATATATATATATATATATATATATATATATATATATATATATATATATATATAAATATAAATGAATTTTATCCCTTATAAACGCGATTGTTTTTCATATTCACATATGTTAAGCGGCAAATATTTTAACTTCAAATTTGCTATACTTCAGTAATAACTAACACTTAAAGGGAGTTATAACTGATAAGTGCTTCGTCATCGACAAGGTAGACATGACTTAGGCCATATATATATATATATATATATATATATATATATATATATATATATATATATATATATATATATATATATATATATATATATATATATATATATATATATATATATATATATACAAGATAGATAGATAGATACACACACACACACACATATATATATATATATATATATATATATATATATATATATATATATATATATATATATATATATATATATATTGTCATGGCCTCGTTGGACCACAACACAATCTAGGTCCACAGGACCATAAATAATCAAAGATACCACAAATTAAGGTGTTCAAAAGGAAGTCAACCACTAAGGTGGGAGCAAACCCAAGTAAATGCAGCACAAGAATAATTCAAGGGGGATAGCAAAACAATAAAAAAAAAGCCAATATATATTATAATTCAAAAATACAAGAAATTATTACTAGGCCACTTCATAAACATTAAAACAAAAATCATTTACACACAACACATACACCAATAATTAGGCAACACATTCAACCTCTGAAGGAGGAAAGGGGGCCCAGAGAGGAATAGAAAACAAAAAGAAAGGAATAACCTGACTTTTACATGCTAAAGGATGATTATGAAATAATGCAAGTCTCCTCCCAAAATCACTCCAATGAAGGCCGAGGACAGCAAATCTCAATATAGAGTTAATCATAAACTCAACTGACTACTGCAGCACTGCCATGATCCCAGTCATCTTCGAAATAATTATGGATGCCGTGATCCCAGTAATCTTCATCAATGCTTTATAATATAAGTGGATGACACGCCTTACCGTCGCCAAGCGAGGCCCCTCTGGCAAGTACTGCACCAGAGGCAATGATGAAATGGCGAAGATCAAGAGAAACTGCCAGCTGAAGATATATATATTCTCAGACTTGCTGTAATTCCATGAGCAGAGAAAGAAAGCAGGCTCACTAGTCAAGGTGCAGATACCAACTGCCTGCAGCTCGGAAATCAGGTCTCAAGTCAATTCAGCAGAGCCAAAATATGGAGGAGAGAAACAGGGAGGATTAGTCAACAAGACTAAACAAAAATACCACTGGAGTGAGGAGACCCTTACTAACATGAAGGCGAACTAACAATGAACTTTACAGCCTTCAGAAATGAAAGAGGAACTTAAAAACTAACCTAAGTAAGCTAATATATTATAAAAATCCTAAGGCTTACTTACACCTCCTCACCCAGAGAAAAAAAAAAAATTTTTTTTTTTTTTTGAAGACAAACATGCAAAAGTTTTCAACACAAATATACAAAAGTTTACGTTAAAGTTAAAGTAATTAATAATCCAATATAAACACTTGAAATACATAAACAACCAACAGAGGAATTACAAATGTTAAATGAAAAGTATCACAAACACCATACACTAAATAATTGCGCCAAGTCCTTCACCTAGGACTAAAATCATAGGACCAACCTGTATCAATAATTGATTATCACCATATGGGATCACCCAGGTTGCAAGAGGAGAGGGAGTGGCACTAAAGACAATTAATATATGCTATAAAACCAAATTGTCATACACCCATCCAACAAAATATAATGTCCAAATAAAGGACTCATTACTTGGGTAATTTGTAAATACTTATACTAACATGTGACATCCTTAATGCCTCATAGGCTACCTGAAATATACACCACATCCTTCGTCAAATATAAATAGTACACCAATTTACTGTTCACCACAGACTTTGACACAAGGTAAGTAAAGGGAAAAGGTTCATCTTTCCTTGTGAATTGTTCAAAGCTGCGAAGGTATAAGGATTAAATATCCTGAAAATATCATACACCTTAGCTGTACTTTTCCACTGCACAACCTTTGTAACACCTGTACATTGACCTTACACCATCATAGCACCTGTACATTAACCTTTCACCATCATAACACCGGTACATTAACCTTACACCAAAGTGTCTTGAATACATAACACGTTACAGCACTAACACAGCACTTTTTTTTTTTTGAAGCACTATTAACACTAAATATGGAGTCCACACTCTCCTAACAAAGGGGTGCATAAACAGAAATCAATTTGTCACACAAAATTCTTAACCTAATTTACATACCCAACTAATGTAATAAATACCATTGCCTAAAACATAAGGAGTCCAATCTAGGATTATCCATAAATACCTAAACCACCACACCTGAAATAATTCATAACCAGATAATTTTGATACCTCAGTTTTAAACTCAACTCAACCACAGAAATAACACCATTCATTATAAACTTCACAACCTCCTAAAGGAATTAAAGGCATAAATATATAATCATCCTATAAAATAACAGTTGAATCCACCAATTAACAGAATAGTTATCTTACAGATGGTCAACATCCATCTATCATATCAAATAACATAACCCGTCATCATATCCAACATTGTAGTGTTACATTACATCATAACCTGTTCGACCATCATCACACAAAAATAAAAAGAAACCATCTGAAAATAATGATTAGTACTGAAACTAGAAAACACGAGTAACAGGGAACTTACCAACAGGTAAAGAATAGCCTTTAAAATTACCTAGTTTGCACTTACTCTGCCAGCCGGGACAATGCATCGGCCACCATATTCTCTTTACCTGGGATATGCTTAAACTGTAGATTGAATTCTTGGACCAAAATACTCCAGCGCATCAATCTCTGATTCTTATTCTTGTATCGATTCAAGAACGTTAATGGATTATGGTCCGTGCAAACTTTAATGGGCACACCTGAGGAGGAGAGATAGACATTAAAATGAGTTAATGCTAAGATCAAGGCCAACGTCTCCTTCTCGATTGTGGAATACCTTCTTTGAGGCGAAGTGAGCTTTTTAGAAAAATATGCCACCGGGTGGACGATACCATTACTGTCAGCCTGACTCAATACCGCACCAACCCCCACATCGCTCGCATCAGTGGTAAGCTGGAATGGAGAGTCAAAATTAGGAGCTGCTAACAAAGGCCGACTAATGAGGATCAGTTTTATCTTCTCTAATGCCTCCTGAGCCTCCTTACTCCAAACGAAGGTAACATTTTTCTTCAACAAAGCTGTAAGAGGTTCCGTAATGTCTGAAAAATTGCGAATGAATCTACGATAATAACTTGCCATTCCTAATACCCTTCGCAAATCTTTCCTACATTTAGGAACCTCTACCTTACGAATGGCTTCAATGTTAGCCTCCTTAGGAGCTACCATACCTGCTCCTATCTCATGTCCAAGATAAACCACCGTGGCTTTTGCAAAATCAGACTATCTTAAATTAATAACCAGGCCTGCTTTCCTGAGTACTTTGAATAAGGCCTCAATTCTCTTCAAGTGCGACTGCCAGTCGTCGCTAAAAATAACCAAGTCATCGATATACACCACACATCCCTCTAGACCACTAACCAAAGAATTCATAAGTCGCTGAAAAGTGGCAGCAGCATTTTTCATGCCAAAGGGCATCACTTTACATTGAAATAACCCCTGTTGGGTTACAAAAGCCGAAACATTTCTGGCCCTTTCCGACAGGGGCACCTGCCAATACCCTTTTAATAAGTCGAACTTCGTAATATATTTAGCACGACCCATTCGATCGATGCAATCCTCCACTCGAGGCAATGGAAAACTATCAGCCTTGGTCACCTCATTAAGCTTCCTGTAATCAAAACAAAGACGATAGTCTCCGTCAGATTTCTTGACCAACACAACTGGAGATGACCAAGGACTACAACTCGGCTCAATTAAATTATGCTTGAGCATGTACTCAACCTCTCTAGCAACAATTTCATTCTTTTTTGGGTTCAACCTATAAGGAGCCTGCTTCACGGGCGTGGCGTCCCCTACGTCCACGTCGTGCTGCAAGATCGTGGTCTTGCCGGGCACATTAGAAAACAAGTCCCTATATTTTAAAACCAAATTTCTCAAGGATTGTTGCTCATCTTTACCCAAGTGACTCAACATCTGAGGTGAATTTTCTAAAGCCTCGACATTACCTGCCAGCCATTCACTATCTTTCAAGTAAACGTCCCTATCCTCTGAAAAGCAATCATTATTAGGCTCATCTGAAAAAGAAGCATTATTACTAACAAAGTCACTTCTACAGTCTTGAAGAGCCGCAATTGGCCTAACCTTCTCTCTTTCATGGAAGGTTTTCATCATATTTATATGTACCAATTGATGAGGCTTTCTCCTATCTGGCGTTTCCACCAAGAAATTAACATTATTTACCTTCTTTAATACCTTCCATGGTCCCTGGAAGGTAGCTTTGAGAGAATTACCTGGGATAGGTAACAGAACCAGTACCTTCTGTCCTACGTCGAAGTCCCGTGTCACAGTCTTTCTGTCAAAATAAAATTTCATTTTCTTCTGACTTTTCAACAAATTCTCACCTGCAAAAGACCACGCCCTGGTTAATTTAGCATTCAAATTATTAAGGTAATCATACAGATTCAAATCAGGTGCATCTCCCTCCCAAGCCTCTCTCACCACATCGAGCGGACCCCTTACAGAATGTCCAAAAATCAAATTAAAAGGAGAGAGACCGAGAGATTGACCAGGAATAGAGCGGAATGCGAATAAGAGGAAGGGAAGATTTTTATCCCATTCAGCCCCATTCACAATACAATATTTCTTTAACATGCTTTTCATAGTTTGGTGAAAACGCTCCAAAGCACCCTGTGACTCTGGATGATAAGGCGAAGACGTTACATGTTTAATGCCTAATTCAGTCATTTTCTGCTTAAAATAACGACTCGTGAAGTTAGTACCGCAGTCAGACTGAATTACCTTCGGAAGACCAAATTTTGAAAAGAACCCTATTAATGCCTCTACAATCTTTTCACTCCTTATGGACCGCAAGGGGATTGCCTCGGGGTACCGAGACATACGATCCATAATAGTGAAAAT
Organism: Macrobrachium rosenbergii; assembly: GCA_039081455.1. Taxonomy (NCBI): domain Eukaryota; kingdom Metazoa; phylum Arthropoda; class Malacostraca; order Decapoda; family Palaemonidae; genus Macrobrachium; species Macrobrachium rosenbergii. The sequence continues at coordinate 63,822,938 of JANJGK010000005.1, forward strand.
ATACTCATTTCCACTCTTTGACTTTGGGAGAGGACCAACAACATCAATTAACACTTCACGAAAAGGTTCAGACACAACAGGGATAGGTATTAATGGAGCCTTTGGAATAGGTAGATTAGGTTTGCCGATTCTCTGACAAACTTCACAACTATTAACAAATTTTTTTACATCACCTTTCAACTTAGGCCAAAAGAAATTATTCAATAACCTACCGACTGTTTTGTGAATACCAAAATGTCCCGCCATCACATTCTCGTGAGCTAATGACATCAACTCATGACGGTAACATTCAGGAACCACAATCTGTCGAATAATTTCGTAATCCTCCCCCGAGGCATGCATTGGTCTACTTACTCTATACAATATTCTATTAATTACCTTAAACATAGGAACAGTCACATTCGTTATCTCACCAGAATCAATAAGGAGACTACCAAACTCCTTTTTCTGAGCCGAAACAAGTTCTTTAACAGTCCAATTGGGTTTTAATCTAACACTACTACTATCTACAGCTACATCACTACGTCCTAAACTACTCAAATCAACGTCGACTGTTGACTCTGCAGCGTCAACAGCCTTTGCTTTAGCACGAGTGACTACCGCTACTTCCACATCCGGATTAATCACAATTGGCACGGACTTATTCTCATACACAACCTCATTTCCGAGAACCACATCCACCTTTTTAATCGGAAATTTATCAACAATAGCCAAACGGATATTCCCCGAAAAATAAGGACAACTAAGATTAAATAGACCAATTGGATACGATTTTACCGTGTCCGGGAAACCACTCAAAATAACAAACTCCCGATTCTCATACACAAAATCATTCGGGACTGAATCTCTAAGAATTAATGATTGCGCAGCTCCAGTATCACGTAAAATATTCACTTTCCTCCCTTGACCTTTACCATCCAGCGAGACTTCACCCACGGCCAGAAAATCACCGAAGGAACTACCAGTCTCTGACTTTCTTAGTCATTGAGTCGAGGGCAGAGATCCAACCTGATTAGCACTTTTCTCAACCGCCATCATCGGATTACCTTTACTATTACGTACCTTTTTCCAAGCATTACACATTCTTTTGACATGACCCCGCTTGTTACAGAAAAAGCACGTCAAATACTTAGACTTTTGTGGATCATAAACATCCGACTCTCCAAGTCTGTTATTTTGCGAGTACCACACCTTTGATTGACCATTCTGAGAAACCTTATTTGATTGTACATTCTGAGACACATTATTCTTTCGGTTATTAAAATTACCAGATTTCCCAGCATAACCCCAACGTGATTTTTCCTTAGGTATCGTCTCTTTCATAGTATCTTTATGAGACAAAAAGTACTCATCTGATGCCACAGCAACCTCCTGAAGGGAATCTAATTTCAGTTCCTCCAAATGAACCTTCAAACGATCAGGAGTACACCTTTTGAACTCTTCAACCAACAGCAACTGCTTTAACTTATCAAAATCGTCCACCTCTTTAGATTTCAACCAATCAGTAGCAAATTGCTCTTTACTCCTTGCAAATTCTACGAAAGTCTGATTTTCATTTTTCCTTAAATTACGGAACCTTTGCCGATAGGCCTCCGGCACGAGCTCATATGCCTTCAACACTATCGCCTTTACACTTTCATAATCCGAGGAGAGATTTTCTTCTAAAGTAACATACACCTTTTGGGCTTTCCCAATCAATTTACTCTGGATAAGAGTAGTCCATAATCCAATAGGCCATTCTAACTTATTAGCAATTCTTTCGAATGACATAAAGAACTCTGCCACGTTATCTTCCTGGAAGTTCGGGACAAACTTCAAAGCCTGAGCTAAATTTGAGAAGGAGGAGGAAGCCTCAACACGAGAAGGAGACCCTGGTGACCCTGGCGTTTGCAAAGCCAACTTAGCTAACTCATGCTGCCTTTCTCTCTCTCTCTCTTCAAACACCATTTTTTGCTGGTCTATTTCCATTTGTTTTAGACTAATCTGTCTATCCAAAATTTCTACTGACAAGACCTCTTCTTTCCTAACCTTGGGTTTGGCTCCTGTCTTAGTCTCCTTAACACACTCATAAACCTTTAGCAATAGTATACCCTTCCTCATTGATACCGTTCTCTCCACTTCAAAAAAATCTGCCACAGATTCTAACTCCTCTTTGTTTAATTCGGCCAACCTATCCTGCCATCCCTCTCCTTCAAGCAACTCTACGACATTCATATCCTCCATTTTGATTACGAATAATCACAACACTTTACCTATAACAAAATTATTTCACTTGCAATATTGCCAACCAATCAAACACTGAGGAGGTGTAACCATGCCACCTAACACTAATCAAGCCCCAAGAATTACCCTTGCACTGCAACAAGAACACCACAGGATACGATCGATCCTGGCAAGGTCGCCACTTGTCATGGCCTCGTTGGACCACAACACAATCTAGGTCCACAGGACCATAAATAATCAAAGATACCACAAATTAAGGTGCTCAAAAGGAAGTCAACCACTAAGGTGGGAGCAAACCCAAGTAAATGCAGCACAAGAATAATTCAAGGGGGATAGCAAAACAATAAAAAAAAAGCCAATATATATTATAATTCAAAAATACAAGAAATGATTACTAGGCCACTTCATAAACATTAAAACAAAAATCATTTACACACAACACATACACCAATAATTAGGCAACACATTCAACCTCTGAAGGAGGAAAGGGGGCCCAGAGAGGAATAGAAAACAAAAAGAAAGGAATAACCTGACTTTTACATGCTAAAGGATGATTATGAAATAATGCAAGTCTCCTCCCAAAATCACTCCAATGAAGGCCGAGGACAGCAAATCTCAATATAGAGTTAATCATAAACTCAACTGACTACTGCAGCACTGCCATGATCCCAGTCATCTTCGAAATAATTATGGATGCCGTGATCCCAGTAATCTTCATCAATGCTTTATAATATAAGTGGATGACACGCCTTACCGTCGCCAAGCGAGGCCCCTCTGGCAAGTACTGCACCAGAGGCAATGATGAAATGGCGAAGATCAAGAGAAACTGCCAGCTGAAGATATATATATTCTCAGACTTGCTGTAATTCCATGAGCAGAGAAAGAAAGCAGGCTCACTAGTCAAGGTGCAGATACCAACTGCCTGCAGCTCGGAAATCAGGTCTCAAGTCAATTCAGCAGAGCCAAAATATGGAGGGGAGAAACAGGGAGGATTAGTCAACAAGACTAAACAAAAATACCACTGGAGTGAGGAGACCCCTACTAACATGAAGGCGAACTAACAATGAACTTTACAGCCTTCAGAAATGAAAGAGGAACTTAAAAACTAACCTAAGTAAGCTAATATATTATAAAAATCCTAAGGCTTACTTACAATATATATAGATAGATAGATAGATAGATAGATACACACACACACACACATATATATATATATATATATATATATATATATATATATATATATATATATATTATATATATATGAAATATTAATAATATTTATAATTTTGTCCATTAAAACATAATACTGGCGTCCTTGTTGTGGAGACCAACGGAAAATTGTTGCCGAGATAGTCCTGCAATTAGCCTATATATGGAATTAATTCAATGAACAGAAGCCATAGTTGATGCTTCACAACTGCAATCTAACATTTAGTACTGTTTTGTAGTTTTGATGGCAAATACTAAGGTAAAATATGATTTAATAATGTAGTGAAACAGTAAATGTTGCGGTATTGAAGTTGCTGTATTTTGAAAGACTAAGCTTGGTACAGAGAGACAAAGATACGAGTGCATATCCCTGAAGCAAGTACGCTGACAGAAATTTTACTTCCCCCTAGGTAATAAATATCTGGAGGATATCACAGGCTCGTCTCATTGTAGAAAACGCCTTTATACTATAAGCAGTCACGAGTTGAACAGTTTTGAGTACTATCACTCTCTGTACATCACATCGTAAATAGCTCTGGTATGATACTATTTTCATAGTCTTTTACGGTAGAAAATTACAGCCCGAGGTGTGGAAGATGCAGTCAGTGTAAAAGATTCCAATACTAGCAGATGAGGGAAAAGTTAAAGTTAAGTATATCTTAGTTTAACCAGACCACTGAGCTGATTAACGACTCTCCTAGGGCTGGCCCGAAGGATTAGACTTATTTTTACGTGGCTAAGAACCAATTGGTTACCTAGCAACAGGACCTACAGCTTATTGTGGAATCCGAACCACATTAGAGCGAGAAATGAATTTTTATCACCAGAAATAAATTCCTCTAATTCCTCATTAGCCGGTCGGAGAATCGAACTCGGACCTAGCGAGTGCTAGCCGACAACTCTGCCGACTCTCCCAAAGAGGAACTTCAGATGAGAGAAGTTGGCGTTGGGAAGGTGTACACCTGGTTCCGATTCTGCCAACAACCTGTAGTTAGTTACCTTCAATTTCAAAACCAATACTGAATGACACCTTAAATTTCAAAACCAATATTGAATGACGATTGTTTTTAAAATTTTAGCGTATCAAGAAAAACAAAGCTAACCAATGGTTAATAGGCTTAGAGCGCAACTAAAATATGTCACTGTAAAACCTTGATAGTCTTAGTAAACAGAGCAATTTATCAATGAACTTTACCTTGATCTGTTGTTATCGATGATGAAGCGTTAAACATAATCAGTTTATACGAAGTTATACCCACTAAACATCATACCCAGCTTGGCCACTCGATGAGAATTGTGTGATTATAACAAATATTAATAG
>JANJGK010000005.1:63832693-63842693 GCA_039081455.1 Macrobrachium rosenbergii
AATCTGATGTCGGGGTGCAAGCAATAACGTCACAACTTTGAGAACTCATAAATGGTCGAGCCAATTGGAGCAAAAACTTCCCTCTGCTCACGCACAAGGGGGAAAAAAAAAGTTGGTTTCGGAGATAGTGGGCGAAGGCATGATGGATATGAGACTTCTCTTGTCCCATCTCCACCATCTCTCTTTTCTTCTTCTTCTTCTTCTTCTTCTTCTTCTTCTTCTTCTTCTTCTTCTTCTTCTTCTTCTTCCTCCTAATTACTGCCTTTCATGTCAAGTGGTTGTTGTGAGCTGATTGTATTTTTGATGAGAAGGACGAAGAATGGCTGGAGTGCTTTCGCTGCAAATTTGAGTGGTCTCAAAAATAAGAACTACTTTTTTGACGCTTCACTGTATGAAGACCGTGTTTATTTAAAATCATAGTAATAGCCCGTTAAACAAAGTTTTGATGATTAAACTGCAACAGTTTTCTGAGCAATCACTCGGACCTTATCACTGGAGGGATATTTTAGCATCTGTCTTAAATAAGAGTCTCTTTAATTAGTGGAAGAGCGTTAGGTATTGTGGCGCATGCATATCTTGGACCAACCTCCCATACTTCTCCGGTGTTCCCTTTACTCGCATACACCTCCAAACCTCTTGGCGTGGGACTCTACCATATGCCTTTTCCAGATCTGTGAATACTAAAAGTGAGTAGGGGGAATAGGCTAATTCCGCTGAACCATGCAGACACAAAGTTTCAAACTAATTATGTAGAATTATAACCTTTATTTGAAGACTTTTTATTTCTTGTTTTGAATGGTTTTATGTGGAATTTCTTGGTACTTCAACATCGTAATATAAAGAGGAAATCTAATAATATTAATAGCAATATTGATGATAACTAAAGCCTTAATTTCCTGCGATTTGGCTGATTCGTTTCTCCTCTGTCTTTTTAAATTCATTTATTCGCTCCTCTTCAAGCCAGCTAGTTTAATCACGAGGAATTTCCCCTTTCCTTGAAAACAATCTCTCTCTCTCTCTCTCTCTCTCTCTCTCTCTCTCTCTCTCTCTCTCTCTCTCTCTCTCTCTCTCTGCAGGTGTTCTTTATTTACATATTTATTTTCAGGGTAGTCGAAATAAGTGAAGGTAGTTATTTAATTTCAGAAATTTAAATTAAAACCATGGGTAAACAAATTAAAGTAGTTAATGAATTTATAGAAAAGGATAGCCAGCTCATTGTTCTGGTTAAGCTATTTTAATAATAATATTATAGAAAACGGTAAATCAAGCAAAATATTTATATATGGACTAAATACATTTGCAGATACATGCGTACTTAGATATGCATGTATGTATGTACTCGCATGTTTGTATGTTAGTGTTTTTGTGGTTCCACGGAAAAGGAAGACATCAGTCTGTGCTGTTTTCCTTTATTGTTAGCCCCTGAATCAAGGATAAGCCACTTAGAAAAAAAGATATCACAGCAAAAAAAAAAAATATATCACAGCCTGAGTGTCTATATATACCTAACCTGAAGCTTGATAGCAGCACGACGACCTCTGCCAAGTCACATACTTTGTTACCTCTAATTGTGAGCACTCCCGTGCATCCTGGACCCTAAACTATTTCATTTCTCCAACCCCTTTCAACCCATCCAGCCGGATTATGAACGGTGTTCATAAACCTGTCTTTTTTCCGTTCTGCCTAGGCGACCAAGCCACGCCAAAATGCTTTATTTCATCTTACGTTACCAAAATTAGACTTTTTACAGCACCTTTATAATTATGTTTCAGAGAATTTCGACCGTCTTATTCCACTCTACAACGCAGACGACTTCTAACTTTTTTATTCGCTTTTCAAACCTCACTTCCTTACTGGAGAATTGGATGAAAAAATTTTATACATTCTAAATCAGTTCCCAAAGAAAGTCGCACTGACGGCACTACCCTCCCCCCCCCGCCTTCATCACCAACTTTTTGGTAGGGGTCGTGTTACTTTCTTTGCTTCACTTATTTTGGCAATCAGTTCTTCTCTCCTTCTCTAATCAGCCATTACATTTACCTCAAAACACACGTGTGAATCAACCAACTCCTTAATTCATTGCCTATTCTGGCCTGATTATTTTTCCACCTTCCTGGCTTTCATTACCTTCATTTCGTTACTCTTGCAATCGTGTCTCATCATCTCACTGCAGTTGGCTTTAGGGAATAATCTTGTGGAATATGCTCTACATGGAACAATTGCTTCTCTGTGTGAAGGTAAAGGTGACGCAGCGGTATGATGGTATGTAGTACACCCAGGAGTATTGTACAGTAGGATTTGGACTGGAAAAGTAAGACGGATGACAAAAGGATTGACAGAAGAATAGTGTGGGTAAGGAATAGATGCAGAGATAAAGTTGACTGAATGTTGTCCTTAGTATGTATTTTTATTTTTTATTTTCGTTATATAGAAAAGTCTTTGATTCTTATTAAAATTTTTCATGATGGTGTAACAAGTAACTTTTCTGTCCTATGGGTAATTTAATTGCTTTTATGACTGACATTCACTAATATTAATGGACAATGGCTTATGATCAAAATTATTTAATATTTAATTTCAATGTGGATGGAGTTTTATACATGATTTTTATGAAAAGTAACGAGATTTTCTTTAGCAAATTTAATTACACTCCATTGTTGGCGTCGATCGCGTTTGTATCATGTTAAGTTTATTTTATGGTGTCATGTTGCGGGTGACGGGGCCACAAATATGGATGCATGCCTGGGTATTCCAATAACGAGGTTACTTTTTCTGTAGGAAAAGAACTTTGATACAACACTCTACATCTCTTTGAACTCATTTTCACCGCTAACTTTATGCATTCATCTTCCCCTTTTATGACTTACTGAATATTTTCTTGTTAGACTCATCAGCATTGAGAATTGTATAATGAATTTCAAAATCCTCTTGATTGTCGACAACTTTTGTCCATATATGTGATTTCCATATTTAACTTCACTACACTTCATCGTAGAAGTTTCCATTGAGTTCAGCAGTGATGATAACATTGTAAAACCGAATAACATCCAATCTAAACCCAAAAGGAATAATTACCTGGAGCATAGGGATTTTTTCCTCTTTCTAATCATCATTCTCCATTTTCATTCAGTGCATTGGAAACTGATTTCCCACTGATTCCAATTCCGTTTCAAAGGTAAAAGATATTTTCTCTTGTAAAGGGAAGGTAGCGAAATGTCTTCTACCACGTCCTCACTCGCTGGTCACATGACGAAAAAGAATCCTTGTCCGAAATCCTCTTCACCCTCCCCCAAGAGAGATCCGGAGGGGACTTCAGTGTCTCGAGGAGACCACAAGTGACTTATCCGGGATGTTAGAATTCCCACTCCTTTCAAAATATACGGCTCGCTTCAAGTCACACTCGTCTCTGGGTTTTAGGTTTTAATTTTTCCCAACAACTGTTGTAGTAGAGAGAGAGATAAAGAAAGAGATTTTTAAGCAGTAACTCAGCGTGGGCCAAACAGAAGGCACTGCCAGTCAATGTAAAGTCATGCAATGAATTGTAATTCGGTGAAGGATATATATATATATATATATATATATATATATATATATATATATATATATATATATATATATATATATATATATATATATATATATACAGTAGATTTATATATCAATGTAGTACGAATGAACGCGTGCTTGAGATTATCATAAAATCCACATAAGAAGGTGAATGAAAACAGGGAATTTGAACAAGTAGTTTCATAGTTTATTCTACATTTTCAGGTTCACACAACTTAAAAATGTAGAATAAACTACGTAAGTACTTGTCCAAAGTCCCTGTTTTCACTGACCTTCTTACGTGGATTTTATGATATACACGGCGAGATGGTAGTTGATCACAGCATCATAAAGACAGGAAGGCGGTGTGCTTCCCCGCCTTCTTGTCTTTATATGTGCGTGTATGTATATATATATATATATATATATATATATATATATATATATATATATATATATATATATATATATATATATATATATATATATACTTTGCCTGTTGAAGCCTTTAATTGCATGAAGCCTGTGCAATAGAACTTGCACAGTAATACGCATAAGTTATAACTACATCGGAGGCTGTTCACTTTTATCTGGCGCGGATTCTTACCTTTTCTGGATTTTAAGGCCGTTCGTTTCCAGCATCTCATTAACCCAATCTATCCAACCATTCTAGGTCTTCCTTTGTTCCTTCCCTTTAACACTTCAGAATCATAAATTTTTTTCATCAATCCATCATAGTCCATTTTGGATTTCCTTTCTCCTATATCTGTCCGACTAGGTTTTAGGAAAACTGCTATATATAGTCAGACAAATTTTGGAATACTCCGACCGTTTCCTAGGTCAGTACGTTGTTGCCGCTTCACTGTCTGTTCAAATGGACAGAAGGTGTTCATTAACACCTTCCGGTCAGTTGCCAACTGATCTCGAGTTTATTGCTGCTTTGACTTGACAATTCAAGTGTATCTTTTTGAAGTTATTCTTTCTTTCATATTTAAGGTTTCACTTGCGCCCTTATCAGTGGCGTTATACTGGCAGTGATGTGGTGTCCATGGTTTCTTGCTAGCCTGTTAGTTACACAATCATTATTTATGTATGCTTGTATATATATATATATATATATATATATATATATATATATATATATATATATATATATATGTATATATATATATATATATATATATATATATATATATATATATATATATATATTTGTATGTATGTATTCAAGTCAATAAGGTCAGTAGGTCGACAGACAATAGGAAGATCAAAAAATAAGTGTACTGATGTGTAAAAATTTCATATGATACCATTTTTGTTTTCCCATTGCCAAAAACAATTTTGCGTGTATTTTGCCCTTTCCGTTTATTAGGTGAACGCTAACTCAAACCATAATTCCATCTGAAGCGAAACGACATCGTCTCTCAAACAATCCAGATCTTCGCCAGAAGGTGGCAGGAGAAACGTTTCCACGGAATCATTTCCCATCGTTTGCTGTGTCTATTCAGTTCCTTCGTCGTCTCTCTTCCTCAATTTCCTCTGCCCTTCAGGAGTGTGAAATTGGTTTGCTCCTTCTGCGACGTGCATCAGGTGAACGAGCCCTTTGATTCCTTTTCTTTGTCCCCGCTCATGGAATTTGGTTCCTGTATCAAGAGTCAGAGGCTTATTAACATGTGTAACCTTAGTTACATCCCTCGGTTACAAAATATGGGGCAACAGTTCAATTTTGAAATGGTGTTCGGTGAAAGTGGAAATAGAATATTCTTTGAGTTAGGGTTCTTACTTCACAAGAGTAAGCTATCTGTAAGTTTATTTTTCGTTTTTTTTTTTTTTTTGTAATAACTGAATTGGTAGGTAATAACACTAACATCACTTTCACCATCGCTAGTCTTCTGTTGCCTCATTCTGATAAATGTTACAGTCAATTCCTTTATGAAGATACTGTTCTACTGATGGGTAGTCATTTATATGTTAACAATTTGCAAATTAAAATAGCTATAGCCTCCTCTGTTTGGGTGTCCAGTCTGTTACGTGGATTAGCGAAACTGCGTAAAATACGACTCATCGCTATTCCAGTGTGATGCCATGGATGGCTGCTACATAGTGTTCCTAATATAGAGTGGTACAAGATATTATTTTGGTTTCATAATTTTGCAAGCTCGTTATACCTAGAAATTTCATATCATCTGGCAAGATTTACTGTATCACGCCCTAAATCGACTTTTTACCGCAGTATCGTTATGCCATGAGGCAAGTTAGGAAACGCGTTGTCGTTACTAGATTATTATCTAGCAAAAAAAAAAAAAAAAGCTCAGGGTTGTACAGTATTTATAAGGCATGTTGCAACCACTCACTGTTTTTCATGGATTGGCGCTTCTGATTTCAAGCATAATGTTACCAAAATATATAAGTAAATTTTAAATATTGAAGATAATGCCCCAAATAATGTTCTCCAAAACATCGAGTTTCTAAATGTATGTACAGTATATACCTTGAGCAGTGTGAAGTAAAAATAAACATATTGACTTCAAGTTTTCCGGTTACTTCCATTAATTTCAACTGGTTTTGTTGACTCAGCAGATTAGTAGCTCGATTTAATGATTTCAGTGTAAAACTATATAGGCAAAGGTGCTTATGTTCATTTTAAGTAACAGTTATAGTTATTGTCGACTAAGTCTATAAATGCACTGAAGGTAAATGTACATTCATTTCACATGTACAGATTTATTTTCCTTGGCATAGTATATTATGCTTTGATGTCTATTAAATAATTCAAAATGAAATTTTGGTGACATTTTGCATTGGAATGAATCTTCAGTAATTATATATACTTTTGAAAAGCTAGATGACGAATGACTTAATGTCAGTTCATGCATATGTGATAATTTCTGGATTAATATTGCGAACTGCAAAAACGTATTCAGTGGCATGTAAATTATTTCCAGGCTTTTAAGTGAAGGTGTTCAGTCATTCCATGTTATCCTCACCATTCTCTCTCTCTCTCTCTCTCTCTCTCTCTCTCTCTCTCTCTCTCTCTCTCTCTCTCTCTCTCTCTCATCATCTTCACTTTTTAGAAACAGACAATAGTCCCCCTCTGTTCTTATCTAGGCTCTTTGCTTTTCTTTCATTCCATTGTTTCTTCTTACTTCTTTATTTCCTTCCTTACATCTCTCCATTTGCATACGAATATATTCTTATCTCCCTCTTTTCGTTTTTATCTGGAGGATGTATCCGATTCTTTTTACTCCTCCCGTTTTTTTATCTTTAGTGTTTTGGAGGTAAGGGCTTTCATCGTTTACGACTGGAAAATCATTATTATCCTAAATTAACTTCTTGTTCCTATTTTTTTTCTTTTTCTTTAAAATATGCAAAAATATCTTGTTTCGAAGTCAAATTTATTCAATAATGTTAAATTTTACTATCTTTCTCATTTTTGAATTTAACTGTCTTTCTCTTCCTTTTCATTAATGAGAATTAAGTCAAATACGCAAGGACGAATGTTATTAACTGTTTGATAATCTCTCTTATAATGCGTTTCGATGGCTTTTTCTCCTCCTCTGACATTGTCGGTTTGGGTGACAATTGTTTTACTTAATACGTGTCAATCAAATTTTGAGAGTTAGTAAATTAACTGTTCTTTGAAACCAATATCTATTTAAGTTTTATCTGACTTTTTCGAATGAAACCTGTGTTTTTCCTGTCTAAATGGAGTTAATAACAAGAACAGTATGTGAGATTAAAAAATGAATGAATTGCAAAGTAGACTTACAGAAAGATATTTAAGTTAGGTATGTTTTACACTACGGGCAATTCGTAAAACAAAGAAGGTATGTTGATTTTATTGTAGCATGTTTTCTAGAGAAGTCTGAGGGAGAGGGAGGTATCGTACATTAGTGTCTCCTTTGCTTTCCCCTATAGCTACTTTCCTCTGACACTTAAAAATTCTCATGGGAAACAATGACATCTCAAGATGCTAATAGATGAATCTTCATAATAAGTTTTTTGCAATACTTAATGAAGTTATAATCCCTCCTGAAGAATGCAGTGTTTGAAGACTCTGAAATAGAATATAGATAGGTATACATATAGTTTATAACTCTTGAAAGGTTTTGTGTGTTTTTTTTTTATAACGCCAGTCCCTTGACTTCTAAGGTCTCTGGCACATCTTACAAACAGGGCATTGCAATTAGATTTTTATATTTCATATTGCATCCAAATCTTTTCATTCTTTAGCTCAGGGCTTAACTGTAAGCCTTAAATTTATAGATGTTGACTTAGTTTTTCGACTTGAAACCTCACCTGCTTTGCTGAGGTGAAAATTCATCAAAACTTCACACTAAAGCAAACTATTTTACTGCGTGCATGTGTTTGTTTCTTTTCAATAAACATTTGAAGGAAACGGCTTTGTTTCCCATGAGAATTTCTCGACGCAAGAGGCTTTTTTGTTATTTTTCTGAAACAGTAACACACCCATGAAGCTTCAGATAGCATCGTCCGTTGCTATGAAATAATAAAAACCTTGTAGTACCATCTAGAGTTCAGCTTTTCCCCCACGACTACTTGCGTCAGGTGGAGAAGTCAAGGAGTCAGATTACAGAGGAGAAATAAATGGCTGTTATTTTGGAATCGGCAGTTCCTGGGCGGAAACCATCGCGCTCAAGGAAGAAAGAATTACTGAAATGCGGAAGGGAAGATAAACAGTTTTGCTTGTATGCTGATGTCTAATTTGCGCCTTTGAGCAATGTTCTGTCTTTTGGAGCTCACAGAATCTTAAAAATGAATATGGAATGTTCGTCAACACTTTAGATAATTAGTCGTTTTGCTTGTCCTATTTTTCCTTTAAAAATTTGTTTCTACTTCATTTTTGCTTTCTGATATATATAACAAAAACTTTTGCGGAGAGCATACGTTTTATGAGAGAAAACGCAGTTCCTGTAGAGTAAAAAAAAAATTATATACACCAAGAGCAAAGGTTTAGTTCCATGATGCGTAAAATGATCATTTATTCCTCTTTCTAGTTGCGATTTTAATCCGAAAAAACCCTTTTATTCGATTAACGATATATTGGTTCACAATCTTAATTTGGCAAACCCGAAAAAATGTGGAAAGTTCATAGCAAATGTTTCGTTCGAATTAAATCACATTTACAATGCAGATATCAGTCATTATGTGCGTAATTAATTAAAAAAACTGATACCAAGAAATCAAGAACGTTGATAAGTTTGTCAAATCATTTGATAAAAGCGATTAAGCAGCAAGTTGAACTAGGATTCAAATACATGGAATTAATTAAGAATGTTCTCAGTTGTTTCCAGTTAAATCAGGCAATACATCAGTAACCATTTTTCACCTCGAAACGAAACCCAGTGGCTCGTTCTTATTACCTTCAACTGGAAACCAAACTCATTATATATATATATATATATATATATATATATATATATATATATATATATATATATATATATATATATATATATATATATATATATATATATCTCGCAAGCAGGACAGTAGTGTGGGAGTATTAAAATAATATAATGAGACTATATTGCGGGGAAAAATATTTATTTCCAACGGTTTCGCTAGAAAACAGTGGCTTCTTCAGGGAGAAAATTAGTTAGTAAAAAAACAGTGGTAAGGAGAAATGATATACATATTATTTTACAAAGAATAAATGTAAAAGGAAAGTAAAGTTACTTGAATTCCATAACTGTACATAAAAAAATAAATTAAATATACCAGTCATTCATTACAAACATAGTTATTACAAGTGAAGCTTAAAGCTGCCGTTACTAAGATTGATATCGTCTAAATTGTCTATACATTCAGTCTTTGCTACATGCCACGTCAAAAATGAAGAGAATTGTTCCTCGACAGATGAATAAAAAATTGTATTTTCATATCACAGGATCTCACAGCATGTCTGTATTTTTATACTGTTATTGTATCTAGAGGTATGCAAATAACACCTTTATTTTGCCTCGAGTGTCTATGAACAAGCAAGGGCTTATGACTTTACTTGCACATATGAGATACTTCAGTAATTAAAAATATATATAATTTTCTTACAATATCCAAAAAACGTATTATATGGAACCTCGATATGGATTTCCTCTCATTTCCTTTTCATAAAGTTTCATGCTATACAAAATCGCGTTCGAGTACGCTTTTTTACCAAATGATGATTTTCGAAATTTTTACTTATATATAAATTACAGTACATGGTTGCGCCAAACAAGTTATGGATGACATAAATTCCTAAAGATCAAATATATCATATCTATCTATCTGTCTGTATATATATATATATATATATATATATATATATATATATATATATATATATATATATATATATATATATATATATATATATATATATATATATATATACACATACACACACATACATATTGGGAGCAAGGTTTCAGCCTCTACCCAGTCTGAAAAC
>JANJGK010000005.1:63847693-63877693 GCA_039081455.1 Macrobrachium rosenbergii
TTAGTAATCAGGTCTCATTTCCTGGCTTACTAATGTCGCTGATTATTATATTTTCTAAAGTTGATTATATTTTCTAAAGGTGATATTTATCTTGTTTCCCTTCCATCTTATTGTAGTTATGAAGAGAATAAAAAAAAAATTATATCATTATTAATGCCCTGTGGTTCTTAAGGTTACGATAATCCTCACGTTGACTGGAGATGTGTCCAAAGGATAGGCAATATTCTCTTTTAGTGGAAATTAAAGACAACATGGAAAGTGGGTTATTGAATCATATGATGCATTTCTGTTATGAGAATTTTAGTACTGAGAAACGCATTGCCAGCATGCGGTGAATTAAAGTCAGTTTTTTCTCCAGACTCCCGGTATCGTCCTAATTTCCTGTCTTAGGTATCGTTTTTTTTTATTTAATTTAAATCTGTATATTAAGAAAATGAGATAAAATAAGAATTACAATTGTTCCTTGCCTCAAAAGGACAGGGAATGGAACCTCTTCATTTTTTTATAAAGAAAAAGGCTTTTGGTTTTGTAGCCCTTTTCTCGTAAACTAAAAGTATTTATATATTTACTCATAGCGAACTGACATAGCATTATTTTTTAGCGATGACGCAAGAAAAACTTTCTTTTCCCTCTGTGATATTAACAGATTTGTACTTTGTTATATTTGCGCACATTTTCGAAAATGTTTCTGAAATTACATGATATTATGTCACGCCACCTCCATTTCTCTCATCTGAAGTAAAGAAAGCTTCCTGGAAAGAACCCACTAAGTGAAAAATGAAGGCAACTTACGATTTTGAACATCATGTAAACCATGTCAGTTTTAGGTGTTTGGTGAAATGGTATCACATAAATGTTGGTCAGCAAAATTTTCAATACATTTTATCTATGCAATGTCCTTACTTATCTTCAGCTCTTAATAAAATAATTTCGATATACTTTCTTATATATTTTTCTTTCATGTAGTGGAGTGACTGTGACCATAGCTTATTTTTGTAAAATTATTGTCATCCATCAACAGTACGAACACGACCTTCTGTAATAACAGTCTATCGTCGTTTTTCTCTTTTTATTCATTCCTTGTAATTCTGTGTCCTCCCGGGATACCTCGTTACCCAGTTATGCATCTCGGCAAATTCGTTACTCTCTTGGAGGAAAATTGCTTCTCCCCCCTCTTTCGTTCCTTTTCCTGTACCTCCTTTTTTTCCTCCTTTCGTATTCTTTTTCTTCCACCTTACTTTCCACCCTCTTCTAACAGTTGATTCGTAGTGCAACTGCGAGTTGTTCCTCCCGTTACACCTTTCAAACCTCTTACTGTCAATTTCCGTTTCAGCACTGAATGACCTCACAGGTCCCAGTGCTTGGCCTTTGGCCTAAATTCTATACTCAGTTCAATTGCTTTAAAAACGAATGGTAGCTTAAGGTATAAGCTTTATAGAGAGGGAATGGGAAAAACTGAAATGGGAGGTGGGGGTGCGTTGTTGTGAAGTCGGCAATATCGGCAAAAAATATCAGAACTGACGCCGCCGTGTAGCCGGAGGGATTCAAGATTTCTGTCACATATCATCATCTATGATTACTTTCCATTTTGCTTTTTTTCTTTTCTGCAATTAAGAATACATCACCAAATGGTCGCTCCGATTTCATAATGTTTAAATACATTGTAAAAACTGTATTTTTATATAATCCTCAAAGAAAAATTATTTTTCTTTAATTTCACGGGAGAAGAAAAAAACAATTAATGTCACAAGCTATGATCATGAGCTACTGGTGCCTGGAAAACCAAACTCGAAGTAAATACAAGATGCTCTCTCTCTCTCTCTCTCTCTCTCTCTCTCTCTCTCTCTCTCTCTCTCTCTCTCTCTCTCTCCTATTCGAGATCAAAACAAAGCTCAACTCAGAAGCCTTATTTAGCATTCTAAGTTTGTTTGTTTACATGCGCCAAGGAATGCTTCCAATTCCCTGCAAATTCAAAAGACCTTCCCAGCTTCGTTTTCTGTGCTGCAATCCTGCTGCCTACCTTTTTTCGGAATGGGGAAGGGGAGTTTTTTCTTTGATATTCTCTTCGAATTGAGAGAGTATTTGTAACCGGTCT
Source organism: Macrobrachium rosenbergii (assembly GCA_039081455.1). NCBI lineage: Eukaryota > Metazoa > Arthropoda > Malacostraca > Decapoda > Palaemonidae > Macrobrachium > Macrobrachium rosenbergii. The sequence continues at coordinate 63,849,789 of JANJGK010000005.1, forward strand.
TTGTACGTTTATTTGTTTAACTGGGTGGCGACTAAAGAGAGGATTGATCTCCTGCTGCCTTTTGTTTATAGATAGTGTACTTTCTCGAATAAAGGCATTTTCATATATTCATAATATATATATATATATATATATATATATATATATATATATATATATATATGTATGTATATATATATATATATATATATATATATATATATATATATAATATATATAAATATATATATACACACATACATACATATACATACATGCACACATACATATATATTATAAACTTTTTTATCTACTGTATGGTGAGTAAGGTTTAAATTGTATAGGAAGCATCCAGGGAATGATTCTAACTACTAGAATTCGACTAAATTTTAAATCCTCCTCTAAATTTCAATAGAACCTCAAATTGAGAACCACTTTGTGCAAACACTGCCACTGAGGTTATTGTGCTTTGTGAAACAAATAAACCAGGATACAATTTCTATAGTCTTTAGATACATATATTTTGAAAATATGCATCTGTTTAATTTTTGGAAAGTAATGCTTTTAGCCTTCTCTCTCTCTCTCTCTCTCTCTCTCTCTCTCTCTCTCTCTCTCTCTCTCTCTCTCTCTCTCTCTCTCTCGGTCTTTGTGCTCTCTTCCTCCATAAAGGCTTCCTTGGTATCTCAGCTGACACTAATTTGTGTGGATACTGATATTTGTCTCTCACAAGGCACATTCACTGCAAAAAATATTTTCTCGTTAGGTGCCGTAGCCTAGATATTTGTTTTCCTCGTTTTCAATGTCCTTGTTTTTACTACTTTTGCTTCTGTGAACTACAATCACTGCTGACGAAATATATATTGAAAATTTTTCATGATTTAAAGAGGGAAAGGTTAATTTGGAGTCACTTAGCATATTATCATAGCACTTCATCTCTCTCTCTCTCTCTCTCTCTCTCTCTCTCTCTCTCTCTCTCTCTCTCTCCTCTCTCTCTCTCTTCTCTCTCTCTCTCTCTCTCCCCCTTGTTTAATGTGTCGCTAATGATATGGTGTACATTAATTATGTTTGTTGTCGTTTCTGCTTAGTTAATTTCTTAGGAGTAGTATTGCTGCTGAAATTACATGCCATTATATTTGCATTGCATTAATGCAATGTTGGATGTTACTTTGTAAGAAATATTTGCAGGGTAACCATTCTTAATATGGGTTCTATTTTCATATGTAAATATAATTTGCTAGCGAATATCTCCTACTCTTATTTTGGAATTCGTAGCTTTGCTAACCCAATTTTTATGGAAGACCATTCAGACGTTTGAAATGTTAGATCATGTGGAACTAATGGAGTAAGATCGATAGAAATAGGAATCCTTTAGTAAGGACTAAAGACAATCTTCCCAAAAGTGCTAGTAAATACGAGGTATGAAGTATTTCCTATTTGTAATCTTTATCGCCTTCTTCCATCCGCTGGAAATATTTCCATATTTCAAAGAAGTTTAAATTTCGTTACCGCTTTCATTTGATTCGAGTTGGTAGAGTTCTAAAGCTGCTCATATAGTTATCAATACGGTTATCCTTATGTCATCGTAGAAAAACATCCCACAGAAGGGAATACCTTCTTGGAAGTAATTCAGCTGCTGCTTGGTTTGCTAACGTATCACCAGCCTCTTCATTCAAAGCAACCAATTTCTTTTGTTTCTTTGTATTTTATAGTGTAGATCCACTTCGAAATATTTCCAGCTTATTGATTTGTAGAGTTGGAAAGACATATTATCTATAAATCACATTTTGCCCCGCAATGGCTGCCTCCTCCGTATCTGCCAAATTCCATAAAGTCGTGCAGTAAAGCTTGATGTTTCGAGACAATTATCGTCTTTGCAGGGATGGTTCTTATTTGTAACTCCAAATCCCCGTCATTATATTTCCAGAATGATCTGTATAATTCAGTGAATCTCTTCTTCATTTAAATCCTTTTGATTGTCATTAAAGTATAAGCAAAATGGTCCCTCCGGTAGTATCCAAGGAGCTGTTGCTTCTCTAGAAAGAAGTTCATTCCTAGGCAGGTCAAAATTGCACAGGAATTGTATCACTTCGAAACAATGTGGCTGAGGACATTTAGGGAGAGCTTCACGAGGGAGATAATATGCCATATTTTGTGGTTTCAGGGCCGAAGCATAACTCTCTGCTCTACCTAAAAGCTTTTTTGTATAGTCTACTCGTATGTTTGTATGCTCACTTACTGACTTGCATGGAATAGATAGTTTTTGCCCTTTGTTGGGTTATCAAATAATGAATAACTTTGCAGGAATTAATACATTTTGAAGAAACGAGAGAGAGAGAGAGAGAGAGAGAGAGAGAGGAGAGAGAGAGAGAGAGGAGAGAGAGAGAGAGAGGAGAGAGAAGAGAGAGAGAGAGAGAGAAGGAGAGAGAGGATTGCAGGATGGTGACAACTAAAGATGATCTGAGTCATTTTTAGTATGAATGGCAGTGGCAAGCTGGATATGATTTCCGAGTCGATTCTTGCAAAATATCCCATAATCTTATATTAAAACCATTATTTCACTATATTTTGTTTTGATGGGTGTTTGATGAAGATTTTAACGAGCTACAGAATAAGGCTGTTTTTTAAGCCTAAGTAGTCCATATATATATATATATATATATATATATTATATATATATATATATATATATATAGATATATATATATATATATATATATATATATATAAATGTATATATATATATATATATATATATATATATATATATATATATATATGTATATATACAATATAATATATATATATATATATATATATATATATATATATATATATATATATATATGCATGTATGTAGGGATCTATGGATGGTGTTAAGGATTCATGGAATTAAAGGGATTTTATTGGGAACGACGAGAAATTGTGATGAAAAGAATTGTTAGGATACGTAGACGAAGAATTATCGGGATGGGTGAAAAAATGGATCGTAGGCAAGAGTGTGTTACAATTTGCAGTCTACTATTGGATGAATGAGGTTAAATATATATATGTATGTGTGTATATATATACGGGTATATATATATATATGTATATATATATATATATATATATATATATATATATATATATATATATATATATATATATATATATATATTATATATGTGTGTGTGTGTGTGTGCTTGTGCTTGTACGTGCGCGTATATGGGTGAGGGGGCGGCAGGGATAAGGAGGGCGGCCGTGTGGTGTGTTCCTGTGTACAGAGAGAAAAGGAGAGTGAGGAAGGGACGAAGGAACGAATGCTAAGTTGATATATGAAGCACTGGCTACAGCTAAAAGGAGATTACCGGGACTCTGTTTTTCCTTAATTGTTCGTTCTTAGTTTTATAGATTAAAGATCTCATTATTTAACTTTGTTTCTATGTAGTTATTTAGTAAAAGCTGCTAAATTTTTTATCAATTATGTTTCCAGCTTTCAAGCAAAGAAAACCATTTATTTTATGGCTTGCAGAGATTGTATGGGACTAAAAACTGATTAAAAAACTTTTATCAATTATCAATGCAAAGTGAACGTCCGTATCCACTCTCTCTCTCTCTCTCTCTCTCTCTCTCTCTCTCTCTCTCCTCTCTCTCTCTCTCTCTCTCTCTCTCTCTCTCTCTCTCTCTCGTAAATTATTTCGTGTGCGGTAGCACCCTTAGCAGCTACTCGCAAACTTAGTACAAACATGTTTATCATGCAATTAGCTGAGTTGATTCTAGATAAATACCATCATCACATCCTACATCTCCTGAAATTTCGATACTAGGTCACAAACTCTATCACAGAAAAAAAAAAAAAAAAAAACAGTAAATATCCTTTTGATCAGGATATCAGCCGATTCCTATTAACGCGTGTATCATGCCCTTGTCCATAACTCAGTTAATTTGGAAGATGGCCCTTTCTTGCTCCAAACATTTCTCATACCGAAGCATCACGAGGAATCTTGGGTTATTTTAGGACGTTCAGTTTCACGTCCTTTGTGTTAGGTTTAGCTTAATTGACTGGAATACCTACGTTCCTATATGTTGGCGCTTGGTCATCCTGTTCGGGTGGGAACCACACGTCCATACCTATAGCATCGCCTCTGTACCGTAGTCATTCACAGTCCCGTGTTTGAGGTATCCTCGCTTAAGGTTACACTTAAGACAAATTTCCTCTATTTAGCCATTTATTTTTTTTTATCTTCTTATCAGTTATATGGGTGTTTAATTCCGTAGTGTTTTTGTAGTTTTATATTTCTTCTTTTAGCGCTATTAATTTTATTGTGATCTTTACTGTTTTTTATTTTGTCTCTCTTTAAATATATTGATGTAACCAGTGATGTCAAGATTATTTTATGTCTTTTTAAATTTTTTTCTTATATCTCTTTGAATTCTATAGTGGTTTTTGCAATTTCACTATTCTGCTAAATTTTTTGTCAAAATATTCTTAAGAGTTATTACGAGTAACAGGGTGTTCACATTATTTCAGCCTTGAAAATGCAACCGAAAAGTCGGCACAATAAATCTTGAAAATGCATTTTGCTTTCCCTCGTTACCCAGTATATGTGGTTTGAGCAGTGGCTCCTGTTAGGATATATATATATATATATATATATATATATATATATATATATATATATATATATATATATATATATATATATATATATATATATATATATATATATGTATGTATATACACACACACACACACACACACACACACACATATATATATATATATATATATATATATATATATATATATATATATATATATATATATATATATGACTTTTTATCACATGACCGTGATTCATATACAAGCATTAAGCTACAAACGTCCTTTAATATCCAATTCGCTCTTCCTCGAACGTTTGTAGCTTAATGCTTATATATATATATATATATATATATATATATATATATATATATATATATATATATATATATATATATATATATATATATATATATGAAAGCATACAGTAATTGAAGTAGTAAGAAAATATTGGAGAATAAACTATGTATTCGTTGTACATACACACTGACAAATTGTCAGACAGCTACCATTTATGTTTCAGGAATACTTGGAAAGTGAAATTATCTGGTAAAATTTAGCTGTCAGTAATTTATGTAAGTGAAAGGGTTTGCTTGAGCAGAGTGGGGTACATTTTATGTTCTTAGTTTATCTTACACTTTTAGCTGTTTATTTTTTCTAAGAAACGAGATGTGGTATTTTACTCAGAAAAATGAGCGAATAAATGATAAAGATGAAGGTTATATATACCTTTCTAGCTTTCTTATTTCTCACCTAAGAGAGTTATCGACCGTCTCTTTTTTTATAAATATTCTTTAGGCTTTCTTCAATCATGTTTCACAGTGATTAGATAAAAACAAATATTCTGATAAATAGCCCTGTATTCCTAAATATTGATATAATTTCCTTGGTTATTTAACAAATTTTTAAATATTGTTTTGCGATTTGAAGATATGACCACAAACGTAAATATTGTGAAATCATTCTAATTAACGGTAACGAAGTAATCCGAGTTGACGTTTTGCCAAACTTTGAACTTAATATATAAAATGAGAGAGAGAGAGAGAGAGAGAGAGAGAGAGAGAGAGAGAGAGAGAGAGAGAGAGAGAGAGAGAGAGAGAGACAGACAGAGAGAGAGAGAGAGATTTAAATAACCATTATGTGTTTGTAATTCTGGAGGAAATGATTTTCCATTAGCTGTCATCAGACAATTAATATAATTAGCACAGTTGAAGATTATTGAATTTGCATAAATTTTTCAATTTACTGACAGCTTTGAGATTCACTCGTCTTCCAGTGCCATTACTCGCGACCATCTTTCCCAATTTTGTTTCAGGTCATAGAAATTCACCTGTTAGTGGTGGATTTGCTTTTTTCTTATATTTTGTTTACATGTATATTTATAAGAACTAGGGTCTTTTATACTTGGCATTTGCAGTCATATATATTATTTTCGAAAATATTTTCTTTTTCATTAACATACGATGCTATGACATCTTTATGCCCTAAGATTTTTCATTCGATGTAATATGATAGTTTTCTGTGTGCTATTGTACTGTAATAGATAGGCAAGACCTCATTTTACTGAAATACCTGTATTTATTTAATTTTTCATGATGGCTTTCCCTTTCTTTAAAATTAACTGTGCTTTATGGAACACACACACACAAACAGAGAGAGAGAGAGGATGGGATTTAATCACTGTGGTATTTTCATTGTTGTCTAGCATGTTTAGTCAAGAATTTGCATGAGCTGTTTAGCTGTAAAATGAATAATGTAAACTAAGTTGAAGCTTACTGTTTTTTTTAACGTTGGGAATGTAATGAGTACACATAATAAGAAGGCTGATGAGGAACCTCACTAATATTTGTTCACCATTATTTTTTTTTTCAAGAGTGATCCAGACAAGCTCCCTCGTCTGGGAAGCGATTGAACCAGGAAAAGGGTAGAAAAGGTACTTGAAATGTTCCTATTCAAAACTCCCTTTGTCAGCGAATTTGCCCACCTCCATTACAATTATTCATTCACCGCAGCACTATCACTGTATGAGACGTTATATCTGTATGGAATTCTAAGTGCAACTGTTGCATCCTTGAATTATGGCGAGCTTTCTGGAGTTTATAAACAGTCTTTATTCATATGTTTATGTGAAGAAAGCAAAGACACAGAGACAGGAAAGAAAGTCCAGTATTTCTCTTTCTTTTAATTAGAAATGGTGAAAAATGACATTTCAGAGTAAGTTACATGAAGCAAGAAATTAAGGCAAAAATTAATAGTAACAATAATAAATGAGGTGCAGAAGCATAACTAAAGTTTATATATATTCATCGTTGTTATATACTAATGATACAAGAACATGATATCCTTTCCGTCAGCAAACGTCTTCAGGAGCAGGCAGACCTGATATACTGGTTTCAGAAATTTATTTTCTTGCATCCAATTTTAACAGTTATGGCTCGTCTTAATCGAATATAAAGTAAATAGACGAAAGAAGTATGGATTCAGATCCCTTTGTTTTTTTACTTTGACTGTTTTCAAATTGAAATAATAAAGTGGGTCATCATAGGTTGAAAACATCATTTGCAGACTTCAAGGCTCAGTATAACCTGATAATAAGTAAGAAGAATGAAAATAGCTAAGTTGGTTTAGATACTGACTGAGGATATAGTAAAGCGTCACGCATAGTGAGATTGTCATCTGGAAAGAGGATCGAGAGTGATCAACCTCTGCATTCCAGCACTTCTGTCCCCTTCAGTCTTTGCAACAAATGCATAAACCAAATATTTAGAAATTCAAAGTTTTTATAACACTTTCACTTTTGCTCATCGGTCAAATCTTTCCTTAGATATGTTTATGTTATTTGGAAGTGCTTAAATGAAAAATATGATATTCGTCAAAATTTTCATTGTATCTGGTACACATGACAGGAAAAGGGAGAGTCCATTTCTAAAGTTTACTGAATCGAATATTAAAGCGAATCCCGTTATGAGATGCAAGGGGCGGTCTTTTGAGCAAGTCTTACCAGATGTAAATATATATATATATATATATATATATATATATATATATATATATATATATATATATATATATATATATATATGTGTGTGTGTGTGTGTGTGTGTGTGTGTGTGTGTGTGTGTGTGAGTGTGTGTGAGTGCCTTCCTTGAAATATATGAAACCAGGCAAGTGATTACATCAAACTTCTTTGTTAATATTAAATGTCATATAACATGGGCAGTAAAATACAAAATGTCTCATAGAACAGAGACGTGGATTAATGAGGTAAAAATCTCATAACTTGATTCATTCGACTGTTGGAGCATTGTACAGAAACGCTATAATTGTATGGAACTTGTTCTCAGTTTTATTTATGCGGTCATAATTATAAGAACATTCCAAAAATTATTTTCACTGGGATAGAAAGGCTCGTGCCTTTCTTTAGAGAGAGAGAGAGAGAGAGAGAGAGAGAGAGAGAGAGAGAGAGAGAGAGAGAGAGAGAGAGAGAGAGAGAGAGAGAGAGAGATTTGTTGAAGGATTAAGGGAAGGACCATCATTTAATGCGCTGTGGTTAATAATAGCAACTAGTTTCATTGTAAACAATAAGCAGGACTTGATATTCTCTTGAATATGTTGCTACGAGATCACAGCCAGTGAAGCATAATTAGGAAGATCAGAATCCCCTTCAGCGCACAAATAAAAAAGACAATAATTAAATTCAAAATCTCATTATCTTATTTACCTTATTCCGAGTTCAGTCTTAACGGCTTTCCTTCTGCTCTTGTTAAGGCCTGTCCACACTTGGAAACATTGTTTGGAAACAAAGTTTGCAAACTATTTGCAAACAGTTTCTTTGGAAACTGTTTGTAAACAGTTTGCAAACAGCTTGGAAACTTTGCAAACAATGTTTCCTGTCATGCTTGTTGTCGTTAGGATGCCTGTTGGTGCAGTAGCCTCTGTATTTTACTTTGCAGTTTTAATGCACTCGAGGAGGGATAAGAGAAAGAAAAAGAGATGGGTGAGGAAGTTTTTAGAAAAAGGAGCATGTCATGCTGACTTGCTTCTGGCGGAGTTGAAAATAGATGGATGAGGTTTTAACGATTTCGTAAATATGAATATGTACATATGTATATGCACATACCGGTGGGTAGATGTATATGTATATATACAGATATGCATATGATCATATGTATAAGTACGTATGTATAAGTGTTTATGTGTATTTATATATACACATACATATACACGTATATATATATATATATATATATATATATATATATATATATATATATATATATATATATATATATATATCACATATATAATATAAAAAATATATACAAACATTATACATGCGTATATCCCCTTCACCACCTCTTCCCCTTTCACCACATGCCTCTTCACCACCTTCCCTTCACCACATATACACATCCAATACCACAATGGTCCCGTGGCACATACTGTAAATATAAGAAGCTCTCGCAGGAAAAGGTGAAGGGAAAGATTGTAGACCCTGAGCTTTCGTCTTTATTTCAAGACCTGATCACAGTAACCAGGTCTTTGTTTCAGGTCTTGAAATAAAGACGAAAGCTCAGGGTCTACGATCTTTCCCTTCACCCTTTCCTGCGAGCGCTTCTTATACATATACACACGCAAACACTAAATGTTTTCCATTCGGGATGGGAAACAAATGTACTTTACGGTAAAAAAGTGTTTGCAAACTGTTTGCAGACAGTTTCCAAACTGTTTGCAGATAGTTTTCAAACTTTTTTCAAATAGTTTCCAAACTGTTTGCAGATAGTTTTCAAACTTTTTTTTCAAACAATGTTTCCTAGTGTGGACAGGCCTTTACACAGTAACTTTAGCATTCATTTTCATATCTTTTGAATAGAATATTTTTCATATGTTTTATTGCTCAGAGAGTTTTATTGGGAATTGGTACCAGCGTCTCTCTTCATTCCCCTATTTTGCTTTTCTCAAATGCATGCAACTCTTTTTCTTGTATAATTTGCATAATTTTTTTTTACCTAATCCTATTCCTGTCTTCCGGTTCCCTTTCTCTCTTTTCTGCTGATTCTCTTTGGCTTCTTGTCGGTTTTTATTTTATATTCTTGCTGTTCATCATTTTTTTTATTTCTATCTCCTTATGTCCTCAGGTTCTTTCTCACCGTTTACCCAAGCTTTTACTGCCCTCATTATCTTGTTCCTCCTCCCTCGTCTTCTGCTCAACGCTTTATTGCTTCACTTCTTGTCTGTTTATTTCTTACCTTCGTCATCGTTCACTTTATTCAGGTATTTTCTGCTTCCTCTGTTTTACATCTTTTCTCCCTCTTTTTTCCTCTTATTATTTATTTGTATCTTATTTTTAACTCGTTATTTCTCCTCGTCGTCTTCCTTGTCCACACCTCGTAATCATCTGCCTTTTATTGATAAGTGGTTCTCATTTTTCTTTTCTTGAAAACTTTTGACTCCTACAGGATTCAAATTAGCATAATAATTCTGCTTTTTATCTTCATATTAATCGTTCTCCATCTTTTTTCCTCTCTGTAGCTTTGTATTCTTTCTCACAATCCTTCGCACGTTTTAATCTTAATTGCGGAAGTGAGAGAAAGAGAGAGTGCCGAACAGTGATCCGTTTATATAATGTTACTTTGCTGTTAATGAGATCAGTATTAGACCACGTAGGTACAATGCCTGTATTCACATATATTAGAGCATCATGATATTTTTCTCCTCGTTATATTTTTTGCATACCGTCTCACTCCTGATTATCGTTGTGATGAATGATGCAACAGGATGATGTAACGTCCTAATTCAACAAAGAAGAGAATGTGTAATCCCTCTCACAAAATGACACAAGTCTGCCCTGCGTCAATATTTTGCAGAGTAGTGGATTATGTAGAATATAATGGAGGTAATCCAAGTGATGACACACTGGGTGTGATTAGTGAAAATCCTGAGAACTTTTGTGCTGGTGATTCATGTGAATGCTAGGAAGCACTGCAGATGTGATATAATGGAGGGCCACCAGGAATTAAGGGGATTACGACTAAGAAGCTCCGCAATCTTGGTGATTGGCTGCCAGAGAAGGATAAATAAAGTTTTACTGTAATGTTGTTTTTACCAGCATAATAATACAAAGGACACATGGAAATGTCATTAACCGAATATAGAAAGATATTTTATGTTGGAAGATTTATAAGATAAGCTATTTTGTTGAAGCGAATCCTGCTGAAAAAATCAACCAATTCCCTGTCGTTCATTTTATTCCCTTTAGTACGCTGCATATTCTGATAGTCTGTGCCTATTTATAGTCTACAACCCCTGGAAATATTAAAATGTTTTTACTCTAGTTGTCTATTGTAAAACAGATATTACATGAGATAAAATCAGTGGTTAGAAAGAATCATGAAATCTGATGACGTAAATTGTTTGTACAATCTACAATTTTTCGTGTTTTGTTCTATGTTAAACGGTTACAATATAAGTTATGACAGGAATTCAATAAGAAGACAAAGTCAGGTTTATATATATATATATATATATATATATATATATATATATATATATATATATATATATATATATATATATATATATTTACACAGTATATATGGATGGATGTATGTACGTATGGTATACATATGACTTACTATCTCGAAAAGAACACTGTGGGCGTAAGACATCACTAGCACCAAAGGGCAACAAAGGGGGTTGGGGGTGGAAGGGTTTCCCTGAAACAGGGCTGGTTCTGCCAGTGAAACGGGCTAGTTATATCCGTAGACTTGATAACTTGACGGATTTATTATACTTAATTTCGGTATACATATGACTTACTATCTGGAAAAGAATACTTGGGGGGGGTAAGATATCAATGGCACCAAAGAGGGGTGGGGATTGGGAAGTGGGTGGCAGAGAGAGAGAGAGAGAGAGAGAGAGAGAGAGAGAGAGAGAGAGAGAGAGAGTAGAGGGGATGTTAGGGAGAAGAAAGCGGGGAAAGAGACAGGGAGTGTTGGAGAGAGAAACAGAGAGAGAGAAGCGGGAGAGAGTGAGAGAGAGAGAGAGAGAGAAAGAGAGAGAGGGAGAGGAAGTGAGGGAGAGAGTAGAGGGGGGGGGGGTGTTAGGGAGAAGAAAGAGAGAGAGAGAGAGAGAGAGAGAGAGAGAGAGAGAGAGAGAGAGAGAGAGTAGAGGGCGTGGTAGGGAGAAAGAGAGAGAGAGAGAGAGAGAGTTTATCGGTTGTCATTCAGACTTATCCTGGGCAGTGCCGGGTTGGTCAGCTAGTTTAAACATACATACATACATACATACATATATATATATATATATATATATATATATATATATATATATATATATATATATATATATATATACACTTAGCTCATCCCTGAGTCAAAACACGCGCTGGTGCAAACAGATGTTCGCTGGGCAAAACGACATTGTCATTTCATTAGAAATTCAACAGTTTGAATTCTCGCATTCTCTTCTTATTATCTTGTTAGTTGTTATGTAAATTAAACAGGAGAGATCCCCAAGAGTAGTTTGGCTTTAGTTCACTGACATTTTCCTCCATTGTCAATGTCATCGCAGTGAGACTAATTATATTCCTGGAACTAGATGAATGACGTTGCAAATTCCCACGTTTTAATTAGCAGATGGGGTTTTGGCAAATCTGTTAAGGTGGTTGATGTTTTTCGCAATAATTACTGAACGTGAACATAATGAGAACTTGAAGAGCCACGTCTTGTGAATAAGTCTGCATTTTTTCTTTACTGAATGATGTTTTATCAACGGTACGCGTTACTTAGCTAACTTTATTAGTTCTTTAAGATAACATGTCCAGCGTCAACTACCACTTAAAAGTATGTGGGAATTTATGTATGTATCGCGAGGGATTTCATTGTGTTAATTATAGTGTAATGACAATGCTATATGTACATAGGAAATTAGTTCTGTGCCATGTGGAATGACGTCACGCAAGTCAGTTGCATCCGACAGTTACATGATGATGTGATTAAAATAAAAGCAGAATAAGGGTATGGGTTTTTTCTCTTATCACTTAAGCTAGCCAAGCACAAGTATTTTTGTAACTCTAAAGGTTGACGCTTTAGTTTTACTAGTTTTTCCTTTTAAAGATTTTGCTTTATTATAATGTTTATCTATAAATATTTTTCATACCTTTCTGGGGTTGGTCATTAATTATTTACCTCTGAAATAATTGTGTGCGTGTGTGTTGTGTGAGCGAGAGAGAGAGACGAGAGAGAGAGAGAGAGAGAGAGAGAGAGAGAGAGAGAGAGAGAGAGAGAAATGGGTGGGCGAGTAATTTTAGACAACCGTAATATGACTGGGTGGAAGACCAAACGATGTAGGAATATGAACACATAATATATGCAGACTTGAACAGAATTAGGAAAAGTATATTTAAGAAGATGGGGATCAAATAAAAGCAAAACGCAATGAAGAGGGATCTTCTGAAAAGAAGGAACGTAAGGAAAGAAAAACATCCAAGGTGAAGATTCCAACTTGTCCGCCCGTGCAAAATAGCAGGTCCCCAAAGTCCATTTCTGGTGAAAAGGGAAAGTTCTAAGGGGAAAGGCGTTAGTGCTTCCTTAGGAGGAGGGGGAGAGTCCTTTCAGGAAGGAAGTTAAACGAAAAATTTATTCTGAATTTGAATGGGGACTGTGTAATATAGTATTCTTGGGAATATCACATTTCTGTTTGCCTTGATATATCTGGTTCGGGCTCGAGAGTCTGTTGGCCTTTATATTTAGCTCTCTCTCTCTCTCTCATATATATATACTATATATATATATATATATATATATATATATATATATATATATATATATATATATATATATATATATATAATACACACCACCACCCATGTATATATGAATATGTGAAAGATTACGTGCATTACTAGACTATAAAAAATAATTCTATTTTTGATTGAGTAACGCAGTCACAACCTATCCTTGGCAGATAATTTTTCGGACATTATTTCATTCCAACGGAGAAATTCGCAATTCGTTTTTATTCTTTTATCTGAAGATTACCGTTTTCATGGCCATAACTCGTTTCTTCCCGTAGGGGGTAGTGCCGTCAGTGCACCTCATGAGGTGCGCTGTAGGCATTACTTGAGGTTCTTTGCAGCGTGCCTTCGGCCCCTAGCTGCAACTCCTTTTCGTTCCTTTTACTGTACCTCCTTCCATATTCTTTCTTCCATCTTACTTTCCATCCTCTCCTAACGATTGATTCATAGTGCAGCTGCGAGGTTTCCTCCTGTTACACCTTTCAGTCCTTTTACTGTCAATATCCGTTTCGGTGCTGAATGGCCTCATAGGTCCAGTGCTTGGCCTTTGGCCTAAATTCTATTTTCAGTTCTATTCAATAATTCGTTTTTGAGAAGATTTCTCAGTTTTACGTAAATTGTTTTCAGTTAAAAAGTGTTCAAATACTGGGAATTTCAGCTACTTGTAATTTTGTAATTTCCCTTTAGATCCGTTCCGAAGAAATCATCTTGAAGAACGTTGCAGAGGAATACAAATGAGCATTATTAACAAATAATGGAAGTCAGCAACAGCCCTGAAATCGGCCCCTCCAGGCGCATAGGGGAAGGAATTATATAGAATTTGTATACTCGTTAGACTAGCAATACAACAAACTTAAAATCATAAAAAAATGCCATATAATCTCTCTCTCTCTCTCTCTCGCTCGCTGGAACATTATCCGATTGACTGGATATCTAAATATTAAAATGAAGCTATATAATTCATTTACGGGAATCCGGAGCATTATCGGTGGAATGCCTCGTTAACTAATGGGTGTATGTGGGCATTATCAGATTTTCCGGTGATTTCACATCCTGGATATTAGAGCAAGCATTATCTTCCATCAGGAGGCAATGTATTTCACAACGACTAACATAACTATTATGAATGAAGAAGACCGACTTTAATATACAATGGTGTTGGGTAAAGATATGCTCTCTCTGATTCAAGTTAAATTATGGATTTTTTGTCTTTCGTGTTTTTGAGCATTTTATTTTGCATCTGTCCTTTTCATAAACATTATGGTATATAATTCCATGCGTGTATATGGTGTTATGATTTTTTTTTTTATTTGACCTGCAGAACATAATTTACGTAGATTTTACTTCGGTAGAATTGAATACAAGAACCGTAAAAAAAAATAATAGTAATTCATAACTTGAGTGTTCAGGAATATATATCTTGGTGGATATCACAATAACGTTTAGTACAGCTGTGCTCAAATCTGACGCGACATGATTCTTTTTTGTATTGTCCAGAATCTCATACTCACCGTAACGTTGCCAAGCAGTGTTACACTTTTTTTTTCACTTCTAATGTCATACATGTCGACAAGTTTGCGAATTCACAGCTTTTTCCCATATGGTTATATAAACATGATCCCTTTTATGCATTGGTATAATTCGTAAGCTGCGTGATTTGAAAATTTTTTTTTTTTTACATTGCTTAGCTCAAAGCACGGTGTGATATGGTTAGCGGCGCCGTCAGTGACAACGCGCTTAACATGCTCCTCGGGCTGGCCAACGTAACTGCCTCTGCAGCATTGTAACAGTAGACCTAAGTTAATGTGAAATACAGTTATCTTATGATTTTATGTTGGTTTATTAATCTCATCTTATCTTTGTCATTTTTTCACTTTTCAAAAGCATATTAGT
Organism: Macrobrachium rosenbergii; assembly: GCA_039081455.1. NCBI lineage: Eukaryota > Metazoa > Arthropoda > Malacostraca > Decapoda > Palaemonidae > Macrobrachium > Macrobrachium rosenbergii. The sequence goes on from JANJGK010000005.1 coordinate 63,865,040, forward strand.
AGTAGGTATAGTCTGTGCCTCTTTAAGAGGTTCAGAAACCATAAAAGAAAAGTAGAATAATTATCGCTGAGTGAATGGGCTTTCAAAGTGAGAATGTCTACTATCAATAATAAATTTCTGTCCTGTTTCCTGCCATTTCTATGGAAGCCGAATTGCCTGAGAAAGGAGATTTCTTCCCTGAGACTTTTAAAATTGTTGAGTTCTCTTTTGTTCAGGTGACCAAAAATTATGAAACATTTCATTGTTTTGCTGTTGGTTTTACCTCGACTTCTTTTCCTACCTGTCTTTTTCCTTTTTCTGTAGTTGTTTTTTGCTCTTTGCAACAGGGAGCGTTTTTTTTTGGTTTTTACAATTTTTGAGCGTCTATGTCATTTCTATTGAACACGCTGCTCGGATTTTAGAGAGAGAGAGAGAGAGAGAGAGAGAGAGAGAGAGAGAGATCGGTGTTAGGTGCACTGGTAACTGGAAAAAGGAGTGGTATTTGGATAAGCCAAGGATTCGTTATAAGGCGAGACACTGATTCAAGCATAAGTTCTCCTCTCAATTTTACTTTTGCATAAATTGATGGCAAAATGGAGAATTATATAATTTGGAATGGAACGGGAAAAAGATCTTACTCCACTCTTACATACTTTCAGGATTTCGATAGACAAAACAAACATATGATAGTTGACTCCCGTAGGCGGGCAGTGCCTTCAGTGCACCTCATGTGGTGCACTGTAGGCATTACTTAAGGTTCTCTGCAGTATCCCTTCGGCCCCTAGCTGCAAGCCCTTTCATTCCTTTTACTGTACCTCCATTCCATATTCTTCCATCTCTCTTTCTTTCCACCCTCTTCTAACAATGTTTAATAGTGCAACTGCGAGGTTTTCCTCCTGTTACACCTTTTAAACTTCTTACTCTCAATTTTCCTTTTAGCGCTGAATGACTTCATAATTCCCAGCGTGTGACCTTCGGCCAAAATTGTATGTTCTATCTATCTATCTATCTATCTGTCTATCTATCTATCTATCTATCTATAATATTTAACCTAATTTTTTCTCATAAATCGTATGTTGTTGTGATTACATTCAATTGCAGTTGCATTGCCCAGGGTCAGTCTTAGATTGTTGTCAACATAGTAAAAGGTAAGGGTAACATGAAAGCAAAGGGGGAAATATAATTAAAATATTGAGCTGCATCGGTGACCTAAGAAATATTTAAAATTAAATATGAACATCAACGAAGTTAATGTGGTTTCATCAAAATTTGTGCTTTGTGACTTTACATATCGTTTACATTTGAATTCCTGAATGAAAGTTTTTTTTTTTGAGGGGGCTGTTTTTTTTTTACTTAATACGTTAAATTTCGCTTTCTCGATGGGATTAAGAAACCATTAAGTGAACGGGCAATCCTAAGAGATTAACAAGTCTCCCTTGATTGCTCATTTCCTCTCTTTCTGTTTTCCCCCATTTCTATGAAAAGCCAAATTGCCAGAGAAAAACAAAATTCTTTCTTGTGATTTTTAAAATAGTTGAGTTCACTTTTACTTATACTTTTTTTTTCCATCCCTTTCATTTGGCTTCTGGTTTTTTCCAACAAGGAACATTTTTCACAATTTTTCGAGACGCCGAGGTAATTCCGTTTGAAAACAAAGCTACGATTTTTGCTCACGGAATGAGCAACAGGTGAGAGATAGAGAGAGAGAGAGAGAAGAGAGAGAGAGAGGAGAGAGAGAGAGAGAGAGAGAGAGAGAGAGAGAGAGAGAGAGAGAGAGAGCCGTGGCAGGTCAACAGGTAAATTGGAATGAGGAGTGGCATTTGACTAAGCGAAAACATTGACAGATGAAATGAAATAAAAGAAGTGAACCCACAAAGTGGAGTTCTTTTTAGGAACAAGGTAAATTTGAGGTAAATTTAGTCTAGGCCGCTTTGAAAGAAATAAAACTTACTAATGGAATAACTGTATAAGGAGCGATATATTTTTTAAACATTTTATTGGTGTAGATTCCGCTTCAGCATCCTCATTTAAGTTGCATCTTGACGAGCGTTCGAAGAGAAATTATGATCGTATTTTATAGATAAGCAGGGTTTCTCGAAATATAAGATTTTATCTGTAATATTACTAAATTATCTTCAGAAAAGGAAAATTGCAACACAATGACAATTTCAATAATTGTTTGCTTTTTTTCAGAAGTAAACGAAAACATTCATGGGAACTGCATCGTTTTCTTAATATTCATTTCATTAAAATTTTTATAGCAGTCTTCCATTTTTATGCAAATACATAAGTTATTAATGTGCAACCAAAGAACCAACGTTTCCTTTAAAAAAAACAAGTGTGAAAACTGATAATGTTGTAAGCGTAAAGGGGCCAAACACAGTACTGCACTTTACTCACATTAGACTGATTATGGGGAGTCTCGTCCTTCCCCTTACCAAGCATGAACTAGAACCTAATTGAATGTTACGTGTCGTGTAACACAGTTCCAAGTCAGGTAAATAAATGTGAATTAGTTTGTGATTTGAGAGTATATTAGAATTGTCCTCTCTCCGGGTATCATAGCATAAACCCAAGTTGTGCGAGAGAGAGGTCAGCATGTGAATGTTCTGTTAGACTGAATAGTAGCCATGAGAGATTAATTATATACCGAGAAACAGGTAAAATGCTATACTTTGTAATGCTAGTGTTTCACATGAAGGGAATTTTTATGCAGTAAAAGGCCATATATTCTCCTAAAATATAGGGAAGTTTTGATTTTTTTATTATGCAACGTTCTTCTTTGACGGTCACTAAAAAATATTTTCTCTTACCAAATGTGTTCACTTAAATACCAGCCAAGTCCACAATCAGTGGAGTAGCTGGTAGATCTAAGCCGGCTGTCCGCAGTGAGCTAGGCTATGGAAGTTGACTTTTATCTATAGAACTTTACCTGCTGAACAAGAATTTAAAGTAATATTTTGGAGGTCAAATGTAATTAAATTGTAAATTACCTTAGAACTGTAGCCCGACGGTAAAGGGGACCCGTTGGGAATCTGGGTTTTGGGTGGGGTAAAACCCTTTCGAGAATAGCTAACAGTAAGGGGGACCCATTGGGAATTCGGGGTTTTGGGTGGGGTAAATAACTTGCGAAAAGGTTTGGGTACCCTATTGTTGTATTTCCTGTTATATATGTCATTTCAAACACGAAAAACTAGCGTAAAAAAGAAGGGCGAATAGATGGATAGTGGGAGCCGTTCCAGAGTCACTTTTCATTCATTACTAGTACTGCTGATTCTAAACCTTAACACACATGCGCTAGCTTTCGGTTCACCAATCAGCAGCTGCTGGTTTTCTGCGCTTAGCGAGAGCTGCGAGACTCTGGCAATTGACGAATTTAACATTTTCCTGTGTTATTTTACTTGCTGAACAAGAATATTGCCTCTTGACAGAGCATACGAGCTTGCCAGGAATCTTAAAAAGTGCAGATAAGGTGTGCAGTGCCGTTCTGCCACAGCCACCTATAGAGGTCACCAAAGTTGCAAGTGGAAATGGTAATGTTTTGTTTCCTGTTTACGAAAGCTTCGAATAGTGTGCAGTGGAGCTAGAATATGGCTATTGACGTTTTTCTATGTTATTTTACTTGCTTTACAAGAGTTTTAGGTAATATTTTGCCGGTTGGCTGCTGCTAAACTGTAATTTACCCTTGAGTTGTGTGCGACCCACTGGTACAGACATGCAGTTTTCAAGGGTCAGTTACATTTTAGTTACAGCTGACCGCCAAAATATTATTTTAAATTCATGTTCAGCAGGTAAAATAACATAGGAAAAGGTCAGTTGCCATAGGCTAGCTCACCTGGACAGCTGGCTTAGAATTACTGAAAGCTGAATAAGAATAACAATGTGTGCCAAAATTAATTATGGGCGATACAAAAACAGTGAGAAAAATAGTAATATTTATGACATAAATATCCAGACAGAAGTTACTCCTGAACCTCAATATACACGAAATCAATAAAAAATCACACACCCTTAATTATAAACAACACTTACACGATTAAAGACAGACCTCAACACACTTATACCAAAAAAGAAGGGAGGGATCCAGAAAGGAGGAGGAGAGCCAAAAGATAGAATACCCTACCATGATACACACTAAATTCAATGCACTAATAACTCCTTAGTGGTTAATCAATTCCTCCCAAATGTCAGGGGAGAATCTCCCGGTGGCGGGGTATCGGAGGATCCACTCGGGCAGAGGTGGATAATAGATGAACAATGGGTCCACAAATATGTCGGCGGTGGACTAGAGGCCGTGATCACACATTGTTAATCAATAGACAATTATATTACCGTGGACAAGAGAGGTCCCACCGACAGTGATACTGGGTCAGTGGTGTTGAAGGATAAAGGGCAGCTAAATCCTTGCAACACCAGGGCAAGGTGGATCCAAGAATAATCGGGCTGCCACAACCAGCAAGCAGGTAATAACCACAAGCAACAGCAAAGGCAGGCAAATTCAGCACCTCTGGCGAAGATCCAGAAACAGACTAACTTTACTCTCCAACAGGAGCTTCCGCAAACCCCTCTGCCGCATGGGGAGAGTGGGAGGGGGCCATACACATACCCATGGACCATGTAAAGAAAAACAGTTGTTAAATATCATACTTAACATGCGAACCACCGATGAGGAGGAAAAACAAGCTAATTCTGAATACCTGACTACTATATTTAAACAAAAATTTAAAATATAAAAAAATTAAAGTATTTACCTAAATGAAACTAACGACAACGTAGTGACAATTATAATGCATTAATTACATTCATTTGAATTTCAATCGTTCTGATACCATTTAAAGAATGTATCCCATTAGGATGATACGAATTGATGTATTCAGATAAGAACGAAAGTCCTTATTAAAATAAAACTGTCTATTTGCATATTATTTAATCAGAATTCCTAACAAAGGATTAAAATAAAACTGTCTATTTGCATATTATTTAATCAGAATTCCTAACAAAGGATTAAAATGAAACTGTCTATTTGCATATTATTTAATCAGAATTCCTAACAAAGGATTAAAATAAAACTGTCTATTTGCATATTATTTAATTAGAATTCCTAACAAAGGCAACATTAGCTTATGAATTTTTTTATCAACATATGTTAAATCTACGCTCAATGTCAACGTATAGGCATTCATGGGTAAAGCTGTGGTTGATATATATATATATATATATATATATATATATATATATATATATATATATATATATATATATATATATATATATATATATATAGCAACATGGGACATTACCTTAGAACCTATGTTGTCTAAACTTACCATAGCGTTAATATTATAGTTCGGAGATTAAAAATACCGGCGTTAATAACGATGAAGTTGTATATTTACAGAATATTCAGAGCCTGACCGGCTCCCAGGTGACAATAACAACAGCATTTGATGGGCTGGCCAGCCACTGGGGCAGAATATGACTTTAAGGAAAGTAAAATTCTTCCAACGGCTCTTTAGAAACATAGTGCGTTGATTGGCATGTCCATCACATTGGATATAACATTATTCTTGACGACAGAAAGTCTTCATGTGGCTTCTGCTCAAATATAGTGGGTGTTGGGCGAAAACCACTGCATGAGAAGCGGTTTTCGTCCATAATGGAGAGGCACATTTTTCCGATTACTTTAGAGTGAGATTCCTGTTCTAACGTATATTTTGTGGGAAGTGGCGCATAAAGATGTTCTTTAAGAGATGGACTTCTCAAATAAGAAAAGTTTTATACGTGCGTCTTGTTCAGACTTGAGAACTAGACTAACTTGTAACACCATCGTTGGTGTAGAGATGACTGTCTCCATTTGTCGTCACGTGTAGAAATCTACTAAATTAGTCGGGAAAGAGCAAAGTTCATCTTAAATTTAGTTTCTTTTAGACCTCAATTTTATAACTCAATAGACCTTTTATATCAATGCCAACGACTGATTACGAAATTTGGTAGTCTTACAGATATATTTTCACCCATGCTCTTTGAACTATATCCTCCTTGTATCTTAACTTTGCTTCAACCAAATAACGATTAGATTTACCTCAAGCCACTCTTGATCACACAAGCTACATCCGGCAATATACCCTTTCATTCATTCCGTACTAAAGCACAGTGTAACAAACTCTTTTCCTTGCTATTTGATCTTCCCCAAGTATCTTTATAATTTCATTTTAATTCGTTCGTCATCGTACTGAATGATGTATTGGGTCCTAGTGCTTGGCCTTAGGCCTAGACCTGGTATTTTAATCTAATCCTTCGGGCCAGCCCTATGAGAGCTGAAGGTCAGTTCAGTGGTCTGGCTAAATTACTTTATAATAATAATAATAATGGGGAATATCCAATAGAATAATAAAGTGAACTTATTACTGCTACTAGTGTTTTCAATGGAATTCCCGACGCACTTTTCTTCGCCTTTATAACTTATCTCCATGGAACAGTATGTTAAATGGAAATGGACTAAAATGCAACGAACGTTAATGCCATACTACGTGAGATATATTTTTTCATTAGCATGCTCCTCTTGCAAAACATTCAGGAAAAGAGGGTGCAATTTTTATCACAAACTGTGAACAAAAATTTTTGCAGTTCTAAAACCTGAACAAAAATTTTTGCAGTTCTAAAACCAAGTTAAATTTCCATAGGGAATTTTTCATGGAACAAAATATATTTTCCGGCTATTTTCCGAACAAAAGCAAACATTTAGCTCAAGTACAAAGTTCCTACTATATTCCACTCTGTTTCATAACAAACAAAATTTCATGTTTTCCACTTATAAATTTATAGATGTTCAGTGCATGAAGAGTTGTGTTGTGAAATTAGTGAGTGCGAGATTTGTTATTCTGTTGGTCAGGGTGAAATATCCCATTGACAGACGTCAGTTTATTTTATATTTCGAATTTGTGATGGGGAAGGTTTTAAATGCTTTTATAAATGGTTACTTCAGTTTGAATTGATACGTTGTGCGAGAGTGATGGTTCGTTATCAGGACAGTTATTAACAATTCTATTAAAGAGTTGTTTATGATTGATATACGGTATATAATTTGAATTTGATATTTAGCTTTTCAAGATTCTTACTTTATTCAGTTTTAAGCGCAGTCTATTTATTTAAACTCAGCAAAAAATATCTTAATTCATCTGCTATGATTAAAATGGATTGGAGTATGATAAAACAGTATTAAGTATATTCATTAATTACTTCTCCCAAAAGTTTTTTTTAAGGGACGTCTCGCACAATAACAAACTGTCAGGTTAAGACAGATTTCGAGCAACATAGACACTAAGGGGAAATTTAGGTGAAGCTGTGAAAACCTCATTCTGTTTTCTATACTCTAAAATACTTTAAAACAAATAAACTAATTGTTCCTTTGTATGCGAATTACTTTGGTACAGGATTGCGGTCTCTGATTGGCCTTTCGAATAATAATAATAATAATAATAATAATAATAATAATAATAATAATAATAATAATAATAATAATAATAATAATAATAATAATATCACTCCTACTGAGGGAAATAATGCTTAAAATTTCGTTACGATTACAAATTTATTAATATTCCTCAGTCCAGTTTATTTAGGCATTTCTCTAGATTTTGACAGACGTGGAGACAGGTATACAGATAAAATCTTTAGCTCCCTCACTCTCCTTATTTGTTGAATAATTACAAAATAAAGTAAAATTATTTTTTTTAGCAAACTCACTAAATATATAAAAACGATGGGGCAAAATAAAAAAAACTGATTTAGGGAAAAAAAAATTACGTATGATCATCCCCTTCCCTTTTGCTCATCGATCTTTACCAGGTGAGGAGACAGGAAATGACGTAAGGAAAGGAAAAGATGACCCAAAATTGGCTGATTTTTACATTTTGGACAAATACTTCACGAGGAATTCACAATAATAGATACACAAACTTGTGGCATACAGATACTATTTTGAATGGTAGGGCAGCAACTGCTTTATCATAAATGCTATTACTCTGATAATAAAAGTATTTCATAAGAGTTATTAATAGCATTCTTTGTAATTCTGAATTCTGTCCTTAAAACATTGGTCATCCATTCTTAACATCATTCTAGGGTGGCTGAAATCATCATCTGGCAGATCCAGGAAGTTCATTATTCTTCTAAACTATTCAGAGACCTTTCTAATAACACAGAACCTTCCGTCACATTGTGCAACGCTTTCTCGAGTTCCGCTTATTTTTTATTCAGGATCGGGATGAGAAGGGTGGTGGTTAGTAGATTCTCTTTCCACTGAAAGCCTTATATCCCAGATGGAAATCAAAATGAAGCCTCCTGCTTCGCAACAAAATGAGTTAGCATTAACAATTTGTAATCGAATCTCAACGGAAGAGGAATGCATCTCGCATTTATTTCCTATTTCGGATGTAAGGATTTCATTAGCAGGAAAATAATACATTAAATACTAGTTTCTTTCTTTCTTTCTCTCCCTCTCTTTCATACATACACACAAACACACACACACACACACACACACACACACACATATATATATATATATATATATATATATATATATACGAGTATATATATATATATATATATATATATATATATATATATATATTATACGTATCTGTATTCTTACTCGTAACCTGAAGTATGTTGGGACAGATCTTAGTTTCACACGAATCTTGTTCCCTGCCCTTAGCAACGAACGCCCTTACCATTTCATTGAAGAGATTTTTCTCGTTGAACTGAAATGCTGTCTGTAGGAATTGTAGGTATCAGATACAATTATGTGTGTTCAAATATATACTGCAAGATTTCAGACACTTTCTTGATTATATATATATATATATACTCGTGTATATATATATATATATATATATATATATATATATATATATATATATATATATATATATATATATATATATATATATATATATATATATATATATATATATATATATATATATGTGTGTGTGTGTGTGTGTTTGTTTGCGTGTCCGTGCGTTCGTGCGTGCGCCCGCGCGTGTCTGTTTGTGAACATATTTGTGTAAAGGCATAAACTTCTCAGCGAAGAATTCTTCTTGTCAATAATGTGGTTTTATGTCAACCGAACGCCACCCGTCGTCAATCGTTTCCCCTTTCAGATTAAAGCACCCTTTCACTTTTGAAGTTTCTTTTCGATTATTCATTTCGTAGAAGCTTTCTCATTCACTAAATATTCCTTTTTTCTTATTATGTTCTACCTGCTTTTCCTTCCGTTTTCTTCATCCTCTGCTATTTCTTATTTCCTTGTTAATCATTTATTCATTTCTCTTTTAATATTCATGAATCTCCTTTAGGGTTCTGGTCTTTCCCTTTGTTTTCTATTATTCTCGTCTGTTGTTCTCGTTCGATACAATGTTTGTCAAGCAGACATCCTTCACTTGCAGTAAATGTATATTATCCCACCCTAACACTGACATTGAACAAAATTATTCATATTTCTATTACCTCTTAATATTTCATTTTAGTGGAACATTTCCCTCGTGCTATTCGTATGTCATTTGTGTCCATTACTCTAACTGTGTTACGTTCTACCCATAATGTTTCTACCACTCTGTTTGTTTGGATGTTGCGGTTATGAGTTTTCCTTGGAATAATTTCGCAGTTTATTACAATTACCGAACTCGAGTTTGGTAGGACTGAAGTTCTAAAGGAATTTCAGCTTTCAGTAACCTCCAAAGACTCATATTAATATATTTTTTATACTGACTCTCAGCCCATAATTTTCATGGAATTCTTGTTCAATATATTCTGGCATATTAGTCTCTTTTTCATACTGACTCTACCAATAATTTTTAAGGAATTCTAATTCGGTATATCCTAATATTTTAATATTATAGGTTTTTTGGGTTAAAAACTTTAACTTTCTTCCAGTACATCTGTGGTATTCCTTACGTAATCACCAAATTCAGCTGAGGTGAACAAAATACATAACTGTGGAGAAGTGAATCACGATTTTCCACGTCAACTTCCTCTCTTTTTCGTGGTCCAGTTTTCCTGAACTCAGCTTTGGACAGCTGTTGTTATGCAAAATTCTTTCTTTCGTTGCTTTGTGGGATATCAGTATTCGCCGCAAAATTTATTCTGGGCTGACACAAAGGCACGAGCTTCTTCCTCACTCTTCATTTCTCAGTCTCTGCTTTTTGTCTTGTATTTGCCTTTGTGGATGTTCCTCTATTGAGCGAGTACCTACGTCCTTGCTTAATTAACTGACCAAGAATTTAGCGTTAACGAGTGATCTTTTCGTGCAATTTCCCTTGCAGTTACTAATTTTAGTACAATTTGCGTGGATGTAAAGCATATGATTTTTGTTTTTAGAATCCGGAATGGAAAGCACAGTTCTTTCTGTTTTACTCATTATTATTTTATATATTTATAAGGTAACTGATTATGAAGTGTAATGTTATTTTTATATATATATATTCTGAGTTATTATAAATCTGCATGGTTTTTCCATTTCCAACAGGATTGTTTCCTTACACTGTAAAAATAGGATACTCTATCTATATTTGATGTTAGTAACCGGGCCTGCTAGTTGGACTAAAAGTTTTTCTTTGAAAGCTGTTCAATATAAAATTAATATTTTTGTTGCTAGAATAATTAACTTTACTCCCGACATGCTCATATGTCTATCGCTGGAGAAGAGTTTCTAAAAATGCATTGAAATAGAACATAAAAAAGGACTTGATAGCATTTAAGTAGAATCTAGAGATTTATGAAAGCGCGCCGTTTTTTCTTGAGAATAACAACAATAGAATTGGAAGTTATGGAAAGATACTGCTGTAATTAACAACTGTCGATTCATTACTGTCTTGACTGATACCCTGAACAGACCTTCCTTAACTAAGTTTATAACTTCCCTTACAAGAGCTATTGCTTTCCACAAACGCTACTAGAGTAGTTGTTTTTCTAGAAAAGTAGATAAGCTCTTTCAATTGCTAAAAGTCCATAACACTATCAAAGTGTATTTTTCCGATTTCATTGCCATTGTGATTATCATTCTTATTCAGTTGATGTTAACGTTCATTTTACTTGCGCACTAGAATTCAACATGAGTTGCATGTATTCAGAGCAACATTGCCATGGAAAATATCTGTATGGAGATTGCATCCAATGTCTTGGGCCTACCAGCAACCAATGAATGCCATATTTTCTTTATAGGTCGACACTGTTACCTTGGGAATATGGAACAGTGAGGGTAGATGATTCAGTTGATTTTATTCATGAATAATTTTTGTTTGTGTTATATTTATTCTGTATCTTTTTATTCGCTTCTCGCTTCTTGCTTTTACATTTGTTTATTCTTTTCTTTGGAAGCTTACCTGTTAAGTTATTCTTTTATCCTACTCTAGTAAACGTAAAGGCATTTTGAATAATAATAGTGATGGGTTCTGTCACAAATTTCATATTTCAATTCATAATGACAGAGGAAATGCCATAACCAATGTCTAAGATAAATTTACCCTACGTTTGCTGATCTCACAACACTTTTTTCGGTTTAGTACATATTCCCGCGGTTTTAGAATGCATGAAACATTTGCATGCTTTATGGCTCCTTGCAATTTCTAATATTTTTCGCAAATAAATATTCACTAGTAATTTATGTGCAATTAGAGCTTAAGTGTTGTTCTTCAAAAAAGGAGCTGACAGAATGTATTAGTGGATTCTTGTTGAGAGACAGGTAGTCTAGAAGAAAGTGAATGAAAAGACAAAGCAGATTGACAGAAGACACACCAAATGAAACATGGAAACAGAAAGATGGAAGAGGAGTCTAAATATTATAAGTGTTTTGCATCACCACTCTAATGCACTGTTACATGGTTCCAGTCTTTCACAAAAGTAATATTTGTTGTTAACTGATGTTAGTTGAGGTACATTTTGCTATTATCATTGTTTTAGAATACCTTAATGAGAAAATTGGATTTCATTTTTAGACTCTGTTAAAGCTAATATGAATAATTTCATCTCAAGTGAGAAGTGACAGTAAAAGCAAGGTTAAGTTAAGGAGTGAAAAGAGGCCAAAGTGGACAGCTGAAAAATAAAGAACTTTCAATAATTATTACAGTTTGCCATACAAGGCATGCATATACTAGGTGCCCCAGACGGGGAATCATTGTGGATAAAGAAAGTCTAAAAAATGAATGAGGAGTAACAAAAGCACCAAATGCTGGTTCAATCCTGAGGCATTTTCTTTTCATTTATTTGCCGAGGGATAAATGAGAGCGAACACAGATTTTAAAATAAATGCTTAAGAGGCCGTTTAGTTGCTATATTAATCATATAATTTAACCTCAGCCATAACATGATATACATCTAATACCTTCAATAAGACGAATATTGTTTTTCTGGTTCTATTGATGAAGAATGAATGCCTCAGTTCAACTGTACCAAAAATTTGTTTTCCGTTTTTCAAACAGACATGTTTACCACCAGCAAAACCGCTCTGGCTGATCGTAGCTTGCTTGCAATTCCATCATAATAACAGGGCAAGCGTGTGTGCCTCACACCTCCTTTCGACAAGAAAAATGACTGGAATTCCAGACATATAACGGAGGATCTTTCATTACAAAATTCTTCCTCATTACGACAAAACCATCACATAAGTATTTG
>JANJGK010000005.1:63882693-63890193 GCA_039081455.1 Macrobrachium rosenbergii
GATTATGTGTGTCATTCTTTCTTTTCTGATGTGCATGTCTCGGACCCTGTATCACGATTTATAGAAAATCTAAAATACAAAGTAAATTCGGTGTACATATTTTTTGTCTTCATTTTTTAATTATTAAATAGCAAAAGGTTAGAAGTAGCTCAGAAAAGTACGGTTGAATGTTGAAAGTACAAATAGACTGATTTTTACAACTATGTCTGCTTAAAAAAAAAAATGTGGTTCTTTAGAAATTTGTTCTGCCGTCAACCAATAACATATTTGGGCAGAGACCTCAATTTCATTTTCAGGAAGTTGTTAAACGAACTTTCTTCCTCTCGCAAAACAAAACATTCCCTCAGCTAGGGCGATCTACTCGATGAAAATTCTAACCAGATGAAGTTATGTCAACAGGACAACTATCACATCACATTTCCCGAGGACAAGGGGAAAATGCTAGAGATAAAAGTGCCCTGAAAATTAGAACAGACAAGGAATCTTCATCTCACAGGAGGGTAAAACCGATCCTCTACCTTAAAAAGCATATTATATATACATATGAAGGCTTTTCTGAAGACGAAATCATGACAAGAAAAACAAGCACGAGTGTAGTAGTCATATGTTACTTTGTAGAAAAAGGCCCGAATTTTACGGAGAATATATTAGTAGAGCCTAACACAAACTGTCAGACAGACAGTTGGACAGAATAATCTCCAGATGAAGTATAAATTTAGGCACCTGTTATATGAAATCTTCCATACCCAGTAGCATTTTATGTGTGCTGTAACTTTTTGATGACAGGAAAAAGAATTACGCATTTCCTTGTTTCGTCAAACTGAGAAGTATGGAAATGTCTTCTATGGTGTGCATATATATATATGTATATATATATATATATATATATATATATATATATATATATATATATATATATATATATATATATATATATAATATATGCATGTGTGTGGGATGGATTTAATTGTTAACTTCTGACTTTAGTTTTCTGTAAAAGAAAAACAATTATGCCGGCTTTGTCTGTCCTCCGCCCTCAGATTTTAAAAACTACTGAGGCTAGAGGGCTTCAAATTGGTATGTTGATCATCCACCCTCCAATCATAAAACATACCAAATTGCGTTCCTTTCAGCCTCAGTAGTTTTTATTTGATTTAAGGTTAAAGTTAGCCATAATCGTGCATCTGGCAACGATATAGGACAGGCCACCACCGGGCCGTGATTATAGATTCATTGGCCGCAGCTCATACAGCATTATACCGAGACCACCGAAAGATAGATCTATTTTCGGCGGCCTTGATTATACGCTGTACAGAAAATTCGATTGCGCCGAAGAAACTTCGTCGCATTTTTTACACGTTTCTCATGACACTAAAAGAAATTGAATAAAAGGCTCATTATAAGTTGTCACGCAGCAGAAGTATACCTTAGTTTTAGCAGACCACTGAGCTGATTAACAGCTCTCCTAGGACTGGCCCGAAGGATTAGACTTATTTTACGTGGCTAAGAACCAATTGGTTACCTAGCAACGGGACCTACAGCTTATTGTGGAATCCGAACCACATTATACCGAGAAATGAATTTCTAACACAAGAAATAAATTCCTCTGATTCTTCATTGGCCGGCCGGAGAATCGAACGCGGGCCTAGGAGAATGCTAGGCGAGTACCATATCGAGCCATCCAGTGAAGAACTATCACGCAGCAGAAACTTTTGTTTCATATGCCTCGTAAATTAACCGGGGTGCCGTGATAGACTGAAATTTTTCATTTCAGTACATATGTTTGGTTATCTGATTTCCTTATTTCTTTCGTGTTTTCCTTCGGTTCCCTGCTTTTCATATTGTGTTATTTAATGTTAAAACTTTACTGTTTGTATCTGATCTGTGTGAGCTTACCACCTTGTATTCCTGTTTCTTACAAATGTAATGTTCTATAAAGAGTAAGGTCGGGTTGAGGATATTCTCTTTTTAATATTTTAACATTATGTTAATAACTCCAATTATTCTGTTTGCAAGAAGTTATTCGGTAAAATTTGAAAATTTAAGTTTCGGGTTTTAAATCCTTATCTTGTAAATAACAAATATTTGATCTAGGGTACATATTGGGAGCTTTGTACATAGTATCGATAGGCAATTTTGAAGCCCTTTTTTCAGAAATCTCATTTGAGAATTGAAAATGCTTTAAACTTCGCAACACATATCAAAAGTTTTTTTTTTCTGTAAAAGGTAAGTCATACTCTAACATTTAATATTATTAATCCCACGGCAGAATGTCCTCATTGAATGTTCAGTTGAAGCCTTTCTTTGCCAGAAATTGAGAAATCGTCTTTTACCAATTCCTGCCTTTCTTTTCTTTGATAACCTCCATTTGCATATAAAAGATATCGCTCAGTTTGTCAGCGAAGGTTCGAATTCCTTGGATCAACAAAAAAATAAACCTTCTCTAATTAACAGAGAGAGAGAGAGAGAGAGAGAGAGAGAGAGAGAGAGAGAGTGAGTTACTTGCGTTAACCTTGAGATTTGTACCGTACGTCGCTTTTCCTTTTGTTGGGGAATATTCTCTCCCTTTCTATAAGCCAAGTCTCAAAACGTACATTGACGCATCAAAAAGGATATTAAAGTCATATTAAATAGTTTTGACCTAGAATTGCACTTACACAAGACAATAATTGAAGTGGGACTGACACCTTAAGTGAAAGGGAGACAATAGTAATAACCTGAGAAACAGGGAAATAGAAAACGGAGAAATTTTAGACTGAAAATGTTAAGCTACCTCTGGGTGCGCGTTATATGGTTTATCCTGTTTGATACACTAAAAGATTAAAGGACAGTGAAAGCTGTATTGATGATTCAGTTCCTCCTCTAACCTCATAACTGTATTGTGAAGGTTAGATCACTATGAAACAAGCGATCAGTTCCACTTTGAATTATGCTCTGCAAGGAAATGTCATCATCCTTAAAGGCTTCATTCAATGAAGCCAGATCTCTTATTACTAAAAGAACTGGTAATGATCACACATCACATTTTTTTTTACGCACAAATGGATGAAGCGCGAAGTTTCCAAGAAAGGATTTTTGGGTTTTTTAAACTTAGCCAGAGATGTTACCTTTATTGTTCTACACAGCGCTGTGTTGTTTGGTGCCTTTCCTCGTTGGGCGGGTGGGTTCCGTTCTCAGCTAGCAGTCTGCTGGCCGCGAGTTCGAATCTCCGACCGGCCAAATGAAGAATAAGAGGAATTTATTTCTGGTGACAGAAATTAATTTCTCGCTATAATGTGGTTCGGATTCCACAATAAGCTGTAGGTCCCGTTGCTAGGTAACCAGTTGGTTCTTAGCCACGTAAAATAAATGTAATCCTTCGGGCCAGCTCTAGGAGAGCTGTTAATCAACTCAGTGGTCTGGTCAAACTGAGGTATACTTACTTTTTTTTGTATTGTTTGGTGATTATTATTATTATTATTATTATTATTATTATTATTATTATTAGTAGTAGTAGTAGTAGTAGTAGTAGTAGTAGGAAGGCGGGATATCTTGGTGTGTCGAATTTTCATTGGTCAGTTTTCGCCTCCGGCGGGTCGAATTTTCATTTTCAGTTTCCGCACTGGGGCATCTACATTGTAAACCCCGCAGGCATTCGAACCTTCTTGGCTGTATTAATCGTGTGGGTTGGGTGGTTCCTACTGTATATTCCCCGCTGGTATTACCGGTGCAATGGCTCGCTCCAGTGCGGGGGTGTTTGTGCTTCTCTCTCTCTCTCTCTCTCTCTCTCTCTCTCTCTCTCTCTCTCTCTCTCCGCTTCGATGGTACTTGGCGCCGGCTGGTTTCAGCTGTTTCTCCTGATGATTATCAAGAGAAGTTCAGTTTTTTTTAACAGTGTTTATGCTAGGGGTTTTTCCCATGATGTGCAACGCTTCAAGAATCCGGAGGCGATGGCGGCCTGTTGCTGCGTCTATAATCTTTACAGCATTAATCAGCTTATCCCTTAACGTCTTCTCTGGTGCTCGTGGTTGTAGTGGTTGAATATGGCATCCACCGAGCATGCGAACTCGTAGATGACACTGCTTTTTTTCAAATCCGTCTCTCATGGCGAGGTGGCTTGTTTTCATGTTTTTATAATAAATTATGACTTGGATTCTTTCGTCTTCTGTATAGATATACTTATATACATATTACATGTATAAATATATATATATATATATATATATATATATATATATATATATATTTATATATATATATATATATATATATATATATATATATATATATATATATATATACGAGATATATATTGTATATATTTACACATATATACACATATATGTATACATATATATACATACATATATATGTATATATATATATATATATATATATATATATATATAAATACATATATGTATGTGTATATATATATATACTGTATATATACACATATATGTATATATGTATACACACATATATATACATATATATATATATATATATATATATATATATATATATATAAATACATATATGTATGTGTGTATATATATATATATATATATATATATATATATATATATATATATATATATATATATATATATATATATATATATACTCTGTATATATATACAATGGACTTGGGTCCAGCTGGCGTCATGAATTTCGATACCCACTGAGGGAAACTAAGAAGAAAATCGGTACTTACCAGTATACCAGACCTCATCCGTGTTTAGCAAAGTTCTTGGCAACGCAGCCTGTGAAACACATTCGCTAAAAATGTACACATTTAATAAAAAAGCGAATGAACTCCTACTGTAAGTTTTTATTTCATGATCAGCATTCATCCATACATCATCTTTGTTTTTTAGCCAACACTCTTCTATCCACAGTATACCTGCCTATTTATTCCATCATATTCTTATCGTACAACTGGCCTGGCGCAGTAAGGTATATCACTGCCATGCAGTTTTTTTTCAATCGCATCTACTATCTTTATCGTTGTAAACGTGAACAATGATTACTCCTCTCTAATTTCTTCTCTCTCACTTCCCTATTCAAAACCTCACCCGTCCTCCAGTATATTTGTAAGTGATGTTCGGTCTTGAAAAACCATATCCAAAAAATCTGTGAGTTGTTTCTTTGTAAACTGGTCTCTGAAAGTATACGGATCACTGCATTTTCAAATGATTATCAAAGTTCCCATCTATTATCATGGGCAAGAGACGTCGAAAATATCCTCGAAAGAGTCAAGATGAGTGAATGACATTTCCCTGAGTTCCTTGCCCCCGCATAAGCTCCCTCCCATCTCAATCATTGAACCCGGCCTTCAGTAAAGTGGACAATTTCAAGGAAACTCGACTTCTTTCATCACAGAGAGTAAGGTCAGTGTCCTCTTAGTTCTCAAAAACATTTCCGCTTTTGAAGCGTAGCCCCTTCATTTTGAGCCAAGCGTCTCGATCGATTAATTTCTTGGTAGTCGTCGTTCCTTTGAAATTAGTTCTTTTTGTCAGCTATAACCTGTCTCTAACAAGGGTATAATCTCACTCGTTCCTAGTATTTTCTCGCATCACCCATCTCTCTCTCTCTCTCTCTCTCTCTCTCTCTCTCTCTCTCTCTCTCTCTCTCTGCACAGTTCTTGATTTGCCGAGACACATCCCTCGCAATCTAATTCACTTAGACTCATTATCCCATTGTCTCGCCCTTTGATCGTTCACTTGATCCTTCCTGTTTTCTTTACATCTACATATTGAACCCTGACGCAAGATAATTGAGTTCTGCAAGGTACAAGCTGTTCTGGGAAGCAAAATTCTTATCCCTGCACAGTACACCCGCCTCCTCTTATGAGCAAGTCTTTCATGTTTCCCGTTTGTAATTTCGTAGGTGTTATTTCTTCTTTCGTGTAATGAAGTCTCATATTCTCTTTGAAATTAACATTTTCAGGATTCTTCGCATTTTTCTGCATTGTGTTCCGATTCCTGTCTTTCCGAGTTGCTTTTTTGATTGTGTATTTTTCTTTTATCCAGCTGTACTCACAGATTAATTGATTTTCTTTCTTTTGCTATAATATTTCTTATTCAGTTATTAATTAACCTCTCTCTCTCTCTCTCTCTCTCTCTCTCTCTCTCTCTCTCTCTCTCTCTCTCTCTCTCTCTCTAACTTTTCTTTAGTTTTTCAAAGGCTGCAACGTTTAAAAATCCATTCTTACTTCACCAGCTCATAGGTATACGAGTATCTCCCTAGTAGCTATTTTATTTAATTTTATCTCTTTTCGTCTTGATATAATTTGGCTTCCTGCCTTACATTACAATGGCTGCGTCTAATTTCTCGTCTCCCTAAGCAGTTATCTTTCCCAGCAAAAAAAAAAAAAAAAAAAATATTCCAGCAATTAGCAATTACCTTGCTCAGTCATTTTTTCCCCATTCTTTCCCCTCATAACATAGCTTAAAAAAGTTATGCCATTTGGGTTATTATGCCCATTCATTGGGCTTTCATTACGAGAGCTTCTTCACTTCATGTATAATAGGATGAAGCTGCGTTTAACAGGTAATGATACTCGTTTATGAATGAATGTAGGCCATGGATCATTTCTGATTTATACATCAGTTAAAGTGAGGAATCCTTTTCCAGTACCCTAAAAACGTCCCTGCCTCCAGGAACTTCCGCCACTCGTGTCTTTCGTGTTCTTTGTCTTCCACAAATCTCCTCTCACCTCCAGCCTGCCCTTCTCATAGTTCTGTTCCAAGTTGGTCTGGGTCATCAAGCTCTTCTAGTGCCCAAAGAAACCAGCTGACACCCACACACTGTTCTCCCGGGAGCTGTGCGGATAGGTCCAGACCATCTCTTTCATCATTATGTCATGTCTATAAGGAATTTCAGCTATTTCCGTTAAGGCGTCTTTCGTCATTTTATCGTGCACTTAGACCCACAATTTCGTAAGAGTCGAGTTTGAATTATAAAACAACGCTAGAATGACGAAAATAGAACTCATAACACCAGAGAATTTATATGCAGAACAGAAAAATGGGTCAATATAACAAAAAAAAAAAAAAAGCATAGGATGCGAATATGTCTAGGACTATGATAGGAATGTATATACTTATTAATATCTGAGGTATGAAATATTAATTCAGTAGCACGATGCCTAACTGGTTAATGTCTAATGGTAAACAAGAGGACCTTTTCTGAACAGTAATTCCAACATAAGAATTGCTAGGAAAAAAGTTTATTGTGCAGGTAGATACAAATTTGTTCAGGTACGCAAACATCAGTACACAAACTTACGTGAGTCATTCATAAGATTAATGCACTGCAAAAAATAAAACAAAGAACAAGTTAATATAATCACATTTTTTTACTATTCCACTACTCCTCTAGAACAATAGTTTTCTATCAGGACTTTTGTTCATCTGTTAACATTTGTTTACTTCCTATTGCTAATTCCCTTCCTGTATGAAAGTTCCACTAGCGAGCGCTAATCTGATTTAAAAAGGGTAACAAAAATGTTACAAT
>JANJGK010000005.1:63892693-63904410 GCA_039081455.1 Macrobrachium rosenbergii
TAACCATATAGAACATGTAAAAAATGCGCCGAAGTTTCTTCGGGGCAGTCGAGTTTTCTGTACAGCGTATGATCAAGACCACCGGAAACCGATCTATCTTTCGGTGGTCTCGGTATAATGCTGTATGAGCTGCGGCCCTTGGAACTTCAACCACGGCCCGGTGGTGGCCTGTCCTATATCGTTGCCATACGCACGTTTATGGCTAGCTTTAACCTTAAAAAATAAAATAAAAACCACTGAGGCTAGAGGGCTGCAATTTGGTACGTTTGATGATTGGAGGGTGGATGATCAACATCACAATTTGCAGCACTCTAGCCTCAGTAGTTTTTAAGGTTTGAGGGCGGACAGAAAAAGTGCGGACGGACAGACAATAGTTTTCTTTTACAGGAAACTAAAAAAGAGACGAAATGATAAAAGTAATGAAAATATTTCATCTGTAAAATGCAAAAACATTTGAAATTTCATATTATCTTTCGGCTTCGCCTGAACACTCTTCCGAGAGCTAGGAAAAGGCAATAACTCCCTCTCAAGTTGTATAAAACAGATAGAATAGCGAAGCGGCATAACCAAATAGAATTCAGACACATCCAGCCATCATCTCGTCTCAAGACGGTGAAACGATGTAATAAAGCTCTCTCTCTCTCTCTCTCTCTCTCTCTCTCTCTCTCTCTCTCTCTCTCTCTCTCTCTCTGCACTTACTATCAACCCTGCTGTGTTTTGTAAATTCTTTCTGGAAGCATTTTCTGTCTTGGGAGAAATTGTGCTGAAATCTTTTGGGTATTTCGATTTTGTGTCGGAGACCCGATAACGAGAGGTATTTTAGGTTCTCTATGAACATCTGCTTGCTGTGTGCCAACAGAGCTGCTCACTGCCGTTGTTGGTCTTTCGAGTTATGTAAACCTTTAATCTTGGTTGTTTTTGTATGTTTTTATGTCAGTTTTCATAAAACTGTAACAACAACACTGAAACCTACATTATTATTATTACTTTAATTATCATTATTAAACTGTCGAAGAATATTCAGATTCTAGATGATATTAGAAGAAAAAGACCCCTTAAGTAAAATTTGTTTCTAAACGCTTTTATAAACACATACACGGATGAACAGTTTTCAAAATACTGTTCTTAGCTCTTGGTGTTTTCTTCTGAGTGTATCCCAAATATATAAAAAGAGGAAAATAGAAACAGGTTTTGATTTTTAGTCGTATGATGTCAGTGTTGCTGTATCAAATGTTAATATTCCTCAGGGTATTATACAAGAGTGAAAAACATCATAGCCGGAATTATGAAATACAGAGATATGTCAGGTCATAAGTTGAAAAAAAGGATAAAAAATGCCTCTTTTGTCGGTGCAGAACCTAGGACAAAGCAGTTTAGGACTTCTTTAAATTTCATTAACTAACTTAATTAACAAAATATTTACGGTCCTGAGATTAACTTTCATACTTGGCATGTTCTTTCATTTTTGGATCACCGAGACGTAAACTCTAGATGTGTATATTCAAAGTCACAGCCAGTAATTTTTATGCAAGGCACAAAAATAATTTAGATCAGAGTGCTTCATTTGCTTGAGCGGAGTTCTGTCTATGTATATATATATATATATATATATATATATATATATATATATATATATATATATATATATATATACAAATATATATATAATATATATATATATATATATATATATATATATATATATATATATATATATATATATATATATATATATATATATATATATAATTTATATATATATTTTTACGTTTTCCTGGCGATTTAGTTTGAAATATTCTCGGTGAGACAGGTAGCAACAGTTTAAGGTAATTTAGCCTTGTGATTCTGACTTCGTGGGTCCAGGAAAACATAAAAAAGAAGAAAAAAAAAGGGGAATTTCCTATGAGCGTAGGGCTCTTGTTACTGAGGGAAATATTACGTAAAACACGTGGGCAAATTTAAAGGAGTGTATTTACGCAAATGACATTAGTACGGGAAAGAGGAATGTAAGTAGGTTATTGATCCTGAAGGGGATTCCTACGGGATGAATGAAACTGGGGGATTCTAGACACAGTCCAAGAAGCTTCCACGAAATAGGGTCCCTCTGAAATGAGAGATATGCACATTATACGCCAGTAATGAAAACAGACAAAAGAATAATGAATTCGAAGCTGCACTGAGGGTGCCAAGGGGCTTCGATGAATTAATAAGGACTTAGTACTGCTGATGCTAGAGGCGCACGGACATTAGACAAGGGATTCGTTGATTAATGGCGCTCAATTTAAGTAAATGGTACGAGGAAAAGCGTGACTGAATGGAGGTCTCCCAGAGCACTTTACCTTAAGGCCAGAGCAGAAAGAGGTCCGTGGATGACTTGCGATTTCCGAAGGCGAGTTCTTCCACGTGTTAGGATGCAAGGGCAAGGCGATGGGGACTTCTCGAAAAAGGGCAATGCGTTGGAATTTCACGAAGGGCCGGGCAAGGGCATGTGGGCATCCGGCAGGTCAACGGTGGAGCAAACACGTGGCTCACGGTCGAAGGGCACAAGGAGAAAGTATACTTTGAAAAAGGGCCACGTGGTTAGGATGCAAGGGCATCGATGGGGCCAGGTGTTTGACGACGTCTTCACTCCATATCGTCCAGCGTGCGTGTAAGGACGAGGCCTCGTGTTTTCTGCTTTTATCTCCTCCTATGGGGCAGGGGACACTTCCAACATATAGGGGTGTTGAATCATCTTCAGCTGATGCCCGCAGGGGAGTTTTGCCTGTAAGGAAACGACCAGACAGAGATCACTTTTGCCTCGAAGAAAGATCTGCTTAAAGGGAGTGGCCTTAATCTTTTAAACCCTTGTATTCTGACCGTGCGAAGTCGATAGACAGATGGTCTATCGATCGAGCGGCTTGCAGTAAATGAAGACAACAAAACAAACAACAAAAAAGAAAAGGGGGAGGCAATTTGCTAGCGAGTTCTTGCTAATCATATATATATATATATATATATATATATATATATATATATATATATGTATATATATATATATATATATATATATATATATATATATATATATATATATATATATATATATATATATATATATATATATACATAGACAGAACTCCGCTCAAGCAAATGAAGCACTCTGAGCTACATTATTTTTGTGCCTCACATGAAAATTAGTGACTGTGACTTTGAATATACACATCTAGAGTTTACGTCTCGGTGATCCAAAAATGAAAGAACATGCCAAGTATGAAAGTTAATCTCAGGACCATAAATATTTTGTTAATTAAGTTAGTTAATGAAATTTAAAGAAAACCTAAACTGCTTTGTCCTTTTCATTGAGAAATTAAAGAATCTTGAAACAGTTAATGATGTTTTCCAGAGGTAAACAAGAGACGTATCTTCAAGTAAAACCTTCTTTGACACAAGAGCAGCCAGTAAATAGCACAACTTTAACAAAAGCATTTATTAGAGAACAGATATTCTAGTACCAACGAGGACATGATACTTTTTTATTACAAATGAACATGGTCGCGAAAACTGAGCAGAAATTATGAGCATGGTGTATCACTGTAATGGAAAAAAATGGGGCGTAACTGAAATTTTTCTTGGCATCCTTAAAGATTTGGAGTGGTTGCTGGGTCAACAAATGGTCAATTTTACACCGAAAGCCACAAAATGGAAAGTGAAATCTTATTGATATACTAATTAGGTGAAGATAAGCATAATGAGATTTATCAGCATGTTACCATATCGTTCTTTCCTAGCTAGGAATTTGAACTATTGCCCTTACGTTACTGAGTTTTGAGTTGTGTGTGCTTACTTACCTGTCTGTATGTCTACCGTATGTCAGTCCACACACACACACACACACACACACACACACATATATATATATATATATATATATATATATATATATATATATATAAATTATATATATATATATATATATATATATATATATATATATATATATATATATATATATATATATATATAATCATGAAGCTACAAATGTTGTTTAATATCCAATTCTCGCTACTTCGGGAATATCCCCGATGGGGAATTATCACCGAAGGGGAATTTTCTAACTGATAAATGGACTGGTACCGCCTGGTCTCGATCCCACCACACAATACCTTCCAAGAGAGTGGTTTGACCGTCGACTGGAGTTGTTGGAAGGTATTGTGTCGCGGGATCGAGACCCGGCGGTACCGATCCATTTATCACTTATAAAATTCCCCTTCGGTGATAATTCCCCCTCGGGGATATTCCGGAAGTAGCATGAATTGGATATTAAACATTTTTAGCTTCATGGTTGTATAATAATCACGGTGTGATAAAAATTTCATATATATATATATATATATATATATATATATATATATATATATATATATATATATATATATATATATATATATATATATATATATGAATGAATCTATATCTCTCTATCTATCTATCTATATATATATATATATATATATATATATATATATATATATATATATATATATATATATATATATATATATATATTATATATATATATATATATATATATATATATATATATATATATATATATATATATATATATATATATATATATATATATATATATATATATATATATATATATATATATATATATATATATATATATTTTTATATGTTTCCTGGTGCAGGTGGATCTTATGACTCCACAATTATTAATTTACTCGAAAATGGCCTTGTAAGATACCCAGGACATATAAAACACAAACAAAAAAAAGAAGTACACGGAGCGGAGGGCTCTTCACTAGGGGAAGTGCGTGAAACACGTGGATATAAAAATAGTTAAATTTGATAGCACACAAGGTCAAAAGGAAAATTAACTGAAAATACGGTAAATTACTGCCGTAGAAGTCCTCCCGAAGGGGGGGGGGGGAGCTTGGGAATGCCAGGAACACGGACCAAGGATAATTCTGCTACAGGCGTCTTTCTGAAACGATATTTGGACCCACGTTACACATCTAATGCTGGAATTTGGGGATTGAATTACTCGGGGGTGCACTGAAGGCGCCAAGGACTCCCCGAGGCGTTACTTGTGACTCAGAGGAAAGAAGCTGTGAACACGTGGGCCTGGCTTGAACCAAGGAATATCAGGGAACACAAAGTTATAGGCCCAGAGATTAATAAATGCAAAAGGGCTAAGTAATCGTGACTAGCAACTCGTTTTGGGTACATTACCACATTTGTAGGGGCGCAGGGATGACGACGTCTTCTGCCGAGAAACACGTGTGGGAGCGTGGACGAATGGTAGCCTCCCTCTCCAAGGTATTTCTTCAAGTCGTAGATTGGGGCGGAAAAGGGCGCCCTTGGGATGATGAAAAGGCCGCCGTTTAATGTCAGCTCGCGTTTGGAAGACTTGCAATCCCCCTTGCAGTCTTCTAAGGCCACGTGGAATGGAACACGGGGCACACAGGGCGGCGATGGGATCCACGTGGCGGCGAGCGGAAGAGGAGGGCAGGGGCAACGGCCCGAGACTGGACTTGTTCTCGGCTTAAACTAGCGAGCGCGTGTGGGGGAGAGCTATCCTGGCCCTGACCTTTTATTGCTTCTGGACAGGGGTAGGGGGGGGGGCGATGTCCTGACCCAGATCGCCGACCCGGATATCATAGAAAACGATTTTCTTTCCCTGTACCAAAGAAAACAGTGCAAAGCCAGTTTACTGTCCCCAAACTATTATATTTTCTCTGAGCCCTTATTTCCCCGACCTTCAAAGGTTCAAACCAACCCAAAGCAGGGAAGGAGAAGAGTTTCCTAGCTTATTTTGGCGCTACTCTTTACAGCTCCCCTGGCAAGATAATATTCACACCTATAAACGGGTGCGAATATTGACAAAAGCAAAAATGAGCGAAGAAAACGTTCGACTTTATTCTATCTTTTACTTTGCTACAACCTTTACTCTACTTTATTTGTAAAACTCTGATGCCACACTAATCAATAACAAACTGAAGATTTACTTTAGGAGCAGAGTGCAATTTAGAATATACAATAAACGGGTACACTTGCTTGCAAATTAATTATTGCTCAAATACTTCCTAAGTACTGTTTCTACCCATTCCTTATTCGATTTACTTTACTGGGGTAATAAGGCGCTCAAAAGAAAATAAACAAAGAACACTTCAAAATTTCAAAATAACAACAACAAAATAAAACATACAAGGCAGAATTTAAAAGGAAACAAATGTAGACCCACTGAGTCCTTAATGCTATCCTGGAATTACAGGCATGCTATTACTTGTGCCTTGAAGAGGCGGCATTCGTGACAATACACTGTAGGTATTAAATAATATCCCCTTTACCAAAATGGTAATAATAGAATTCAATTCTTCTTTTCAATCGACCTCCAATTGTTCACAAGCTCGACGAGCATAACTAATATTTCCCACGAACGCTAATCTGAAGGGACAAGAACTTGACAGCTGTGAGGCAAAGAGATTATTCGCGGGTTTTAATTCGCCAACTTAAACGACGCTAAATTTTTACGTCTGCAGCTTACAACTCAAGACTACTCGACGTATGAATGGGAGGATAAACAAATGAAGGGGAAAATGGACAGGGCTAACATTCTCCACAGGGATAATTAAAAAAAAAAAAAGAAATGTAAATAAAAATAAAGGAAACTACACAGAACAACAACGAAGGATATTACTTCATACTAAAGGGCGGGCCGCACCGCGGTGATTAAAAAGGCAACGTTAAAATTCGTAAGGGCAGGAGTCTTGTGACTCAAGATTCGTAAAAAAAAAGAAAAGATTAAATGCAAAAGTAAATAATATACGTAGAAAATAAAGGATAACAGAGTGAGGTATTTATGATTTACTTCTTTTTCTAACTTCCGTCGCCAACAGACGACGGTCAGAGCTAACTCTCAGCCCAAGGGCGGGGAAAAGAAACCCAAAATGCGCGACCCCTTCAGGAAGAGTTGACACGCCTGCCTTGTGCCAAAGGACGGGCGTAAGGGCGTGCCACTTCCCACTCTGTCTCTCTTACTGCTTCAAAATAAAATGATTTATGTATTTTAAAAGGGGATGATATCCCATATGTTAACTGCCGCTTGCGGTGATAAGTAAGGGAAAGTGTGAAGGAAAGATCGATAGAGAAGGATGAGGGATAGAAATTCCAAAGGAAAGGAAGAAGATAGCGGAAGGCCTTGACATCCTCTCCTGGATGAAAGGTGCCAAGACGTTCAAAGATGAAGAAGGGGGCCCTATGCCAGGTTTGCACAGGGGCCAGAAGAGCTCGGGGCTCCTTGTGGACTACCTGCGATCGCCCACACCCGTGGTAACTCCGCCGCGAACCTCTCCTCCTTGGACCGTTGTCCTTGGCCGGGGAATCGGAGGGCCCGAGGCCAAAGGGCGGCAAGGGGTGCCATCTGGGTCAGCTGCTGCGACAACTGACCCAGGAATTTTGTTCGCCATCTCGGACATTAACCGGCGCAGATCGCAGAGTTCATCGGCCCAGGAAGGCGGGGCAGAATCATGACTCGCGGAGGAATCTGCGACGGGCGGCGAGAGAGAGGGGACGGCCGGAGGGGGCGGGGTCGACTTGCTTGCAGAGGTGACCAGCTCAGGCACTGACATTGGCACTGGCGCTGGTGGCGATGTGGTGGTGGTCTCGTCTGTCTGGACGGACGGAGACTGGCACTGCTCAGTGCGCCTAAGGGGCACTGGCAGAGGAGTTGAAGGCCGAGATTCTCCTGAAGGGAGATCTGGCCGAGGCCTCGGCACTGGCACTGATGCCGTGCCGGGCACTGGACTCGGATTTGGATGATTTATTGGGGAATGGGGACCCCGTAATGGTTGTGGCTTGAAAGGGGACGCAAAGTCTTGGCCCAGGATGACGTCATAGCCTCCTGGAATGTGTTTCGCTACGGCGAGACGAAGGGTCCTGGCTCTGTGGGGTCGGGTGACCCTCAGTTGGACCGTAGGGAGGATCATTTTAAAATTGTTAATGCCCTCAATGGTGACGAGCTTGCGTCGGTCTATTATAGCTCCATAGGGAACTTTGTCCCTCCTTATGAGGGAAATTTGCGCGCCAGAGTCGTCAAATGCCTTGACCTGGCGTGCTGAGTATTTACCGCGAGGAGGTGCCACATAGATGGGACCCTCGGCAGGAGGGCCTAAGGACTCGGGATTTGTTACTGCCAGGGCGACGGCGGGAGTTCCTGCCTTATTATTTCTAGGGCATTTTGCCCATGAGGAAGAGTGGCCATAAACCTTGCACGCCGTGCAAAAGGTTTGGCTGAAATCTCTTCGCACTGCCCCGGCAGAGGGCGCAGGCGACTTATTAGGGGGCTGTCCGGGAGAGAGAGACGCGGGTGGTTTACTGCGGCATTGCTCCTTGGCATGCCCGATCTTTTTACAGAACCCGCACACGACGGGCTTCTGTGATTGCCCATTCTTCAGCGGAGGGGCACCCGATAGGTAGGCGGGTGGCGTAATTTTGCGCTGCAGCGAGCTCTCCTGGGGGTGATGGGTGTCCCATAGATCCGCTATTCGGCAGCAATCAGCTAAGGTGGGGGGCTCCTTCTCGGCGATGTGCGTGGCGAGGGCCGGCGGGGTGTAGAGTAGGAAGTTCTCTATTTGTATTTGTTCGATGGCATCGTTGAGGGTCGTAACCCCCACGGCCTCGAACCATTTGGCACGGGCACGCTCGGACTTGTAGGCCCAGTCTGCCCAGGTTTGATTGGCCTCCTTCACTAGCCCGCGCCAGCGCCTCCTCCAGCGTTCAGGGGTTATCTCGTACGCCTTGGCAATAGTCTGGCGTACGACCTCCCAATTTTCCTGCTCCTCCGGCGGGAGGGCCCTGTAGGCAATCAGGGCCTTCCCTCCAAGGAACTTGCCCAACACCAGGGAGAGTTCGGCGGCACTCAGGGGGCAGGCCTTTAGCACTGTCTCGGCGCTGTCGAGCCACACCTCGGGCTCAGCCTCCGTCCACTTCGGCATGCAGGCGAGAGCCTGGCTGAAGGCACTCATCCCCTGGGGGGCAGGTGGAGGCGAAGGGCCACTCTGTTGCAGCATTGCGAGTTCATGGGCACGCTGCTTGTCCCTTTCTTCCCTCTCGGCTTCTTCTCGTTTCTCCTGGGCCAGTCTTTCTGCTGCGTCTCGTTTCTCCTGGGCTAGTCTTTCTGCCTCACGTTCTTGTCTCTCTGCGTCTTCCCGTCTCTCCTGAGCCAGCCTCTCTGCCTCCCGTTCCTGTCTCTCTGCTTCTCGTTCCTGCCGTGCGGCTTCGTCTCGTCTCTCCTGAGCCTGTCTTTCTGCTTCTACTTGTCTCTCCTGAGCCTGTCTTTCTGCCTGTATGGCGTCCATCCTCTCCTGTACCCAGTCTCTTAGTTCTCTCCCGGAAAGGCCGAGTTCCTTCCCTGAGGACATGAAGAACTTGAAATCCTCGCTCTGCTGAGACCGTGTCGACATTTTGCAGGCGGGAGAGGACGCTAGTAACACACAGAATTAATTTCCCAGAGCTGTGGGAATCTTGGACACTTTTTCAAATGACGTATGATTGGTCTCCCGATTTACCGACGAAGCGGGCTGATTGGGGACGATGAATTTAGCAATGATTGGTCTCCCTATTTACCGACGAAGCGGGCTGATTGGGGACGATGAATTAGCAATGATTGGTCTCCCTATTTACCGACGAAGCGGGCTGATTGGGGACGATGAATTAGCGATGATTGGTCTCCCGATTTACCGACAAAATGGGCTGATTGGGGACGATAAGTTAGCAATTATTGGTCTCCCGATTTACCGACGAAGCGGGCTGATTGGGGACGATGAATTAGCAATGATTGGTCTCCCGATTTACCGACGGAGCGGGCTGATTGGGGACGATGAATTTAGCGATGATTGGTCTCCCTATTTACCGACGAAACGGGCTGATTGGGGACGATGAATTAGCGATGATTGGTCTCCCGATTTACCGACGAAACGGGCTGATTGGGGACGATGAATTAGCGATGATTGGTCTCCCTATTTACCGACGAAGCGGGCTGATTGGGGACGATGAATTAACAATGATTGGTCTCCCGATTTACCGACGGAGCGGGCTGATTGGGGACGATGAATTTAGCGATGATTGGTCTCCCTATTTACCGACGAAACGGGCTGATTGGGGACGATGAATTAGCGATGATTGGTCTCCCGATTTACCGACGAAACGGGCTGATTGGGGACGATGAATTAGCGATGATTGGTCTCCCTATTTACCGACGAAGCGGGCTGATTGGGGACGATGAATTAGCAATGATTGGTCTCCCTATTTACCGACGAAGCGGGCTGATTGGGGACGATGAATTTAGCAATGGTTGGTCTCCCGATTTACCGACGAAGCGGGCTGATTTGGGGACGATGAATTAGCAATGATTGGTCTCCCGATTTACCGACGGAGCGGGCTGATTGGGGACGATGAATTAGCAATGATTGGTCTCCCGGTGTACCGACGAAGCGGGCTGATTGGGGACGATGAGTTAGCAAGGATTGGCCTCCCAAGGTAACGACAAACGGGCTGACTTGGGGACAAGACAGGGATGTATAGGTCTCCCTGATTACCGACAAAACGGACTTACTTGGGGACTAGATTGGGATATATATTTAGGTCTCCCGAATTACCGACGAAACGGGCTCACTCGGGGACTGAATGGAAAATGAATTGGTCTCACCAACGGACCGACGACACGGATTTATTGGGGACAAGAATAGAATATATGGGCGCCCGGGAATTTCCGCACAGACGACGTCTGATCAGCGAGGGCGCTAGTTTTACTGACTTATGGGAGAAGTGTAATTCTCAAGGGCAATTAGGTGGGTGGCCATCCCACATTCACAACCGATAGGCAACACACGCAGCCGTAGTAAAAGCACAAACGAAACACACAAAAAAAAAACAGAACAATACAGAACATATGATGTCAGACCCCCAATAATGCAAAACAATTTGGTAGAGCGAAGCAAATCAAACAAACAAATGTTTTCCTAACTGGGCCCTGGAATGGACGGTCAAGGCCGTCTGCGCCAAATGAATGAACGACGTGAACACCCGTAAACACCCGGGGACTTCCCCGAAATGCGGGAACAGACGACGGTTGTTGACCCTTTTCGTCCTGGGCGTATAATATACGCTTTCGCTCCTATTTCTAAAACGAGAGAGAGAGAGAGGGTAAAAATGCGTCAGCAATGCTAATCTGACTTTCGAACACGTGGTTGACGTCGAGGTCTCTCGCCTATATCTAATGATTCGGTTTCGAAATCACTCGTTTCTACAGGAGGAATATGCGCACTATTCCTTTAATGATTTATCACCTGTATAACCTAATTGAATGGCATGCAAGCCGCGTGCAAAGGCTTCCAAAGCTAAGTTTCGGCGATTCTCTCTCTCGTTTTCCTCGGACATGCGCCCTACTATAAAAAAAAAATTCCTAGGACTAGTCACGTTTTCTATAGCGTCCTACGCTAAGTAAACACAGTTTTACTTACGCAGAATTTCCTTGGCCTGTTGCGCTGGCTTTTCAAAGGTTCGTAATCTGTCTCGTATCCAGCTTAGCTGAGCTAATTGCTGATTTCACAAATTGCAACACAAACAACAAAGGGGAAGAGGGGGGGGGGATGCAATCATTACGAGAATCACTGGTCAGGTCGCCATTTTTATATGTTTCCTGGTGC
>JANJGK010000005.1:63907010-63924510 GCA_039081455.1 Macrobrachium rosenbergii
GTTCGAATCTCCGACCAGCCAGTGAAGAACAAGAGGAATTTGTTTCTGGTGATAGAAATTCATTTCTCGCTATAATGTGGTTCGGATTCCACAATAAGCTGTAGGTCCCGTTGCTAGGTAACCAATTGGTTCTTAGCCACGTAAAAATAAATCTTATCCTTCGGGCCAGCCCTAGGAGAGCTGTTAATCAGCTCAGTGGTCTGGTTAAACTAAGATATACTTAACTTAGTAATGAGGGACATTTACGTCTCCTACTGAATGACAAGATCATTTTAACTTTATACGCAAATACCTACTCTCTCTCTCTCTCTCTCTCTCTCTCTCTCTCTCTCTCTCTCTCTCTCTCTCTCTCTCTCTCTCTCTCGAACAATAAATGGCATATGAATTCTTAATAAACGCCCCTCCATTCTAGTAGGCATCAGCTCTTCTCCCTGAAGCCTGTGATACAGAAAAATGAGGAATGATTTATCTTGATGTAGAATAATCACGGCTAATGTAATCAGCTCAGCGCAATGTCTATATATATTTCGTGCCTAAATAACGAGTTAGTCAAGACCTACTATTTACCGAATAAATAATGAGCATCAGCCATCATAGTGAGTCATAAACACGTTGGGCGTAGTAGCTGCAATGAAATCACTGCCTTAGGGAATGGTCTTTTCATTTTCGCACCAGTATATAGAAATACATCAGAATCGATCTGTAAAAGAAAAAACAAATTAACGAAAAGAAAATACATGTTATTAATTTTCTCATAACATTTCTATAATTTACATTTTTAAACAATTGATTTTTATCTTCCTGACCATTTTGTTTTAGTAATCAGTGAAACATGCGTTTTTAGTATATAGAAATGCTATGTCAGTCCTCTAAAAGTAACTACTGGAATCCTCCAGAACCATAACTGTCTGGTCTCCATTCATTTGTAGTATTTTAGTGTTAGACATATGAAATCCAATGAGATTTTAGCTTTGTTGATTATGACAGCTAATCAACGTGGTTCACCTATATAAATACTTACAATAAAGGAAGAAAAAACAAACACATTGTAATTCTCTAGTATTTTCGCAGATCCTGGTCTTTTTTTGAAGTTAATATAAAAGTAGGAATTAAAAAAAAAAGCAGTAGATAGTAGGGAAACTGATGTTGCCATCATTCGCTGTTATTGCAAACTGTTGTTTGAAACACCAGTCGTACCTTGGCCATTGTTGTAAAAATGCTTCAGTGTTTGTATTATTAGTTAATTTACAGTAATCATGCCAAAATGCTAATGATGTTTGTGCAAAAATTATTTAGGAAAGAAAACTTTCTGATAACCCACAGTCTCATAGTTAAACTTAAAATGTGTTATTTATAAGGTGATTAAACCATTGCAAAGGGAGATATGTCTGATTATGTCTGATTGTGGACAATCTTTAGAATTATTTTGGTTATGAGTACTTTTAATTTATATATATCAGAAACAAACGTTTTAGAGGATGAGTGCTAAGGGAGTCCACCGTAACACTGGGCCTTAGGTAGGGTCAAAAGGTGTGATACAAAGCCTTTTCTTTACGTTTTCTTATAATGACTGTTGTGTGTGTGATACAAAGCCTTTTCTTTACGTTTTCTTATAATGACTGTTTGTGCCTGTACAACACTTTCACCACGCACTAGAAAGATAAGCGGGGGTGGGATGAGGAGAGGGATAGACGCACTATAACTATTACTTTCGTAATATCACCCCCACAAACATACGTTTGATATCTCTCCAGGAAAAAAGAAGTCCTTGAAGCTATCCTTTTGTACGGCACGCCACTTTTTCTTACGTTATTACAAGAGTTTTTTCAGAAGCATCATTGACATCCGCTTGCCGCAGAGCGTTTTTAAGATGCTGAGCCTCGTAATTTCATCTGTCCATTAATTACAACCACTTTTTGTCCACCAGTTCCTCTGCTCCCCAGCCAATCCCTGTCATTTTTCTCCCCCTCTCAGTAAGTGTGAAATTGGCTGCATCCTCTTTAGGATGTGCCAGGTGGAAGAGACCCTTGATCCCCACACTCCATTAGACTCTGACAGATTACAATGCCTCGCACGGAACTTCGAGGTGTGGTTGGGGGGGGCGGGGGTTGGGATTTACTACTCTGCTACTGCAACAATATCCATTTTAATGAGGGAATCTCCTTCGTCATTCTTATTCCTTGGAAGATGGCCATTTCATTGAAACATTTAATATTATAAGTAATGTACCAAATGATACAAATTGATTTTGGTTTCCAGGGTACAAGATAAATGTTGAATTCGTGGGTACATAGTAAGTTGGCTTCCAGTTTAAAATAATACGTGTAAGTATGTAATTTATTTACAGTATATATATTTTTCTTGAGCGGGGGGAGGAGTCAAAGTTGTTACAGCAGCTATAAAAGAAACAAGTAAAAAATGCGCCGAAATTTCTTAGGCGCAATCGAGTTTTCTGTACAGCCGCTACTGGGGTATAATCAAGGCCACCGAATATATATCTAGCTTTCGGTGGTCTCGGTGTAACGCTGTATGAGCCCATGAAACTTTAACCAAGGCCCAGTGGTGGACTATCCTATATCGTTGCCAGAAGAAGCACGATTATGGCTAACTTTAACCTTAAATAAAATAAAAACTTCTGAGGCTAGAGGGCTGCAGTTTGGTATGTTTGATGATTGGAGGGTGGATGATCAACATACCAATTTGCAGCCCTCTAGCCTCAGTGGTTCTTAAGATCTGATGGCGGAAAGAAAAAGTGCGGACAGAAAAATGTGCTGACAGAATAAAGTGCGGAAGAACTGACAAAGCAGCCACAGTAGTTTGCTTTTACAGAAAAACTAAAAGTGATTAAGTAATCTGGTTTTCTTTTTCATTTCCATCTCTTTTTTCCATTTTGACTACATTCTTTGCATACTTGTTAATGTCATAATTATGACTATAACAATGTTTATAATGTTATCCATGCGTAAATGTACGATTCCTGGCTGATTGATTTATGACTTATAACAATGTTTATAATGTTATCCATGAATAAATTTACGATTCTTGGCTGATGGATTATAACTATAACAATGTTTATAATGTTATCCATGCGTAAATTTACGATTCCTGGCTGATTGAAAATAGCAGGTAAGCCAATTACTTTACAAATCTGTTACTCTGTCTTTGATTGACACTTTAGTTTAGATAGGGGCGAAATTTGTTTAATTAACACATGAACACACACACATATATATAGTATGCATATATACATATATATATATATATATATATAAATTATGTATATATATATAGTATATAGTATATATGAGTATGATATATAATATATAGTATATATATTTTATATATATATATATATACGTGTGTTTAAATATGACATTATATATATATATATATATAGATATACTATATATATATAGTATTATATATATATATAGGGTATATATATATATATATTTATATATATATATATATATATATATTATACATACATACATATATATATATATATATATATATATATATATATATATATAAAAATAAACTTACTATATACGTATACATATATATGTATATATATACTATATAGATATATGTATATATGCATGTATATATATATATATATATATATATATATATATAAATATAATATATATATATGTGTGTGTGTGTGTGTTCGTATGTGTGTTAATTAAAAATATTTCGCCCTTTTTTTGTAGTTGAATAATCAAACGGTAGAAAGGAAGCAGAGGTTGAGGTAGAAAGTCACCTTTCTGGTGTTTGGCTAATATTCTTATCACATGAGCAAGAATGCTTTCTGATGATATTGGGAAAGGCATGAATGGAGTGTTTTGGATAAAATTACATTTTGTTAATGTTCACTCTTTTCATATCGTTGCATTATTTGGAAACAGACTGCTGTTCTCTATAAAGGATAAGGAAATCGATGTGAAGCATTTGTATTGTAAGTAATAAAAAAATATTCATGTAATAATTTTTATGGTTTATATAAGAAACCTATCTAAACTAAAGTGTCAATCAGTGACAGAGTAACAGATTGGTAAAGTAACTGGCTTACCTGCTATTTTCAATCAGCCAGGGACCGTACATTTACGCATGGATAACCTTATAATCATTGTTATAGTCATAATTATGACATTAACACGTATGCAATGAATGTAGTCAAAATGGAAAAAAGAGATGGAAATGAGAAAAAGAAAACCAGATTACTTAATCATTTTTAGTTTTTCTGTAAATGCAAACTACTGTGGCTGCTTTGTCTGTTCTTCCGCACTTTATTCTGTCAGCACATTTTTCTGTCCGCACTTTTTCTTTCCGCCATCAGATCTTAAAAAACTACTGAGGCTAGAGGATGCAAATTGCTATGTTGATTGATCATCCACCCCTCCAATCATCAAACATTCCAAACTGCAGCCTTCTAGCCTCAGAAGTTTATATATATATAATATATATATATATATATATATAATATATATATTTATAGATATATATTATATATATATATATATATATATATATATCCATGTAGTTGCATGTGAAATATAAACAACTTGTAGTGTTATTATAACTATACACACACACACACACACACACACACACACACACACACACACATATATATAATTATATATATATTATATATAATATATATATATATATATACATATCAGCTTTATCACGTACACAATTGTTCTGTTGTTGTTGTTGTTGTTGTGGCTCCCCAGACTCTGTTATGCCAGGAAGCCTTGCACCGCGCAAGAAGGACACCACGCTTACTGGATCTGACCATAACTGTGTGGTAGTGTGGATGTTGTGTTGTTGTCTAAGGGCTGCCAAGTTAGGGCAATCTACTAAGAGATGTGTAATTGTGTGGGGACTAACTTGGCAGAGTGGACATATGTCTGTTTGGGTGTTGTCTATGCGGTGTTTGTAGGTGTTTAGTGATTGGTGATGACCACAGCGAAGTCGAGTCAGGTGTACTCTCACCAATCTTGAGAGCTCTGTTTCTGTGCTGCTTATGTTGGGTGGGGGGATGCCGAGTATTTTGTTGTTGGGGAGGTTATTAAGTGCTTGTCTTGGGAGGTGAGTATGGATGTGCTTTTTGTTTTGTGTGATGTTTGTGGGTGGTGGTATAGAATTCAAGATATTTGTATAGTGTCTGTGTGGTGTATTCGCTATTTGCCTGTGTGTTGGAGGGTGGTCGTGAAGGTAATAGCATGGGCTGTTTGTGTTGTTTATGACTGATGCCAAGAATTGTGTGCCTCTCATGTCTAAGTGTTGCCTGATGGTGAGAATCTTGGTTTCGGCGTGTAAGTGTTCTATTGGTGTGGATTGTGTACTGCCAAGGATGATTCTAAGAGCTGTGATTTGTATTATTTGTAGTTTGTTCTGTGCATTAGTAGAAGTACCAAAAGGTCCTCATTCAAACTGGATGCTATCTAATGGAGTGTTCTGTGCATTAGTAGAAGTACCAAAAGGTCCTCATTCAAACTGGATGCTATCTAATGGAGTGTTTATTCAGAAAAAGTTACATGCTTTCTTGGACAAATAGTCCTCAGTATCAAGTATCTGTACAATGACCAGACGCGTAGTCCAGCTGCATTTACATCTGTGTGCTGGGTACTTAATCCTGTAATCGCCTAGCTCCTCCTGTATGGCCCCCACCCCCTCGTGACCTTGGCCTTTCTCTGCCTGCTTTTTCTTCCAGGTGTTTGTTTCCCGTGTGTCCTCTTGCGTTTTTCCTTCTTTCCTTGCTATTGTGGAGTGCACGATTTTTCTTGATATGCTGTCTTCAAAGCCGTTTCTGGTGTTCCCTGCCATTGTGTTGTTAGCGCATGTTATGAAGGCGTTCTCTACAACCAGTCTGGCCGTTTTGTTGGTGTTCCTGTACAGAAAACTCATATTTTCCCAGTCTATTTT
Organism: Macrobrachium rosenbergii; assembly: GCA_039081455.1. Lineage (NCBI taxonomy): Eukaryota > Metazoa > Arthropoda > Malacostraca > Decapoda > Palaemonidae > Macrobrachium > Macrobrachium rosenbergii. Next base: position 63,912,948 of record JANJGK010000005.1, read on the forward strand.
TATGGTCATTTTCCCAACAGTGTTTAGCAACTGCCGATTCTGATTGTAATGCCTTATGTTCTGCAGATGTTGTTTGCTTCGCTCTTTACAGGATTTGCCAGTTTCGCCATAGTACCCATATGCATATATGCTTCTAAGTAAGCTATTAAAGCGCTTAGCAAGAATGAAATTTTTATAAACCACTAGATATATTACGAGAACAGTCATAAAATAAGTCACCACGTATAATTCTTTTTGTTAAACTCAAAGAATTAGGGTTGACGACGCCCTTGCCAACCACTTGTCATAATTACTATCCCCACACCTCAGTCCCATTATCTTGTTTCCTTCTCAGATCTTTACTATATTTTCAACTATTTCCATTTATGATTTCTTCAACATGATAAAAAAAAAAACATTGTAAATCAGGTTTTGTTTTTCATTTTCATGCATCAAAATGTCATTAACTTTGATCCTTCAACTGTTATATAAACTATGAACATTTCTCCCTTGCCTCAGAAGCACAGGAACGGTAGAAACTGTGGAATTTCACAGAGGCTCTTTGCGGCGCACTGAGTTGGAGGCGATGATAAGAAGACATGTGTTACTTTATTTGGTTCTCTATGTTTGACGAAAATCCATGGCCTGCACGAGTTATATTTCATTCAGTAATCTAATTAATATTATGAGACAGTTGTCTGCAACATTTATACCATTGGAATGCACTGTGTCATTATGCTTCATAGAATAGAGGCAAATAAGTAAGATGAACAATATATATCAGCGTCACATTCCTGATCATGCATCCAGATGCTGTGAAACTACCGGAGTAAATCCTCTTCGGAATATCCAAGCAGATTCTATTCAAGGCCCTAGATACAGGAGCTGTAACTACAAACCTGTAGTAGGACAATGGAATGTAACGCACTATATATATATATATATATATATATATATATATATATATATATATATATATATATATATATATATATATATATGTATATATATACACTACATTATATATATATATATATATAATATAGTGTATATATATATATATATATATATATATATACTATATATATATATATATATATATATATATATATATACATACACACACACACACACCATTGTATATTAAACTTTATACAGTACTTTTGCGCCTATGTGTTTGTAAATAAAAATATTCTTTACTAGCTTATTTATTGTTCATACTAACAACGTACAATTGTCAACTTTTCTCGTACCAGAGTTTCCTATATGACAAGTAGCTCTTATATGAATAAGGCATTATTTATACGATTATTCATATTATGGCATCCTTGTTCTGTCATCACAAAATTATTATTAAATAACAAAGATAGATGTTGTGTGTGTTCTTCATTGATTCATTTTTCAAAGTAAGAATAATTTTCACAAATATTAAAATTGTGACAGAATAACAAAAAGACATCGATAGAGTCCAAAGCCTTGAGGGGAAGGTAATTGGATTAGCAAACCTTCTTCTTTTCTGAAGATATGAGGTCACATATTTAACATATTTTGATTTCAGAATTATCAAAATATACCCAATGATAGTATATTGTATCACAAACTCTTACGTATCTTGTGTAAATACTACAAGAAATGGTAAGACAGTATATCGTTGCATCTGTGATAAGGCAGAAAATAGTTATATTCGAACGGATCCCACCAATTACATCATCAACTTAAATATAATCTTTAAAAAACATTTAGTGCATATATATATATATATATATATATATATATATATATATATATATATATATATACATATGTGTGTGTGTTTCTTCAAAGGACCATTCAATAACAAGAAATGTCTAATTATCATAGTAAGCACAAATAATTGTCAATGTCTTGAGTAAGTTTGTGGTAAAAAGTTCTCAAAATATATAAGTGACTCGAAACATTAAACAATAAGTGAGACGGTTGCAAGCTAAATCCAAAAACAAGAACTGGACACTAAATTCTGGCGCAACTTGAAAGTTTCAGGGTATGTCTTGTCGTTTTTAAACCTGGGTTTGGCCGGTCCTTTCCGTAGTATTCTTAGTCCGCCTGAAAACGAGAAATTTTCCGGAAGGCGACAGAATTTCGCAGAATCATTGTCAAATTGATGGTGTGTATTATTTCCCCCAACAACTGGGCGGGTTAGAGTGATAGTGCGTACAAACTCCTACCGCTGGGCACCCAACTTTGATATTGCATTCTATTGGCATACCGGTTTTTAAATAAGCCTTTGTGCGCCATGCCTGTGCTATGTCCCCAGCCGTTGGATGGAATATGGGAGTAGGCTATTTGCATGTTCGTGGTTCTCCAAACCATATATGTTATATGGTTTTCGCAATGGCAGTTCATCCCTACTCTTAACAATGGTTTTTGTGCTGTACGCTCAGCCTTCGATAATATGTCGTAGAATAACGGATGAAATTTATGTAATCAAAAGGCATCGACCCTTCTTGTAGTATTTGATATATTGTTCATGATTTATTCTCCAATATTACTGTTTTGCATATACCTGATCATGTCACTACCGTTTGGCGTCCCGTGCGTTGTACTAGTTATTAACCCGATGGCTACAAGGATATGTTAACTCAAAGTATAACGTGCATGTATGATGTATGAACCTTTTGGAAGAGTAAATCAACTGAGCACCGCAAGAGCTACAGCCTTGGTTAATAAAGACTCAGGGTCCACAGTAATTTCAATAACTACTTGATCTATGTGACGTAATGCGAATAACACATTGCCAGACTTTTCCTCAGTGTTTGGGCGATGAGCCCATCCACTTCCGAAATCCTGTTTAAAACGTGTTTTTTTATGGATATATTTTTTTTTTAAGAAATTTCGAAAACGTTTACATTTAAACGATATAGCCTAAGATTACCAGCAAGCAAAACCTCAAAGACGTAAATTTTTGCTAAGTTTCAAGGATATCAGGCCCAAGACAAATGCTTCTTCTGTTGTGGATAAGATTGAAAAATATATCTGAATTTTATCTTAACTGCCTCGACTCTAATCATTTTACGAAAATTATGCAGATCGAACCAGTTCTTTCGTATTTTTTGGATATGTGAAATCTGAAAATTAATCAGATCTTCAAAAAAGTACTAAAATGAATTATGGAAACGCCAAAGATGATCAATTCGGCTGACATTCCACACAAGCTTCCCTTTCTTGAAAATGTTAAAAGATATTACGTCATAACAAAAAATCTTTTGTTTTCAGGAAAGTGTGAGGGGAGGGAGGGTTTTTACTAAGAGCAAAGAGAGAGAGAGAGAGAGAGAGAGAGAGAGAGAGAGAGACGAGAGAGAGAGAGAGAGAGAGAGAGAGAGAGAGTATTTAAACTAGAAGGATGGGTCGACATTCAGAAAGAGAGAGAGAGAAATAAAGGTGAAAAACGTTCCTGCACCAAATCACAGCTTAAGTTATCCTAAAAGGCAATGCAAATCGATGAGCGCTACAGTGAGTTTTGTGAAAAGATAAAAACTACGCCAATTATTTATGAACTTCCATCTTACGTCCTGTTACTTGTCGTAGTTTAAACGGCTCCACTAGCAATTCGTTTGTTTTTGTTTGATTTTTTTTTTTCATTTGTATCTAGAATACGTATCCTTAAATTTTCCTTCTAGTACGAGCACCATTAACCAATTTTTCTGGATTCTCTGGTCGTCCAGTTTCACAGCCAACCTGGAACAGTTTTCGTGTTCCAAATTGGAATTCACTGAAGCAATTGAGCAACAAGAGAACGAAAGTCTCCTCTTCCAAGCACAACTAAAAAGGAAGAGAATTCGAATAATTACGTCGACAGTCTTTGGAACAGGGAGTGAAAGTCTTTGCTGAATTTTGAGGGATATTAGTGTTTTAATTCGGGAACGGACAAAAAATGACTGTATAGGTATTGTAAGGGAAGGAAAGTGCTTGCCAAAACAAGAAATTAGTTCATTTTTTTCTGGTACTTGTCCGTCAATTGCTTGCAAGTGGAAGCCAGAATGTTGAAAAAATCTCCAAGAGTTCATTAATACCAATGGACAGGCTTTAGGACATTCAGACAAGATCATGAATACATCGAAATTGTTCTTAGTAATTCTGATCGGTCCAGGGCCATTCTAGCTCTCTGTTCTGACAAATATCCTAGTCTGTTTTTAAGCGGTCGTATGAACTTGATGACTACAGTAGACAAATGTCTGTACCAGAAAATGTGAACTTTAGGGTCACCTACAACTTTGATTGTTAAAAGGTAATGCTTGCAGCTAATCTCTCTCTCTCTCTCTCTCTCTCTCTCTCTCTCAATTCCTCATCCGTGTTTCTTTTCGTTCTTGAATACTAACGATAAGCGAAGTTCTTCAGAATGTTGAGAGAGAGAGAGACAGACTTTTAAGAACGCTTCCTCTTAACGCTCACTATCTGTAACCGGTAAAGGACATTGCAGATAATTAATTATCATGGATATATATATATATATATATATATATATATATATATATATGACATTTTTTTTATCACACCGTGATTTATATACGATCATGAAGCTACTAATATCGCTTAATATCAAATCCACGCTACCTCAGGAATATCCCCGATGGGGAATTATCACCGAAGGGGAATTTATAAGTGATAAATGGACGGGCACTGTCGAGTCTCGAACCCACGACACACAGACGTGCATCCAGCGAATCCAGTCGACGCTAACCACTGAGCTATCAAGAGAGGTATAAGTTAACGCCGAGTCTGGTGTACTATATTTACCCGTCGAGAGCGGGGGAAAATTGTACTTAGTCTCGGCATTAACCCACCTCGACCATGAGAGTTCATTGGTACGTTTGGAACACGCAGCTCTTTTTATGACATTTATCGCTTATAAATTCCCCTTCGGTGATAATTCCCCATCGGGGATATTCCCGAGGTAGCGTGGATTTGATATTAAGCGATATTTGTAGCTTCATGATCGTATATAAATCACGGTGTGATAAAAAAATGTCATAAAAAGAGCTGCGTGTTCCAAACGTACCAATGAACTATCATGGTCGAGGTGGGTTAATGCCGAGACTAAGTACAATTTCCCCGCTCTCTGACGGGTAAATATAGTACACCAGACTCGGCGTTAACTTATACCTCTCTTGATAGCTCAGTGGTTAGCGTCGACTGGATTCGCTGGATGCGCGTGTGTGTCGTGGGTTCGAGACTCGGCAGTGCCCGTCCATTTATCACTTATAAATTCCCCTTCGGTGATAATTCCCCATCGGGGATATTCCCGAGGGTAGCGTGGATTTGATATTAAGCGATATTTGTAGCTTCATGATCGTATATATATATATACTATATATATATATAGAGAGAGAGAGAGAGAGAGAGAGAGAGAGAAACGCCATAAATCACCAGCAAGCTTAATCTCATCGACGAAAATTTGTATACAATGTTGACCAGATACGTAAGGGAATACTTATATTGACCGTGAATACCAAAAACTATATGATTTGGTTTCCACTGCCTCACCCATGAACAATTTACGAATTGTGCTGACCGAAACAGTGCTTTCCTATTTATGGAAAAGTGCATTAGGAGTTTCCTCAGATCTTAAAAAAAGTGCTGAAACATGTTTACAGAAATAGGAAAGATTCTCAGTTCTTCTATATTTCCACATTAGCTTCCCTTTGCTAGAAATTTTAAAAGCTGGTATGACGTCATATGGTGTCTCTGAAGATGTTATGCCATGTTGAACTATTTTTTTTTTTTTTTTACAGAGACGGAGAAAAATTCTTGAACCAGAAAAGTCTTATTTTCAGGAGTGAAAGAGGAGAGAGGGTTTCGTAAAGAGAAGAGAGAGAGAGAGAGAGACGAGAGAGAGAGAGAGAGAGAGAGAGAGAGAGAGAGAGAGATTAACGCATTCCTATAGCTGAACTTCAGATTCATAACAAGCAGTGCGAAAGATAAGGAAATTGAAGTTCGCTTTAAACACAAATTGTTAATGATCTTCGAATGTACGTCCGGTTGCCTCTCCTAGTTATTTGCTGTAGTTTAATCTCTTCATTGTTTAACTTTTCTCTTTTTTATACTCTGTCATTTATTCAGAACTAAAATAGGTACCTTTAGTCTTCTTCGAATACGAACACCGTTAACCAATTTTCTGGATTCATTGGCCGTTAGTTTCTCATCCAATTTGGAGGAGTTTTCGAGTTCCAACCAGGAATCCATTTAAGCAGTCGAGCAACTGAGAAAGTAAGTTTCCCCTCCAAGCAACAGTAGAGAGTGGGAGAGTTCGTATAATTACATCGACGGTTTTTAAAACAGAGGGAAAAACTGTTTACTGTATTTTTTGAGGGTATGTTTTCTAATCCGAGAAAGAGTAAAGAGTGTATGTATATTATGAAATAAAATGTCGTCCATAGAAAAAGTAAGTGTTTCTAAAATGAAAATTAGCTGTAATATGTTTACGGTACTGTCCGTCTGTTGTCCAAAAGTGGCAGCAGTATGTTCAAATGTTGAAAAACCTTCCAAAGAGATCGTTATTACAAATGGGATGGCATTTGAGACATTCAGACTTGGTCATAATATACGCACCTTCTATATATATATATATATAATATATATATATATATATATATATATATATATATGTGTTGTGTGTGCGTGTGTGTGTAACAGTATATGTATATATATATATATATACTATATATATATATATATATATATATATATATATATATATATATATATATATATATATATATATATATATATATATATGTGTGTGTGTGTGTGCGTGGGTGTGTAAAAGGTTAAGTATATCTTAGTTTAACCAGACCACTGAGCTGGTTAACAGCTCTCCTAGGGCTGGCCCGAAGGATTAGACTTATTTTTACGTGGCTAAGAACCTACTGGTTACTTAGCAACGGGACCTACAGCTTATTGTGGAATCCGAACCACATTATGACGAGAAATGAATTTCTATCACCAGAAATAAATTCCTCTAATTCTTCTTTGGCGGCTCGGAGAGTCGAACGCTGGGCCAACAGCATGCCAGTCGAAAGCTCTACCACTCCTCCAAAGAAGAACTTCGTATAAATTCCTCCAATTCTTCTTTGGGCGGCTCGGAGAGTCGAACGCTGGGCCAACAGCATGCCAGTCGAAAGCTCTACCACTCCTCCAAAGAAGAACTTCGTATAAATTCCTCTAATTCTTCTTTGGCGGCTCGGAGAGTCGAACGCTGGGCCAACAGCATGCCAGTCGAAAGCTCTACCACTCCTCCAAAGAAGAACTTCGTGGGTGTGTAACAGTATATATATATATTATATATATATATATATATATAGAGAGAGAGAGAGAGAGAGAGAGAGAGAGAGAGAGAGAGAGAGAGAGAGAGAGTGATATAAAATAGAAGCAATACACAAATATACTAAGAAAGCAGGAAATTCAGATTTCAAAGCCATTCATCTTGAAGGTTATGAAGAAAACGTATTCCTCTTTTGAGTGTCATGATCAACTACGATACTTCATGTGTCCAAGAGAGACTTTAGAAGTGAAAATCTCTTACTTTTTAAACATTTTAAAACAATTTACCGAAACATACATCGTTGTAATTTGTGTACAGATGCGACTTGGAGGTATGCATCAAGGACTCACTTATTCATATGAGGCTATACTTCCCTTGCTTTTTACGGATAGGAGAAAGAAGAATTAAAAGCAGTTATCGAATGCATCAGGCAGTGATATTGCAATCAAGTTCCAATGTTCAACAAGATATTGATTACTGAATGCCTTGCATGCTTAGACGAGGGAACTCTAATTCGTGTTCGTTCGTTCAAGTGTCTTACGTATTGACAGTACTTTTGGTCCTATTTGGATTCCTTTCTCGGTATTGCCTGTGTCCTGCCTGCAATTTGCTCACTCAGTAAGCTTAGTGTGCATTGGAAGGTCGCTCCTGAATACCGTTTCAGTATACACAGGCTTCAGCGTAATTGGGAGTGAGTCATAAGCCTCAGCATTGGAATGGAACACACAGTTGAAGATTGGGTTTTGTCATCATTCAGCCACCTTTTTTTTAATATTACACTATAAAAGCCAACGAACTTTTTGGCTGATGTTTTCGTTATTGACCCATTTAGAAAAAATAATATTGATAATCTTACATATATAAAATGAGCATCATTAAATAAAAACTGGAATTTTCAAAACGTGTTTTATGACAGCGAAGGAAAATTGAAGCTCTCTTTAGAAATATATTGACAACTATTTTGCTGTGGTGAATTCGTTTATAAAACAAAGATTACTGTAATATACTGGACAGTAAGATTCAAAGAAAACAATTTTTCAATATGCCAAATTTGGTAGCATATAATTGACTTCTCTGTTCCTGATCCGTTTTGCATTTAAAGACTTATCAATATATTAAGCATATAGATATTAAACATGTGTTTCTAAATAAATGTGTGATTGTGATGTATGTATACGCATGGCCTACTACATGATGAACTTGAAAAGAAGGAATACCTCTTCCTTAGTCCCGCAGTTGTGGTTGTACTCTATACAGAAAAGAAAATTTCATCGAAGCGCCATCTGATCATTCCTTCTACAGCAAAAGGAAACTGTGTGGAAGACGAAAGCCTGTTGATGCATTGATCTCGCCCAGAAAGTGTCTCCTTTACTCACAATGTCCCTCTCGACCTCCACCGTCTACTGAATCTAGACGAGGAAAGGAAAAATTTCGTGGTATCCGCTTTGTCATTTGCCTTCAAATGCTCTTGAATGAGAGCCAGATGACTTCGGCATGGTGAGAGAATAGAGGTATCGTAGAGGAACTGATGTTCTTCAGCCTCCAAGGAAGACGAACTTCATGCAACGAATTCATGGATGAACTGAATTATTGTGTGGCTGAGCATTCTATATCAAAAAGATCTCCCAGTTGCAAATGAAATTCTCCTCACCTCAGAAAATTTAGAGAAACATGTTTTTTAATTATTAAAATTACCCTTTAACCTCTGCAGGAAAAGATAATGAAGTTAATTCAAGTTAAGAGTCTATTAAAAGTTTAAGTAAATATTTGAAAACTGAGGCTTAAAGAGTATTGGCAAGAAAGGCTTACTCAGCGAATGTAAAAATGACCCCCTTACCACTAAAAAAAAAAAAAAAAAAAAAAAAAAAAAAAAACTTTCTGCTACTACTTGGAGATACTATCCTCCCTCCAAAAGGAACTGTTCCTTTGCAGCAAAACTGTTCACCAGTACTTAGGTGAGAGGCACTGTTTGTGGTTCTGTTTTCTCTTTCTGACCCGTTTCTAACTCGGTGAAGTTTCGAAATAGTAGTGTCCACAAAAAGAAATGTTAAGGAAAATAAAAACAAGTGTTCCTTTTTTTTCCAAGACTTGCACCCGCAAAATGCATATCCCAGTTAAGATTTTATCCAGTCTGATTAAAATTTTGCTGGTATAATGAATAATTCCGTTTCATGATCCCATCAAAGGAAAACAATCTCAGAGATGATTGTCATATTCATGAAAAGACAGGGAACATAATTATGTATATGCCGTTAACTCAAGGAAATGGCTTTTTCAGTGTCTGAACTTAATCGAAGTTATTCTTTATATCGAATCCAATTTAATTTTTGAAACATACCGATTTCCAACTCTTTGGGTTATCCAGAAATAATGATTTTTTAATACAAGGCTCCACAAAGGACACATAGCTCTCTCTCTCTCTCTCTCTCTCATCTCTCTCTCTCTCTCTCGTCTCTCTCTCTCTCTCTCTCTCTCTCTTTCTTTCCCTTCTTCTTGGGAAGCGGTCACCTGCATAACATCGGAGACTGAATTCCACAGCTACATATGCTTTGTATATATACTCTTGTAACATTTCATCTATCCATATTTTACCAGTGAACAGGGGCACAGAAGGGAATGCTCGAAATATATGGTTGCAACGTTCAAATAGTGTTTTATGAGCATTTTTATCTTCATATTATATTGTGGTATTACAGTAAAAGACATTCAATATATATATATATATATATAATATATATATATATATATATTATATATATATATATATATATATATATATATATATATATAATGTGTGTCTGTATAATGTGTGTGTGGCTAGAAAGCATAAAACCTTTTTTAAACTCCTTGCATTGTTTTATTTAAAGCATTAATATGCTAACCTTTTCATGCATTCTGTCTTTTATGAAGAACAAAATTTTTTTCCTGTCTTGGGAATATAGATGTTAAAATCATATGAAAAACCAGCTCAGAGGAGAGAGAGAGAGAGAGAGAGAGAGAGAGAGAGAGAGAGAGAGAGAGAGAGAGAGAGAGAGAGAGAGAGAGAGAGAGAGCGAAAAGACTCCTAATTGACGAAATGATAAGCTTATCACGTAACTGAAAGAAAACAGAAGTTAATGGCTTCTATCTGCCTTGTTATCAAACTCATAATGACTTGTGATGAAGGCAATTAGCACTAAGAGTGAGAACGAACGAGTTCAAGAGGACAATGGAAGAGAACCAAAATGGAGGAAAAGAGTGCTTGACTTTTATTGGATTTACAATTTAGGCTTTCTTTCTTCGTTTCTAGGAATAACAAAATGGCTCTTGTCCTAAGAATATTCAATTTAAAAAAAAATCGTTCTTTGGAGAGAGAGAGAGAGAGTTTTTTTACAGACGAAAGAATGAGTTAATTCCTGTTTTGAAATGAAATGAATAGTAAGTAAGATGAAAAGCTCCAATAAAATTGACCATTGATAACGTTCCCCAGAAAAAAAATAAGTTTCTTTTCGGACAGAAGGTTCGGAAGTTATCTTAAGCCGTGGTTTATAGTTAATTAATTTTGGTTGACAATGAAAGTTGATCTCGTCAAGTTACTTGACTTTGGTTATGAGTTGAAGCTCAAGATTTGAACAGGATTTAGTGTTTTGTGGATAACGTGTGGCAACTTTAATATTTATTTTTAACCAAGGCTGAAGTGACAGAATTCGCCAAAAAAACAATTCCATAATCAACAACAGTAACTGAAAAGGAAGACAGAATAACTTTACTCGATCCATTAACTCTTGCTTCAGCCCCACTGAGCCAAAGTTAAATTTTAGTCTTTCATTTTTTTTTTTTATTTTTTTTTTTGTCAGAAATATTTCTGGTCCACAGGAATAATTTTGCTCAAATTAACTCGACAGTTGATAAGCTGTCAAAGTTTTCATCTTATCGCTTACCACCAGACAGCACACTCTAGAGAAACATTCTCTCTCTCTCTCTCTCTCTCTCTCTCTCTCTCTCTCTCTCTCGTCTCTCTCTCCTCTCTCTCTCTCTCTCTCGGACGTTCTTACATTTCAAATAAACATTAACATCCCTTGCAACCATCGCTTTTTATAAATAGGATCATACAGTCTTCCTTGTCCATGCTAAATGGAGAGAGAACGCTTTCGATATACTGTATATACCTGCAACAAACTGCAAAGGAGATAGGCATAAATTACACTAATAAATCTGATATTATTTCTCTATTATTATTATTATTATTATTATTATTATTATTATTATTATTATTATTATTATTATTATTATAACAACTTCATGCTT
>JANJGK010000005.1:63929510-63989510 GCA_039081455.1 Macrobrachium rosenbergii
AATAATAATAATAATAATAAAATTTTTGAGAATGATAATGCAGTCAAGGGACAATGACAAATCCTGCTCGCTATCACTGATATCACTGAAGCCTAGGATGGTACTAATATCAGTTAGTGAATATGTCATCGGCAAGTGGGAAGAGCCACAGTGAAGAGTTTTCCCCATCTGTAAACTTCTCTTCAGTGTGGATGGAGCCTCATGACGTCATAGGTTAACGTCGCTATTTTGTTCAAAACCCTCACCTGCGATCTTGATGGCTCTGGCATTGGAAACACACTTTTACACTGATAAGTATCAGAATTATTGAACTTAGGTACTAAATAATACTTGCAAAAATTAGGTAGGGTTGTAAATTATACACTTGCCAACTTTCACCTATCCGATGCTTTGATAAAAGGATGTTGCCAAGACATTGTTTCATCGGTTCTGAATCCCTTAGTAGGAGTAACATCATCTTCCAACTGTTACGGCTAATAAATAATTCTTCACATTGAAAAACTGATAACACGTATGACTTATCAGAAGCATTTTTTTTTTTTTTTTTACACCAGTAAGCCCCCTCCCCTTTCCCCTCTGTAATAATTCTCTTTCGTTTCTTATTAGTCTCGCGAAAGGTTGCTTTCTGTGTTTCTTCCCACCGTCATTGTTTCTAATGACCTACTGAAGCCATATCGGTTCATTCCACGATTGGTTTTGGCAGATGTTTTATGGACGGGTCCCCTTTCTCTTGACAGCCACTCTCCTTAATCATCCCGACTTGGACGTGCACTGAGCTGCACTAGGTTTCACCTCAACCCCAGCGCCAAGGTTATACTGCTTTCTCTTATCTGAGTTAATATTTATTATATAATTCTCCAAACGATGATGCTCCCTGACCACCGGGGACTCAGCGTCAGGATCAATTAGATGCACAATTTTCTTTAAGAACAATTGCAGAGGTCCATGGTAGGAACCATTTCAATCTTATTGCGGTTTTTAACTTCTGTATCACCTCCGCCAAATGATTAAGAGGGTTGAGGGAAAAATATCAAATGCAGGACAAAGATAAATGGTTCTACCAGATTAACTGTATTCTGAGTAAGGCTTTTTACACACTACAAGCGAAGCGGAGCGACGCGACGGGAAGCGATGATGAGTGAAGCGATACGAAACGATTAGGTGTTTACATATAAGCGAAACGGAGCGGAGCGATTAGGTGCATTTGGGCGACCTGCACCAGTCGCTATGGAGGACTTTGTGAGTGCGTACCTATTGCTGGACGGTCAGCAAAAGAGGAAATACTGGGTCCATCCCATCATCCATGAGAGAGGTAAACTTGGGGAATTCCACCATCTCTTTGAAGAACTCAAAAAACATGAAAATAGAAAAGATGCTTAAAATAAAAATTGCGAATAGACTAAATTACCTTTCTAAACATACGGATTCAAAACATTATTATATTGTGCCTGCACAATACCCAATCTTGTGCATATATCTCTTTTAATGGGAGATTATATAAGCGGAAAACATCAATATTTTAATGTTTTCTTAAAAAAAATAGTGTACAACATCAAGTTATTATATTTTGTTATTATTAACAAACTATTCTTCTTGTTAAAAAATACCTGATGAGTATGTGGATAGAGGGAATGTGACGATACAAGAGGCTCTTACCGTAGTTATGCACTTAAATGCAAGAACTGACACTTTATCGGTCAGCAGCTGATATTTTCTTTAAATTCTTAGTAGAGAATACAACTTCTATAATTCCATTTAAATCACTATATGCACTAGGGTAGCTTCTTTCAAATTTCCCAATAAAAACTCACCTTTGAACGCATTTTCTTGGCCATATTGACAGCAACTTGCAGCACTCAATCAGTCAAGAAACAGACTGAATTGTTTCTTTACATCTCAAGTGCGGCGTCGTTTTTGATACAGGTTCGATACACGTTTCGAAATGGTAATATATACCAACTCTCAAAATATGACATATCTCATTCCTATTTCACAAATATATGACATAACTTTATGTTTTAAATATACAGTTTTTCCCGTTTGCTTTTTACCAATGGTTTACTTGCTTAAAACAATTAAACATTTGATTAGAACTGTATTTAACAAGTTCTATTAAATATATATTGATCTTTTATATACGTTTACTATAAACATTCAACAGAAAACGTTAACGGGGAACTTACCTAATTTGATTGTCGCTAGCGATAAAAAATATCGTCCATTTATTGAGCGAATCGCTTCGCTTCGTTTCGCTCCGTTTCGCTCGTGTGTGAAGACCAAAGCATTTCTGCATAGGAATATCTAAAAACATTAATATCGCTCGTCGTCGCGTCGCTTCGATTCGCTTGTAGTGTGTAAGAAGCCTAACAATGTGGATTCCCAGGCTTAACCGATAACGCAGTTCACATGGTTTCTGTCATATTTTGAAGGGTATTTCTTTTTAAAGAAAATAAAGATACACGGAAAATACGCTTTTCAGTACGGCGTAAGTTGGTGCTGTTAGGCACTGAGTGTCAGACTTTGATTTATAGCAAAATGTGTTGTCTCCACAGAAGGTCACTGATAACCGGAGATGTCATACGTAAACTATAGTCAATGTCATTTCATCTGTCCACTCACCAACGTGGGCTTTAAATAGATACGTATACCTAGCTCATGATTGGCTGAAAACGGTGCTTCCGATATCGCAGGGTCACTGTGATTAAAGATGCAAACTATTTCTTTAGTAATTCATCTGAGTGCTTATATATACAAAGAACCCTCTCACTTTCTATTATAGATTATAAACATGCCGATATATATCGATAATACAGCAATACAAGTACACGAAAGACGAACATGTAGTATATAGTTCACGTTGATCAAACAAGCGAACGATGTGCTTTCAGTAATTATGCCTTATCTCACTGTAGGCAAATAAAAAGTTATCCTGCTATACAAGTGCGAATAAAAGACATTTTTATCATTTCGAGCATGTAAATTACATGAGTAGGGTAATATTCGAAACAGCACGAAATATTGTTGTCTATGAGGTTGTCTAGTTTAGGTGAAAGGAGCAGCCACCGCAACACTGGCTGGAAGGTGGGAAATTTCGGTTATTGCGTGGCGATGGCACTGCGGTTGTCTTTTCACAATACTTCACATATTTATATCATTTTTTCTTTAGCGTACAAATCATTATCATACCTCAGTGACTAGGGCAGTTTCAGGAGCATTTTCCCAAATAACTTGCCGAGCATGAGTTTGAGATCTCATTGAGTACCCCTCATCCTTTGGATGTTGATGACATACGGAATAAAAGGATAGCCTAGAACGGTTTTGACATAGCATGAATAAATAAAGGTTACAATGAGAAAGTAATTTTGACTGATCTGAAGTGACAGTTTGCTTAAAAGAACCTCAGTTAAATTAAATATCTGGATAATCAATAGTATATGCCTTTCTTTCACTTCGTGTCTAGCGGTCAACATCATTATATTTTTCCAGTTTACGTAGCCTACAGTACATGGATAGCTTTGGCATCATACTAAAGTTATTTTCATAATCATGCAATAAAACTGTACCTAGAATAAAGTTGGAATGATGATAGGGAAATCTTGTGATCTGAAAAGTTTGTGGGCATAGGCGTATGTATGGCCTGATCTACGGTACGCCAGTGACTTAAAACACAATTATTGAAAGCCTATTGTTCGCTTGTGTTTGATATGAATGTTTTTGTTCATACAAGCTCGTATGGGTATATTATCGATACAAATCGGTAAGTTTATTATTTGTATGAGGTGTGAGAGTTCTTGTATGTAAAAACATTTAAATACATTACTGAAAACAGTTTTGATATTGATCACGATAAGCCAATGATATCGAAAACGTTGATTTTTCAGCCAATCACGTATTACACGTGCGTATGTGCCACATTTTACCCGTGTGTGTACAGATCAGATGCAACCGACCATAGTACTACATAGTCTGGTGAATCACCACCAGGGCGGCACTGCTCGCAGCCGCGGAGCCTTGCGGTCATGAGCTCAGCTGAGCCGTCTTCAAACAGCCAGTAACCGCGGAGTTTGAACAAGTGTTTAATATGTCATTCGATTTTATTCTTTCGTTTTCTTCATAAAGGTACGTTGTGCAGCTTATTATTGCAGAAATAGGTAAAGGAACTCGTCAAGAGAAAATAGAGTATCATTTTACAGGTGAGCAAACCATACCGAAGTTCATTTACCCATACCTTTGAGCTAGTCAGGCATACGTCTTGTCAGTAGTAGTTACGCTACCTCTATTAACATGCCTTATGTTTTCAGTATATTATTGTGGCACATGAATGAAGCGCCGATTTCAGTTTTGAAATCAGAACATCATTAATTTCATATATGTCACATGATATAAAGTGTAAAAGACTTTAATTGTCAACCGAAATGCTTAGTAGTAGGTAGGCCTATAGGCCTAAAGATTACGGTTTGTGACAACACACCCTGTCTGGTAGACATTTTCCTGTGATTCAGAAGGACACCTGCTTTATTTTGCGTCATTAAGAATTCTTTGTAGTAAAGATTTTCCAGTGTTTGACATGTAAAGGCAGCGTTAGAGATGTTTTACCAAACACATTTCATCAAACGTGATTCGAAATTCCGAACGTCACACTCGGGGACAGTATAGAACAATTGCTCTTATTCAGTTCAAGGTGAAAATAGTGGCAATTGTATATGAGTAACAAATACTCGTTTACTTATGTTCAACACACGATAGATTGGTAGTAGCATATAAATGCAGTTTAGTGACCTAAGTTGTGGCCTACCTATGCCCTAAAGCCTTTAATATGAATATATGACTTTATCAGCCTTTTCTGTCATCGTTTTGTATACGAGATGCTGAGCATGGAGGGAAAAATCATATTTTGCTAAACGTGCCTTCAAATCTTCCACCAAACAATGCGCCCGGGAGTGCCAGAATAGCAAGACATTTTAAGCAAACTAATATGATATAGCCATTACAGTGATGGTATTTCATGCTTGGGTTAAAAATGCTTAGCGGTAGGCAAGTTTGGAAGATATTGTTTATGTTAACATGACTTGTTTTAAACCAGTGACAATGACGCGTGAGGGCACTGGTTGGCGCATATATATATATATATATATATATATATATATATATATATATATATATATATATACATATGAAAATAAGAAGGCCCATAAAACACTATTTAAACGTTGAAACCATATATTTCGGGCACTTGTTTCTGTGCCCCTGTTCACTGGTAGAATATGGACAGTGAACAGGGGCACAGAAACAAGTGCCCGAAATATATGGTTTCAACGTTTAAATAGTGTTTTATGGGCCTTCTTATTTTCATATTACACTGTAGTATTACAGGAAAAGACATTCATATATACATATACATATATATCTATAATTTATATATATATATATATATATATATGTATATATATACATATATTTATGTGTACATATATGCATATACATACTTATATATATGCATATATATATATATATATATATATATATATATATATATATATATATATATATATATATATATATATATTTATATGTGTTTACATATATACATATATATATGCATATATATATATATATATATATATATATATATATATATATATATATACATATATATATATATATATATATATATATATATATATATATATATATATATATACAAGTAGAAACCTATTGATGGAGATACTGCAAACCTGAAGAAGGATGAGAGAATAAAAAATCGTATCTCTATACTTTGGAATTCTGTACTCGATTTCCTTTTAAGAGTTTCTTGTGTTCATACCATAGCAGAGCAGTCATGGGCTCACATAAAGGTTTAAATAAAGATAGACAGGCGGAGAGAAAGAAGGACTAATTATTTTTAGTAAAGATTGTGACTGGATAACCCGAGTTTGACAATAGTGAACGCTTTGGAAGAGAAGATAGGATAGTACGTGTATATACGTGGGTGTGTTTTTGGAATTGTAAATGGCCCTAAACAAGAGGAAAGGTGCACAAGAGACTTATTCAGCTAATAAAAATGCATGATAATAGTTTTCGTATTAACTTGAGTGCCACACATTTTTGGCTTTATATCTCAAAAGGCCTCACACGAGAATAACCAGGACCTCATAAGTTCTGCGATAATGCATTCTCCATTACAAGAATGAATTCTGGGAATTATGAGTACAGTACAGACTTCTGCTTAACATTAAGGGTCGAATGGCCTTTTTCACGGTAATTTAATTTTTGCATTTCCTTTAATTTTTACATTATTTGTTAATACTTACCTCTGAGTTCTCTTCACGTATATAATACACGATACATACATCGATCCACGCTCTTTTCATAAATATCCATATATATATATATATATATATATATATATATATATATATATATATATATATATATATATATATATATATATATATATATATATATATATATATATATATATATATACACATATATATACATATATATATATATCCATTCATGTATAATACACGATATACATCAGTCTACGCCCTTTACATAAATATCCATATACTGTATAGCCATTCATTCATGTGTGTGTGTGTGTGTGTGTATATATATATATATATATATATATATATATATATATATATATATATATATATATATATATATATATATATATATATATATATATATATATATATATATACGCTCCTATAGTGTGTGTGCTAGAAAAAAATAAAAAATGTCCGTCTTTCATTTAAATGCGAAAAAATATAGTTCTCGCTGCAATCACAGTCTTTCCCTGCCGTACTTAGAAAACGAATTTTAAAAGATATAATCCCTTTCACTTTTCACCGGGGTAAAACGTCCATGTGGATTTTACTAGATTACAGTATCTAATACTTATTTACGGAACGTGTGGTGAAATGAGTTCATATAAGGAATATGGAAACTTACCCACATGAACGTGGGTGTTCGAAGGAGAGAGAAATAGGAGAGAATGTATAAACCTCATAGCTATCCTTTTAGTCTCACATTAAGGCTGAATGTACTCGAGTTTATTTCACTATAAAAGTTTAGACAAAGTACTTATTTACTGGCGAGATAAACGTTACTAGGGCATCATCAGATTACTATATACTAATTTCACGCAGATTTCCGTCAGAAGTCATGATTTAATAAGGGGTTTATCATCAGAAGGGTCACGCTACTGCGTTGCTAAATAATAACTATTCTTCTTAACAGTTTTCGAAAAACATGGAGAGCTTGCTCGTCAATGATGTCAAACTGAGATTTCACCGTGCAATAGTGCAAGAGATAGTGAGAGACGGTCATCTTCGAACTCGTCTGTTTTGGAACGCTCATTTCAAAATATGTCGATTATTTATAGCAGATGCTATACATGTTTATTTTCAAATAAGATGATGTTGACCAGGAATATAGCAGTTTCAGTTTCGAATTGCTACCAAAATTATATTTTTCATATCAGTTAAGTTTTTTTGTATTAATTATTTGCCCACATTGAATGATTAAGATAATATTCTTTAACTACGTAGAAAATAAAACAAATTTTCCGAATTTTTATCTAAGATTTTAGCCTACTAATGTAACAGCACAGACGATCTTCACGAAATGTGCTCATCCTTTTGTTTAAGTAATTAGTTGTATGATACAAACAAACAATCTTTCCTGGTGGAGGAAACTGAATACGCTCATATTTCATGATTATAGACTGACATAAGACTAATCACAATATATCCTTTTCTATAAAAACTTCCATTACCGGTTTTTGTACTATTCTGAGACATTCGTCAGGAATGAAAGGATCATCTCATTGGTGACTTAAAACATTCTAATGAGCTGGACTGAATTGCTGATGCAACTACGAGTAAATTTTTCACTGCAAGTCAAATTGTAGTTGGGGTTTAATGCTGATCTTCATGTCCCAGATAATAGAGATGACACATCAGGTATATCTCTTATGGTAGCCGGATTAATCACTCCTATTTCGAAATCTGAGCCAAGCATACCTTTGCTCCTGTTTAAATTTTGGCTCAATCGCTAAAATTAAACCAAATGTAGCGTGTATCTCCTATAAAATAAAATAAAATCGTCTTTTTTTATGCAATTGTCGATGGCTTTTCATCCAGTATCGTAATTTCCTTCATTTTGTTTACAAATTCTGTCTGACAAAATGTTCTGGGTAGAGTAAATTATTATTCCAGAATAGCATATCTAGTTTTGGGACTGCATTAATTTAGAATGGGATTAGCGTATTTGACTATTATTGTTTATAAAAATCATAAGTCCCTTGATTTTAATCTTCTGTATCTTTTCTCATTTCACGTGCAAATCCTTTGCTTGATGGGGAAAGCCTTAAAAAAAAAAAAGAAGGAAAGGTTTCAGCGTACATTGGCGTATTCATAATCAGTTATCTGTGCACGTTTATATCTGTTGATTTCGTAAGCATTTATAAATAATTTAATTGCAAAGGAAAACACGATTTTAATACTCTTAGGCGCCTAGATGACATGAAAACTCCTAATAATAACCTAATAATGCTTTTCCATGTTTGACAATCATGTGGTGGCAAGTTCCGCTTTTGCCTTGTGAAATTAAAAGGGCTAGTTGATTTAAGGTAGTTTCTTTTAATTGTCAGTGTTGTTGTACTAGGGGATTGTTCATAGCCTCGGTTTAATCTTGTTTATGGGAGAGCCTAGGTCTCTGAGGTGCATGCCTTCTTCTTCTTCGTTTAACATGTGCATGCCTGTTACATGCATAATGCCATTCAAGTAGTATTTTCGCTTTGTGGCTCTGCTCAGTCACTGATGTAGTATGTCAAGTTCTGGGTTCGTCATCCTTTTACACAATAGGACACCGGTTCCCCGAATTTCATGCGCTGTCCTACATTTACGTGAGGTTTCACGGATCTTTTCTAGGTAATGACCCCAAGGGTTTTAACTCGGTATGTATCCACCTTTGCGGCGTGTTTAGTACAAGCCCGTTGGCGATTACCGTAAAAACATAGACACGCTGTAAATATCAAAGACAATGACCTCCAAGAAAATTAGTCCCAGATACAGGCCCCCGAAAACCCTTTGGGGTCACTATCTAGGAGAGATCCGGTTTCACTTTGAACATGTATAATATATGAATTCGGTTCCCTTACTTCTTGGGAAACATTAGACTAGAGAAAATAATCATTATAGTAAAAGTTGCATCATAAGTGTTTGAAACGTTTAGGAAACCTCAGCTAAAGGCTCCTTCAATTTCTATATGAAAAAAAAAAGTAAATTTGCAAAACAAAATCAGTGAAATAGTGCTCTCACTAGCAAAATAAAAAAAAAAAAAATTAAAACGCTCGCAGTTTTGGTACCACCACGTAACTCTAATAAAGCTGCAGTAGAAGTTTTGATAGTGCTATATATTTTGGATATAAAGAACTGTCGTGTAATGTTATGTATATCACATACTGTTTTAGGGTCAAAATAGTCACGTACAAGTTTGCTGCAAATTGCATCCATTTCTGAAGACTTTATTTAATGAACACTAACATGGCAGTTGTGCACGCCATTTGGTGAGGGATCTAATTACAGCTGCTTACGTTATGTAATGAAAGTTCATATTAAATTTATATGCGCAACTGGATTTAGTGCTGAACGTTTTCTCGGGCAGCTTTTAAATGCATATGGTTATAAATTCAGGTTTTAATTAAAATGATAAGTTAAAGTAGGGGTCCACGTAGAGTTTTATTACGACTAATTTAATGTTATTTAGAATGCAGGCATAAAAATTAATAGTCCTGTCAAAATATACCGTGATTTTGTTATAGCGCCAATGTTATTATGATCTAAATAGTAGCAATTTACATTCGAAATCAATGAACAATGAATTATAGACAAGACCTTATCAAGAGAGAGAGAGAGAGAGAGAGAGAGAGAGAGAGAGAGAGAGAGAGAGAGAGAGAGAGAAATATCCTTCAGATTTTAATCTGTTGATAACTATATTATTTTTCCTGAAACATTTTGTTAAAATTTCATTATTTTAATTTTGATTTCAAATGCAAATATATATATATATATATATATATATATATATATATATATATATATATATATATATATACATATATGTACATATATATATATATATATATATATATATATATATATATATATATATATATATATATATATATATATATATAAAGGCAAATGCCACGAAGGAAAACTTAAACTTTGGAGTGTTGGTAGGCCTTTCGACACAATGGTCCTTTGCTAGCAGACTGGTGAAAAATATAAAAATAAGTTTACAAGAAAGCTCGTATATTTTTCACCAGTCTGCTAGTAAAGGACTGTGTGTCGAAAGGCCTAGCAACCACTGCGTTGTGTCTTTTCCCTTTGAGGCATTTGCATTTATTTATACATTCATCACGTTCCATAACTTCGTGAATCAGTTATACACATAAACACACACACACAGATATATATATATATATATATATATATATATATATATATATATATATATATATATATATATATATATATATATATATATATATATATATATATATATATATATATACATATATTGTATTACAGAAATACTAAACCATCCATGTAGCGGACGTGAAACTAGTAATTCTAAGTCATCGTTATTCCTGCATGAGATTTTCATGTTCTGCTTTTTTAACTTGATGAAGCTTTAGAAATAAATTGAGAGAAGAGAATAAGTAATGTTTAAGAAATATTTCATACCCACTTTACTTCCGAGGTTTTTTTTTTTTGACAAATCTCTGCTGTACAAGACCAGACATATGCAAATATCAAATTTTTCATTTTTTGGTTTCCTCTTCTCTCTCTCTCTCTCTCTCTCTCTCTCTCTCTCTCTCTCTCTCTCTCTCTCTCTCTCTCTCTAACGTTATTCCTGACAGCCTACTTCACTGTATTTCACTTATCTTTGAATTATTTTGTATTTGATTTGTTTAGTGATCACCATTTGGCCCAGGAGATAATGAATGATCTGAATTCTAAATTTATACAATTAATGTTTAGATAGCTAGATAGTACTGTTGGACATAATTCCATTATAGTTCATATCTTACTCAATCTTTTCTCATGTGTCTATGGGGCCCAATTTTTGGCGGTAGCGCTGATGTATCAGAATAAGTCACACCTAAGATTAGCTGAGAAGGGAGTTTTTGTTAAGACATGTTATTCATAGTGCTTAGTTTGATCTGACTTTGGGGTAGGCCATTAACATGCTAAGCAGGCTTCAGGAAATCGGGTCCTTTTATGTCAAAACGAGAGAAAATAGTGATGAGATGGTTCGCATGCATAACAATACAACGACCAGATTGATCAGAACGATATGCACACGTAAAAAGCACCTGAAGGAAGGGGAATGCAAAGTTTTAATGTAACCTTACAATATCCTGTAATATGAAGATCACAGCTTCTAAAACGCTGTAGAGTGAAGAGAAAGCAAGGTCTTTCACACTGGATAGTGTGACTTCGTAACATAGTTGCTGACTGCGGATGCTGAAACTTCGCGAATACCAATGCCTAGTTCCAGTTTTATAGTGTTATTAAATGTATTTTACACATTCTGCCTGACAAGGAGCCTATAGCCTGTGGTAACACAGTACAATCGAATTTGTGAGTTGGAGCTTAGCAAGAGAGTAAGTTATCAAAACACCACTTATTGATTGACCCACTCCAGATGTCAGTTAAGGTTGACAATACCTCGTTTCTCATTTTAGTAGTAGTCATGGTACAGCATTATAAAGCTAATGAAATAAGTAACCCTTCAGTAGGCTGATGCGACTCTTTTGGCCGTAATGACTAATTCGAAAAAAAAAATATTTAAGCGTTTAACTGATGAATTTGTCAAATAAAAAGATATCATTATTGAATAGTTCTGTGATCCTAGGTGCCGCTGAAGGATTATTCTTTTAATGTTAATTGGACAATTATGCTTCATCTCTCCAAATTTGTACTGAAACGGAAACTATTTCAGTAAGATTGGAGAATGAACAGGAAAGTGTCATCCATTGTTTGTGTGAAGGTGTGTGTATGGGGGAGAGAGAGAGAGAGAGAGAGAGAGAGAGAGAGAGAGAGAGAGAGAGAGAGAGCTATATGTTTGGAGTTAAAAAGGGATGTAATTGAGCGAACACGTGATGAACGTGTAAAGCAGTTTTGCACACAAATATTCTTTCAGTTTAGCAGAAATCATTAATCGGCACCTGTGCGCCGGGTTTTACTCAACGTCTTTTTTCCCTGTCATTACAGCGATCGATCGCCTTGTTTCTATGGACTTTGTTTCTAAAATAGTCTAATTAAAGCTTGAAAATACTTCTAGAACACCTGGGCGGATCTGCTACACAATACGATCCCCGGCAACCGTATTTACTAGTTTAAGATCTGCAAAAACCAAAAGCTTAACATCACAAATTAAAAAGGTCTTCCAGTTAGGGACGGGGGTGGAAGCAGATGTCTAAGAATCGAAAACATCTCTTGCTCTGTGATGATAGAAATGTTACTTCCTTGCTTATTTTGTCATAACTACTAAGTGATTATTATCTGGTGATTTTATGGTTTACTGATTTATTTGAATCATTTATTAAATTAAGTGTCTACTACGTTTATCTCCCCGTTTCCTCAGTGTTTTCATAATTTTGAGATGCGCAGTTATGATTTGTTCACTTTACCTTATAACAATGGTTTTCTGTTTTAGCATTAGGATTTTCCGAACTATTAGTCTTTTAGTATAACAGTTGGTTTTTGGGGTCTTTTTTTAACTATAAATATTCTTGATTATCATGTTAACACTGAAAAAAATACAGTTTGGCGGATAACAGTAATCATTTGTACACTCTCTGCCTAATGTTCATAGGTTATGGATAATAACTCACCTGAAATTAGTGTGGTCACATAAGTTTGCCGTCTTGGTAGCAAATGCAGTAAATAACATATTGTTTCTGGATTGCCTGTTATTACACGTACATTTCTCATTCTTAACACTCCAGTATTCGTCCCATAAGATCATATATTCGTTATTAGATAGGAAAGTCTACCTGGGAACATGAGGCAGGCATGCGGGATGAAGTGGGTATAACATGCATAAAATTCGAGCAAACCTCCATCGGTATTATGGTGATGTCAGTGAGTATGTTACCGTGTGTTAACGCCAACGATGTTCCTTGTTACACTCTTAATTGGCATTTCTGTGATCACTTTGTTAACACTAGTTTTAGCTTTTATTTTATCATGAAGTTCCTTTTATCTCCCCTAATTAGATATTAGATCCTCCGTTGATTTAATTGAAAAGTTGATATAAACCATCTAAAGTTTAAAGAGATTTGCATTTCTTCCGGAATCATGATATGATTTTGCAAATTATATTTACTAATGAATCGTGCTCTTTGATATCGGCAGTAACACCCATCAATGGATAACACACAGAAAAACGTCTCCTTCTCTTCTGGGGTCAGAGGGTCGAGTTAATATTCCATTAAAGCTTAATTATCTTCTTCACATTCCGTTGGGTAGCTGCTGATAGTTTTCATATACCCATCTTCTGTTCTTGCTTTTTGTCTTCCATAAATATGGACATTTTTTTTCGAAGGTGAAGTATTAGATACATGAAACACTCATTGATCTGGAGTTTAATAATGATTCAGATGTTAAGCACTGGTGGTATTGTTTAAAAAAAAAGGCGAAAAAGCATTGAAAGGTGATGTACAAGGCAGTAACTCATAAAGTTGTGAAACCTATCAAGGGGACAATTGTTGGAGGATTTACAGTTTTTCCAATCCTTATATACGTATTAGTTTTCAAAGGACGAGCAACCTCAGTTTATATTTTCTTAAGGTTATGCTTTGATATAACAAGGCATAATTATGTCATGTGGAAAGTTGCGTTTGACCATGCTAACATTATACCTTAGTGATCAACCCTTCTCCCACACACACGCACACACACTTGCACACGAAAAAAAATTTTCTTTTCCTTCTTGTCAACAGGATTTTTTAAAATTAGGATCTGAAAACAATTTTGAAATATAATGAAACAATATTTAGGAAAAGGTGCCGTGCTTGTGTAACAATAATATGCTGCACGACGGGAAATGATAAAGTGTTTTGCTTTTCGGTCTTTCAGTGATTCGTGACGGGTATTTGTATCAAATTCTTTTGGCTTTTTTTTATCGTGTGTTGCCGTTTAAGCAATAAGAGGACACTGTTATAGGTAAAAGAATGTAAAGAAAAACCTTTCTTGCGACAGGACGGCGGATAATGCAAACAATTTGAGTTCTTCATGAAATAACTCGAACACTAATTTGAGATTGAAATGTTTCTGGTTGCTTATTTGTTTGTATGTGTGTGTTTGTGTTTCGAGATTTGTGTGGAAAGTATTAATACTTGTTAACCATGAACAATTACATAACTCGATTCTGGTTTAAAGAACAGAAATGAATGACAGTCCGGACGGTTTTGAGTGGGACCGGAGTGCTTTTTTATATATTCTTTGGAACTGCACTGACTGTAGTAAATTGCTGCGTTTTTTTTTTATTAACATTAAAATCATACGCATTCTTTTATTTTGTCAACACGCCATCGCCTCGTCGATAAGTATAACGTTCAATTTTTTTTTTTTTTTTTTTACTCTTTCCTGTGTCTGTTATTTTCGCTAATGGAGGAAGCATTAATAGTCTTCATTTGCATGAAGAGCAATTCATACCTGAAATATATACAGAATGCTTTTGTATACATGTGTACCTCGGCGATAAAGAAATAATTATGATTTCTTTAGCGATTTTTAAATCATGATATGTGTTATATGTAGGTATACCCAGTATCGAGCATCACCAATATTTTTAACACATGCACGTGTATAATATACCTGAGAGAGAGAGAGAGAGAGAGAGAGAGAGAGAGAGAGAGAGAGAGGGGTAAGCCTCATATTTTCATGAATTAAACCACCGTATAATTAGTTCATCTGGGACTTGATTCATAATTCATCTATTCATTACTGTTTTATTATTCAGGCGACGGAGTCGGAAGCTTTCATTATGGTATCGTCCTCCGCTAGGTAGATTTTGAGTCTGAAGGAAACTAAATAATTCACTGAGGTTTGAAGCATTACAAAAGGCATCATGATATACGGTGCGGCACCACTTCGCCCATGTGCTTCAGAGATTATTGATTACAGGAGGACCCGAATTTGGGGCTGCACTTTCCTGTACTGTATAATTCTGAACTTATTTTCATTTTCTATAAATAAAACTTAAAACGTTCAGTTTTTCAAGCGTCTGGGATATGCTGTCTGTCGAAGTTAAGCCTTGCCTATTTCATTCTATTTTATTCCATTTTGTATTCAAGCTCATTCTGGTTTTTGAATATTAAACGCCTGTCACACCGATTTGAAAAATATTTCGAATAATCATTTTGACTACTGTAGCGATGTTATTGTACCCGTCCTTAGAAGCAAGTTTTAGATATACGGAAGCAAATGTTCAAATCTGTAACCAATTCAAGAAATAATCTGCATGACTAAGTACAACCGCGTGAACGGCTGTAAAGTACGATTAATTAACGAGTAACATCAAAGCATGTGAAACTGCTGGAGTTTAATTATGGAATGTTATCTTATAATAACTGTTGCATAATTATTTTTGGTCAGACAAGGTTATCATTACAATTTTTAAGCACCATTGGAAGCTTCAGACCTAGAACTACGGTACCCAGTGTGCGTTGTGATGCCTGTGATTAAAATGAGGTACGGATACCAAACTTGAGAATTGTTAGAAGAAAAATTTGGCCATTTGTATTATATTGGGGCGGAAGGTCCTTGGTTATTTAGAGGTACAACTTATAGCAGTGAATATTCTTAAACCTTAGTCTAAGTGTTACCCCAAATTATTGGTAACATTTTGTACTGCAGTCTCAGAATCATAGTCAGGTCTTTATGAATTACGGAAAGGTTGCCATACTTCAAGTCATGAATTAAGGACGTTTCGTAACCCATGGACGAAAGAGTTTGAATAAGGATAGAGTTTTACCGATGTTCGGCTGAGTCAGCATTTTCGAAAAGTAATATTAAATGAGTATCCAGTGCGGTTAGGTCAATATGAATCGGATGTGAAAAAGTGAAGATGTTAGTAAATAACGTTTTTCATGGAGTTATAATATTGTGAAGAGGATAAATCTTTGTTCAGTTATAATGTAACAGAAAAATGTTAAATTATATTATATTTATACTCAATAAACTTGCAGATCAAGGTCAAACTATTGCCACTTCAGTATTGCCGTGGAATCAAAAAAGGTAATGAGCTGCAGTAGCCTTATTGCTTAGTTAGTATGGTTCAAGCTACGAGGGATTGACCTGACACATATAAAATGGTTGTCGGATCTTTCGACAAAAGACTGCACTTTTCAGTGGTGTTAGGTCTATCCCTCTGGCATTGCTCCAATTAGATTTCAAAATTCGATGAGGATGCCTAAAGCTGTAATGATAGTATTTCCCATACCTTCCATGACTAATGAATTTTCAACAATATGGGTGTACTGTTAAAATGGAAAGATGTTATTTTCAAGTGTTGTAAATAATGTAAATAAATTATATTTATTAATAAGGATTCCATTGTGCGTAGTTATTTTTGATAACTTTTCTGCGGAAGAATATTGCAAGTAAGGAGAAAGAAGCCCGCCTGTTTTGCAGAATATCTTATAATTTTCTTCAGTGTTCACAGTTTTATATATATATATATATATATATATATATATATATATATATATATATATATATATATGTTAAACAATGTTTCTGGAAAGAATTAAACCTTTGAATATTATGTTGACCTAAATTATTTGAAATTTTTGAAATATATGTTTTTATGTTTTGAGTTTTTGGAAGTCAAACATTTTAAAGTAATGGCATTTTTATGTTTCTTCCTTGCTTAAGTTCGCACATTGCAAAAAAAGGGACGAGGAAAAAAATGCAGTACATTTCCACAGGAAAATAAAAGCTGAGCCAGTTTCCCTATACCTTTCCGGTGATGCAAATTCTGCGATGCAAACAGCTTTAACGTGCATAACCTAAGAAGTTTACTTTCGTGGGGTTGGGCAGGAAGAGGATTTCAAGAAATAAGACGGCTGAAGCCACGGTAGAAATAATTCCTCATATACCACCGATGAGAATTTATTCCTTTATGTCAACGTCCAACAATCTTTTTTCAGTCAGAGACTTCAGTGCTGTTGTCTTCAGTGTTTTGTTCTCCAAAAATGGCAATGCGCTTTCATCCTTTTCGCTCCCCCTTCCCAATTTCTTTGTTTGCCTCATAGTTAGCATAGTTTGTGTATTCTGTGATTTTGCTCGTTATTATTGTTATAATACTGAGGGCTTCCTATTTACATATGTCAAGAAGTATAATTAAGTGAGATTCTATTTGATAATTCAAATCGGAGTAAGTAAAATGACAAGAAACTGAATCGACAATGGAGAAAACTTTTTCGGAATTTGAACATAGATAATGTCTTTTCAGTCGTGGTTTTTCTTTTGGATTTCTGTCTCTCTTATCTTCGTAATAGATGAAAAGTTCGCTCCAATACAGGACAGTGATATTTCAAGAGTAATACAGATTACTCTGTGAAAAATTGTAATACAACCATTAATATGCCCTGGCCGTAACTGCAAAGAGTACATTTTCCATTAGTATTTGATGCCTCATGGAATTTTAATGATTTCACTGAGAACTGCAGCGTATTTCATGCATTATTTACAACAATGAAATTATGAATATGGAGCTTAATTGTTGAATTATAGAAAAGTATAACGACGACGTTGCGACGAAACTAGTATATGGATTAATTACTGAAAATTTCCAAAGAAAGAATATGACACCAAAATAATCAAAATGATAACACGTTAAAATTATTTTTCCTATACATACCCATATGAAACAGAGTAAATCAACGGCATCAAATTAAATCACAATTAGAACCGAAAGGTAAAAAGAAGAGAAAATGGTCTTTTAAACCGTAATAAGTGTGCTACCTATAACTAATGTGCTTGAATAAAGTCCAGCTTTCTTTACATAACATTCCTCAGAATATCTTCCATCGAAATAGTCTCTTGGGAATACACTTGAAATCTTACAGTATGTTCAATAAAATGCTTCATTATGTGCTAAATTGTAAGTGAAGTGTCGAAAGTTTTCTAATTTATAATCTAGGTCTTTAATGCAGCTATTTCAAGCTTCAGAACCAGAGGACTGACGTTTAGGTTTTATCTGTTTTCATATAACTCTTGAACTTTTATTATTTACAGCAATTTATTTATGTTGCCTCCATTCAGCGCTGCATCCATCAATCCAGAATTCATTATGTTCTTTTGTATTTTGTTATATTTTCCATCTACTAAGTAACTTTACTTCACTTTCTTATACCGCTTGAATATCTAAATATAGTCCAGCAATTTTTACAAAACATGTTGGAACTTTACTTTTCTTGTCCGGAAAATTTTTCTTCTTTTATACGTCTACCGTTTGTCCCCAATTTGAAAATATTAAAGGTCAAGTCGCATTTTCTTCTGTCTAGAGCAATGAATTCTTTCGTCTGCATTCTGCCTTTGTATACTGCTACCTTTTGTGCTTGGGGGTAAACTAGAGTTTTATCTATTTATATGAATGGAATTGTGCGTTTATATCATCATCTGTTTCATACTCTGTTTCTTGGTAGATTTTTTCTAGGTACTAGCAGGCTCTCTGCCATATTGATTTTCATCCGGTTATGCCCTGTCCCTCGTGTATTACATATCTCTTGTCATGGAAGTGCTTGCTGACCTAGGCCCCTGAAAGTCGTGTTGGTTCATTTTGTTGGATTTCTTTTTTCCCCGCACACAAGTAACTCCTTGGAGTATTTGGTACGGTTTGATATGAACACCTAAACCATTTTATGTTTTTTTCTTTTCTCTTTCTTATTACCTTTGAGTTTTTCGTTGTTTCGGTTCTATTCTCAAGCCTAACTTTATCTTTTCATATTTTATGCGTCTCAAAAATATTGCACGCTTTCCAAGCCAATATAATGCTTGCATTACTAAGAGCCTATGTCATTTCTGCCTTTCATTACCATTTTCTTTGCGTTTACTGGTCAAAGAAATTTCTCTGGAATAGGTATTCTTTGGGTCAAATACTTCTGATTTTGGTTTGCAAACGTGGATCCTTTTTCATGTTCATTTTTAGATTTTTATATTAAACCAGTATTTTGTAATTGTTCTTAATCATAAGGAACTTGGCTTTAGGAGGAGAAGTGCTTTATTTGGATTTTCTTTCAGTTGGTCGATAATTCCATTATGCGTCTCTTCATGGTTTGCTAATATCAATTTAAATTTGTGGGTCAAAATAGATTCTGTCGTGGCATTAAAGTATGCATGCTGCATCATATATTATTTGTGAAAGACCTCCACCTATTAAAGTGCAGTCACTAATGTTGATGTACAGTAATTATGACATTAGCTATCTGCTTAATTAACTCGACATACGTAGGCTGCTCAAAGCAATTAACATGAATTTCTCCAGCGGCAGTCTGTTATATGCAAATTTATTATAATGAGAACGATGTGCCTCTGGGTTACATATATTCTATTGTAACCGCTTGCACTCTGCCATGCAGGTAATTGTCATTTGGACATTTCGATCATCTTTCACTATGTCAGATTTCATTCTAATTTGGTGTGGATTTCCAGTTTGTCATGTTGGTTAGTATGCACTGCCACACATTTATTCAGGGCGATTTTAAACGTTACATTGCCTGGTTGCTTTAATATCTTATTCTGATACACTGATGTTGGGTCTCCATTACTCCATGATAATAAAATTACTATTACGCTATAATTGCGCTGTTTAGCGAAAGCATGGCTTTTTGTTACTGGCATGAGCTTTTAGGGATATATTTCCATACTAATTTTGCTTTGAATTATACAATACGCCAATAGTTTCTCCTTTAGTAAATCAGAAAAATAGAGAACATACACACACCTATATATATAATGTATACATATAATATATATATATGTGTGTGTGTATGTGTTTGTGTGTGCGTGTATGTGTATGTGCATGTGTGTGTGTGCATAGCAGAAGTACTTTCAGTTTATTTATCGCTGGTATGTTAGGCTTCAGAAGTCTGCCCGGGAAAAACCGATGGTACGGATTGCTTAGGTTCTAACTACTTTTATGACCTTGGTAGGTCAGTTGGTATCGCCTTGGCCTGTAACTTGGAAGACATAAGTTCGCTCCAAATGTAAGTCATAAATTATATATATATATATATATATATATATATATATATATATATATATATATATATATATATATATAGGCTATTATATATATATATATATATATATATATATATATGTATATATATATTTATATAAATATGTATAATGAATACAAGTATGCGGCTCCTGATAACTCTTACTCCTTCAGTTACATCAAAAGCATAGGCTATTTTTACTGCTGTGCATGACTTGCGCAGCAGTTGGGCTGTTATATAGAACTCTGTAACAAAGATTTTAGGCAAAATATTTTTATCACAGTGATCGTCACAAAAAAAAAAAAAAAAAAAAAGAAGACGGTGACTGTGTTGGCCTAGGCTTGGTCTGACATTCGTGAGGACAATGTCCTGGGTTATCAGTGCTATAATCACCGGCGAAGATAAGGAGATTGTCAGATTCTAAAAAATACTCTTTATCCTTAAGTCTTTTAAAACGAGAACTAACGAGAAGGACATTTGAATATATGCTCTAAAAATGTTACCTACCAACAGCCTCCATGTTGATGTTCACTCAAGCGTTTGTTTCATGTGCTTCTTCCAAGCAAAGTCTTTGGTTTTACCTTCTCCCAGACTTCCGCTCAAGCCAGTCGAAAGGACTTTTCGCCAGTTGCTCTTTCCTCAGTTCTTAAGATGGTACAATTCCGCAGTCTAGGTTCACTGGTTCAGGACCCAATCGTGAGGAAAGAGAGAGAGAGAGAGAGAGAGAGAGAGAGAGAGAGAGAGAGAGAGAGAGAGAGAGGAGAGAGAGAACATATATTATAAATAAATCCTAAAAAAATAGATTTCTTCGGCTGATATGATTACAAATTAAAAATTGGAGGAAGGAAAATCTTTTGCTCGCTATTATCTTAACAATACCCTACCCTGGTAGAATAAAAACGACATATATCATTTGGCTAAATGCTTATGCAAATTCAGTAAATCTTTCGTATCTGACCGTCAAGATACGAATAAAGGCTGGCATAGAAAGTTGCGTTTCTTAAGGAAGATTTCTTTAAGGGAAACACTGCAAACGCCTAAAATGTAGCTGGGAATTCCTATCATTTAGAAGTGCTACAAAATTAGATGAAAGGATACTACAGTACATCTTAAAGCTATGAATAAACTTCAGTATCAGTAACCAAGGACAAGAACTCTTGATGAAGAAACTGAGATCCCCTCATGATGATTTGTGAAATTGTTTCGCTCAGTTCTACTTAGTGTAACCAGAAAAATTCAATATGACGTGGTATATGTAAAATGCTTTAAAAACGAAAGGAATTGTGGAAATTCTTCCCTAATATTTGACTTAAAAAAAAATGCCCCTACTATGGTTATGAAGCCATTAGCTCTACATTTGAGATTCGATGAGGCCATCTACTGTACAGTGAGGGTAAACCCACTGCCACAATGTCCTCTCAATGGGTTTCATCAATTTACAATGTCTCTCTTGATTTTAACAAACACTGCTTTTCCATGTCGAGCAATGCAATCCACAAAAAAAAAAAAAAAATTATAAATTCATTGAATTTTAGCTTTGGGGCCTTTCTGTCTGAAGATAATTGAAACAGAATGACAGGAAAGAACCTGATGATGTTGTCAAACTTTTCAACTAAAACATTCTAGTGTTGTAGATGAAATACATAGAGGTGACTCTTCTAGCATAAGGTGTCAAGCAAATGACAACTCCATGACGCAAATGGTTCTAGCCCCATACAGATGTAAGGGTGATACTTTTTTTGTATATCGTTTTAGACACTTAAAATACACCTGAAATGTAAAGTTATTATGATAAATATTTTTGCAATACAAATTGCTAACGGTGTCTTAAAACTCGCTACACACAAGAAATAGGAAAAATGAATAGTAGTACATGATCGTAAAGAAAATTCATAATTAATAAACATGTATTTTTCTTACTTTTGCTTTGTGATACATACATATATATATATATATATATATATATATATATATATATATATATATATATATATATATATATATATATATATATATACATATATTATATATATATATATATATATATATATATATATAATATATATATATATATATATATATATATATATATATATATATATATATATATATATATATATATATATATATATATATATATATATATATATATATATATATATGTGTGTGTGTGTGTGTGTGTGTGTGTAAAGTTACCGTCTAAATCCCTAATATAAAAGAATAGGCCTTGCACAGCAGAAGTAAACTAAGCATGGCTTATACTCATACCTTTTTGAAACGTCTCACCTACGGAAGGAAGAGCCGATTGCATATCCGCTCCAGATGATTCAGAAGACCAGGACCTGAATGTGAGCTGATATATGAAGGCAATAAATTTATAACAATAGCTAAAGCGGACTTTCTTTCTCCGCTTAAACCACCGCTGTATTTCACGTGTAAATTTATGCTTGTACATTGACTGCAGTCTGAGATTTATTATTCTTCCGTCGGATGAATGATTGTGGTATATTACTCGAAGGTTTTGTTTGCTCATTGTTGATATACGTAGTAAAAGAGACAATGCAAATTATAACACTTGAGAAAAGCACCAACATGTATTCCAGTTTGCCTTGATATGAAGTTTCCGCATTTTATTATCTTAGTGACAATAGGTGATAAGTTGTTAAAATTATTCAGCATGATATAATTTGATTACTTGCAAGATTTGATTACCCTAGCCTGCAGACATAGTTAATGCGAGAACAAACAAACTTTTGAAAAAGTGTTTTCGTGATTTTTATAAAATATCTAATTGTGCAAAGTTTCTATAGGGCTGAATAAGAAAATACGTAAACAACAACATTTGTATTTTGTACAAAAGGGACCATAATATTAACGATGATAGCAGTTCGAATTGGGAACAGCATATCATATATATACAGTTAAAAAGATAGTATACATACAAACACACTCACACACATACGCTCCCTTACATTCACGTGTGTGTGCGTGTTTGTATCTCTCTCTCTCTCTCTCTCTCTCTCTCTCTCTCTCTCTCTCTCTCTCTCTCTCTCTCTCTCTTTGTATATATATATATATATATATATATATATATATATGTGTGTGTGTGTGTGTGTGTGTGTGTGTGTGTTTGCGTGTATATGTGTGTGTATGTGCGTCCGATTGTGTGAATATGTTTGTCAGCCTGTCAGTGGGTTCCTATAATATTGTACACACATGCGGAAGGGCCAGTAATTATTCATGCTCATGTAAATGCCTGTTGTTTCATGTGAATCATGCCCATAAAGTCCTTTGGAATTAACGAGGATATGCAAAATCAATTTCCATTGGTAATTGTCTGAGTGTATTTGCTCATATGTCTTTATCCCCAATTCCAAGTCGTAAATGTACATTCAGTACGAAAACAGCCACGAACTATATTATCCAGAATATCTAATAAGTCGGTGTCTTTCATATATAAATTAGTTGTTATGAAATTCACGTCCCGCGTAACATATAATTTCCCATCATGCATCAAAGGACGGCGATGAAAGAAGTGAAAAAATGACAAAACTTTTAGTAGTATTCGTATGTATTATTCATTATTATGCAAATCTCCACAACATGAATGGCCCTCTGGCTAAGGGTGCGATTAGGGCACCCTTCAGCCAGTTTGAGAAGACAGTCTAGAACTGGGTTATCAGTTATGGGTGTTGTTTGCTAACTTTTAAAACCGACACGACTGTGGATTTTTCTACAGTTTATTTCTCCACCACCTATATCTCTGTTATATACATAACATCTGCTTCCCGGTTCGAAATCATTATTAAGTAACCTTCCAAAACTTTTCTTTTCAGGTATTTCTGCAGTCAAATTCACCTATGGAAAACATCATTAATGTCAAACTTCCCTAAAAGGTAAGCACGTGGTCTTTGTTTATATTGAAAATACAAAGGAGTTTTATGTAAAAGTGGATACCCCCCAAAAAAGTAAATGAAGCATATGCACAAGGGATCTATGTAGATGTCATGAACCTAAAGATCCAGATTTTAAAATGACTTTTCCATTTCACTTTTCAGTACCGTACACTCACTATACTACCAGTTATATTAAATTATTTATTATATTCAACACTTACCAACCCAACGTATTTATCGAAATTTTAATTAGAGACCGTCCGTTCCTTTCTCTTTGGGTGTTTTTTTCTTAAACAAGACAAGCTAAGGTATAATGGAAATACACAAGGAAACGCTTAGTGACCTTATGCAAAGTACAGAAAGTAAGCATTATCACTTCAACTACTTAATCCGCTACCTTCACTGGGAACCAAAATGAAAGCTGCTTTATGAATATAAAAAAAAGATTATTCACTAGGGGATAACAGCAATATAATAGCAGTCTACACGAATTGGAATTCTCAAAACTAATTTTATGCCTTTCCGCTTTAGACCTCTAAAAACATAAGAACCGTCTCATACGAACTGGATTTCTAAAGAAAAAATAAATTGGGAAACCACCAAAATTCATTTTCACTTCAGAATTGTGTACGATTCAATTATCAAAGGTCTAGGAATACACGTCAAGATGTACAAAAACTTCCACTCATAGTTGTGTTGAGAGTACACGTTTCGCTCTCAGTACATACATACACACAAGTTTCTCTCTCTCTCTCTCTCTCTCTCTCTCTCTCTCTCTCTCTCTCTCTCTCTCTCTCTCTCTCTCTCTCTCTCTAAGCAAAAATGGTAGTTTTAGAAGGTGGAAAACGTTAAACTTTGGGTGGCAGGATGAATTAATGGAAACTTTAGGGGGAGGAAAAAGAAAGATAATATCGCAAGGCAAAAAGGAGAATGGCGCACATGAGCTAAAGACCATGGATATAGTAGTCAAGAATGAGAGAGAGAAAAAGAAGGCAAGTAGTTCAAGAAGGGAGGCGGTGAGCAAGGACTCAGAAGAATGAGATGTTCTTAGAGGACGTACATGAAAAAAGGAAGGTTAATGAGTAAATGGATCTAGGGATAAATGATGCAAGTAGAGATATATTGCATAAGAAAACGCTGTACTCGGTAGAGGGAGTATTATAATTTATGTATTGAAAGTGGAAGCCAAATGACACAGGAGCACAAGTAAGTAAGGAAAGTTTGCGAGTACAGTACTTGTGGATGCTACTGTTTTGGATGGAAATACAGCAGTGAAAAGGCTAAAAAATGGAAAAATGAAATGCTGTTGTTGGTACAGTGGCGAAAATGGGATTGAGTGCTTGTCCTGGGTGTTTGGGGTATGTCCTTATGAGGGAATCGTTCCAAAGGAACTGTAAAATGAATCATTTTCCTTTTGCATGAAAGTAAAGAATTATAGGATCACACCTTTGTATTTTTACCCAGGAAAGTGACTGAAAGGGTTTTGCTGGAGAAGTTAAGCCATGGCAACTGATCTGACAGAAGAAACTATGGGTTTGGACAAGGGAAAGGGAACATTGATTAAGTGTTTGCTATGAAACACAATGTGAGTCTTTGTGAGTAAAAGGAAAATGAACTCTGAC
Source organism: Macrobrachium rosenbergii (assembly GCA_039081455.1). Taxonomy (NCBI): domain Eukaryota; kingdom Metazoa; phylum Arthropoda; class Malacostraca; order Decapoda; family Palaemonidae; genus Macrobrachium; species Macrobrachium rosenbergii. The sequence goes on from JANJGK010000005.1 coordinate 63,955,349, forward strand.
ACACATGGATCCAGAGAGAGCTCATGATAGGTTGACAGAGATGTAATGTAGAGTGAGAGGAAGGCGTGTGTCTTGGAGAGGAAATTGCTGAGAACGACATGAAAAATGCATTAGAGTTTTCATAAGGGCAATGATTGATTATAAGATTCTGATGTGTTGAGAGGTAAGAATGAGAGGATGTAGATTGGGATGAATAGAAATGGTGAAAGAAGCATCAGAAAGGAGGGGACTGAATAGCAAGTAAGAGAGAGACTGCCTACAATTTAAAAGTGAGTGGCACAGAGTTTATAGGGTGGTACGACGCACTGTTGGTGATCCTATTGTGTAGGTGAAAAAACCGCTAACGCTGTGGAAGTTGTTTGCAAAAGGGCTGCATCTACGATTTAGCAACGTAAGTGTGAATGTGTTAACGATCACTATATTATCTTTTCTTAGGAACCATCCCTTGATAAGGGGTCAGTATAATGCTGGACAATACATATATATACTGTATATATATATATATATATATATATATATATATATATATATATATATATATATATATATATATATATATATATATATATATATATATATATATATGTTGCCAGAATACTTGTAGGGAAAGGACAGTATGGTTTTAGAAGAGAGAACAAGAGTTGATTAAATATATGATAGACAATAGTTGTCAGAAGTTTAAAAGTATAATGTAGTTCTAGATGGAGTCTGGTCGCAGGGAAAAGCTTTTGTCGAAATTGGAGAAGAGGCAACGTGAGGGTGTTGAGAAAGTAAGTTACAGAAGATATATTCCTGAGCGTAATCAAACGTTTATATCGTGGACGAAAAGCAAATGGCAGAATGTGTATATTGGAGTTTTGCGTAACGTGAAGATGAACATATATGTACGAATTCAAAGAACGGACATGAATAGAATATGGAATGGCTGATGTTTACATCTGATAAAGTTGGGATTAGAATAAAAGAAAATAAAAAACAAAGATAAAGAATGAATTTGAAATCATCTGTAAGTCCGGTTCACATCTAAGATATTTACCTAGAACTCTTTGGAATGTGTAAACCAGATATCCATTAATTCATAAATTAACTTTTCCGTTGATTTGGGTTTTTAGTGGAAATATAGAGAATCTCTGTTTTTGATTGCAAGAGTCTTCAATATTTTGAACAGTGTCGTCACTTTGCTCACACACACACACACACACACACACACACACACACACACACAACACACACACACACACACAACACACACACACACACACACACACACACACACACACATATATATATATATATATATATATATATATATATATATATATATATATATATATATATATATATATATGTGTGTGTGTGTGTGTGTGTGTGTGTGTGTGTGTGTGTGTGTGTGTGTATATATATTAATTTTATCATTGAAGCTTACTGTCAGATTTATCCAGGAATCACATATGAAACTGTTACATCCTTGAAATGTTGCGAACCGATATTCTGAGGAGGAGCATGTAAGAAGGGAGAATACAGTGAATAAAACGGAAATATTTCTCCACTCTGGACAACTGACTCAAGCAAATGGAAGTGAATAAACTTGATAGGTGCGTGTCAGTGATATCCCACCTAGATGCTCCCGATCACACAGGTATCTCTTGTGTAGCTTTGATTTGCCGTACCATGCCCTTGGGTTGCTTGCCATATATTCCAACAACTTTTTCTCTGTACTTATCCCGTACTCTCAACAACTCCTCTGTAATGCCTAGAATGCGCCCTAGGGATTTGGGATTAAATGAAATGAATCATTTGCTTCGGTTATGAACTTGCAAGAAAGGAGTTTTAGTACTCCTTTATATACTATTTAGGATGTATTTTTTTTACGATCAAGGCACTTTCTCTACTGCGTGCGAAAATGAATAAAATAATCCTATTTGCATGTTCCATTTATTGATATTCAGTCAAGGGTTTATACCTGTAAATATTGAGAGATGGTTGTTATTCTGGTCTATGAAAAGGCTTAATATGAGTGGCCCGGATGAGATTTGTTTTTGATAGCGTATTATCTTTGTCTTCGACTTCACAGGAAACCCAAATGAAATTAATGACACCTTTCCTGCTAATTAGAGAATGAGCATCAATAATGTTTCTCCTTAATTTACCAGGCAATAACATTCATCATTAAGTGCCAGAAAGAAACAGATTACAGTCCTGTAATTTTCAGAAATTAGTCCTTTCTTTACTCTTAATTTATCTACATCTGATGTCACGTGAACTAGTTGTTAAGACTATTTCCAACTATAGAAATGTATTTTATAAATTTCCATATAATTGTTCACGTCTAACTTGTTTCAAGCATGTTTTCAAGTCTTTGGAAGTTTACATTGATATAGGGAAGAAAAAGGTAGTGATAATCACTACTGTTCTGTATTTGCATTCACCGTCTCTTATCTAAAATACAATAAGAGTTTTTGATACCAATTAGTTTGGTTTAAGATCAAATTATCGTTATCACTTCAGAATAGGAGGTATAGATGTATAATTAATAGCTGTGTATGTTATTTTCTAATCTCTCTCTCTCTCTCTCTCTCTCTCTCTCTCTCTCTCTCTCTCTCTCTCTCTCTCTCTCTCTCTCTCTCTCTCTCCCCGAAGGTCTGATCTGATGAAACCTTTTGACAATCTCTCTTTTTCTCCCTACCTTAGTGGGAAATATCTGGGAGTTAATGGAACAGTAAAAAAGAAGAGCTTGGTCTCATTAGTGCCAGCTCTTATGTCACGGGGGAAGCTTCCTTTTGGTAGTCCGACTCTGAATAGCAAAAGAAAAACTGAAAGTCTTTGCAATGAGGAAATGCGATGATTTAAATCACAAAAACCCAATACAGATCATTTTGCATGGATGGGAGCGTATCATAGTAAAAGAAATACGAAAATACATTTCTTCAGAAGTAAAATTACGTTACTAAGCTTCCGATATGTCTTAATATATATATATATATATATATATTTATATATATATATATATATATATATATATATATATATATGTATATGTATATATATATATATATATATATATATATATATATATATATATATATATATATATATATATGAACTTTATCTCTTACACAATTCTTCTGTGCAGTAATACATTAATAATAGGGCCTCATTTAAACTGGATGGTGTGTAGATGAGATATTTATTCAGGAAAAGTTATGAGTTTTCAAGGACTAACAGTCTTCATCGTCTGGTCTCCGCATATGTATATATATAATATATATGTATATATAAATAGATATATATCTTGTATAATATATATATATATATATATATATATATATGTGTGTGTCATATATATATATGTATATATATATATATATATATATATATATATATATATATATATATATATACTCGTATATATATATCACTTATATCTACCAAAGATATAACATACAGGGTGTACATCCCGATCGGTGTCGACTGATACATAGGGGTAAAAATTGACAATATTCAATATATGCTATTGGGACGTTACTAGCAAACATGCAACCACTGGAAACTAAAAAAATCCGCAGCTGCCAGGTGTCGGGGGAGGAGCTACAATTTTCTTTTGTGGGTTGATCAGGAACTATTTTTACAAATACCATTATCCTGTATCCGAACATATCTACTACCTTCCTTAAAATGTTAATTTTTTGGAATTTTTTTTTGAAATTATAGGATCAGGTTTACACATGCCTAGAATGGTATTTCTATTATTACAATGGCTTTCTTATATATATATATATATATATATATATATATATATATATATATATATTTTTTTTTCCTGACCTATTAATATATAGTATATGTGAATATATACACACACCCACTTAGACAAACACACACACATACATATATATATATATATATATATATATATATATATATATATATATATATATATATATATATATATATATATATATATATATATGTATATATACATATATATATATATATATATATATATATATATATATACATATATATATATATATATATATATATATATATATATATATATATATATATATGAATCTCTTTTACTGTGATCTAACAGTACAGTATGAAGACAAAAAGCTCCATAAAAACACTTTGGACATGTTGCAGCTTTAGGTTTCGAATACGTCTGTATTCCTGCTCACTGGTGAGTAAGAATACAGCAGTATTGGAAATATATGGCTGCAACGTGTATATTGGGTTTTATGGACCAATTATCTGTCTATCTATTTATCAAGATACATATATATGTATATATATATATATATATATATATATATATATATATATATGTATATATTATATATGTGTGTATGTGTGTACACACACACACACACACACACACACACATATATATATATATATATATATATATATATATATATATATATATATATATATATATATATATATATTACTCTAGTAATCACCGTGATCTAGTGGTTAATAGCTTTGCCTCACCAACTCATAAACTGGTGGGAGTGATATATGACTGCCTCCGGAACAATTCACAATTCTTTGCTAATCTAATCATTGAAATATGTCCTTAGTCTGTAGCCGATTCTGGTGAGTAGGGGCTAGGGTAGAGAATCCGTAGGACTAACTAACTCCTCCAGAAAGACAAAGTTTAGCGTTCAAAGTCACTAAAGCTTAGGGGAAAGATGCACACATCATTTTTAATGCAGTCAAGTTGTGTCTTCCTATTTTAGAATATACAAAAATGATAAGTCTGAATTAATGCAAAAACCATCATAAAAATAGCCAAGTGTTACAAAGCAAGGACTTACCTATCAAAGGCCGAAACGGGTATATATGCAAGTATCGCACTTTACCACAGGAAAATGTAAAATTGATGTAAATCCTGACCGCTACAGTCCTGTTTCTACTTCATTTTCAGAGAACTGATACACAGTGGTAAAAAAATTACAGTATACATGCCAGGGGGTCTGTAAAACAAACATATTGAAGGATGGGAATCAAATATGCGCAAACACGCAGGCATACACTTACGCACACACAAAGAGATTATATATATATATATATATATATATATATATATATATATATATATATATATATATATATATATATATATATATATATACAATGCATGCATGTATCCTTATATTTCTAGACTAAAATATCTCGACGTTTCACACTCATATGGGAAATATCTGTGGTAATAATAAATTTTTACATAATTTGCATTCATTCTCTTCTCTTACTTTGGTCTGGCCTTTTCTTAACTTCTACCTTTACCGCCCTCCCTCTGTCTATTCAGTAAAGGATGATCTATTCTTAAGTCTCTCCAGGAATCTAGCGCCAGCTTTTCAAAAGGTAACTGAATATTGTAACCTAATCATTCCCGCAATCATTTGCCTTTTTATGCGATGTTGACATTCATTGTTACCTTTTTGAGGAACAAACCATTTCCCGGAAGATTGAGTAGGCCTATTGCCTAAGAAAATACGTTGATCAGTTAATGCATACACACACACAAATATACTTACATATATACATACATACATATATACACATATTTACATATTCATACAAACATACATACATATCTATCTATCTATCTGTATATATATATATATATATATATATATATATATATATATATATATATGTGTGTGTGTGTGTGTGTGTGTGTGTCTATGTATGTATATGTATTATATTACCGTGTGCTTTTGTGTCATTAATATCATTCCCGCCAATTTATCCCGTGATCGGAACGCTCTCATGTTCTGTTCAATACTTCTTGCCACTGTTCACCTAGACAACAGATTAGATTTGCGGTAGTTAGATGTCGGTCGCAACCAGGTTTAGAATATCGCAATGGACACTTGATAGATAAAGTGCCTTAGCATGAACCCATTTAAAATCTTTGGTTAACCACCGTGAACATATTATAGCTATTATCTCAAATAAGACTGTCATTGCATTTAATCATATTTCTAAACAAAAAGTGTAAATTCATAATAAGCAAGTACGCTTTGCGTTAAATGAATTTTGCTGTGATGCAGAATTCTGGGAAAAATGACAGTCTTGCGAAAGGTAAGACATGCATTTATGTGTAAATGTTTCAAGGGGAGAGAGAGAGAGAGAGAGAGAGAGAGAGAGAGAGAGAGAGAGAGAGAGAGAGAGAGAGAGAGAGAGAAGGGTCTTCAGAAGATAAGAAAAGAATTGGAGTGTTCTCAATCAACATAAAGTATCAAAAAACGCAAACCATTTTAGATGCAAACGCAAGAAAGGGGAGAACCACCATGCGCAAAATGGGTTTTCTTTTATGGAAATATCTTAGATTCAGGAGGACGATATCAAATCCTCTTTCCTTCCTTCGGAATAGCGTATTATCTCAAAGCTCATTTCAAGAGTCACGAGTATGAATACCAATCTTGCTGATACTGCCTGTAGTGGGAATCATAAGGTTTAAACGTTACGATTCTTGGTAATATTTTGAGTGGTGATAAGCATTTCTAGAAGACTAACGATATTTCTGAATTTTGCGGTGGTAAAGGTGACAATAATCTTAGCACATAAGCCAAGGAACAAAACGTACAAAATGATATATACCGCCTTCAGTTGAACGAAACAGGAGGAATATGGAAAGATAAAAGAGTGAAACCTGCCACCGAACTCAGATTTTTGTTTGACAATTTAAAGGTAGAAAAATATAGTGATAAGTAAAAACCAATGTAGGTAGACTTGGCCTAAAATGCCATCAAACGAATCATTTCTAACTGCTGATTTCGATAGGGCAATAATGTGGAAAGCGGTGGTCTTGCAGCTTTGCGGTTGATATGACGACCTTTACAGGCGGATCTATGAATGGCATTAGCGAGGAACCGGGTCAGGAATCATCGAAGAGAATTGCTTTTGGCAAAGCAGAGACAATCGTGCCATTTCCTATAAACTCACTTATCATGAACCTGGAAAATGGTGGAATGCAGAAAGCAGCAAAAATTTTCCTCTTGCTCTTTTTTCCCTCTCAGAGAAAACTTCAATCTCTGAAGGATCCTCTCGTCCCTTATGACGTACGAATCCACCACAGTTCCTTCAGTAGTTTTGATAATGTTGTGAGAAAGAGAAATCTTTTTTCAGTTTTACTCATTTTAATGTATAAGATCTTTTTCCTTATTATATAAAAGTTAGGATTTTAAATTCAGCTGTCAGTACTTTAGTTTAACTGTCCCTATGCGCAGAATCAATCATACTTATATTACCTGTTTTGCAAATTATACTTAATGATTAGATTACGTATTTTAATCTGTTATCTTCACCACCCCATTTTTTTCACTATGGTGTTTTTTTCTGCTACAGTTTGGACGTTAATAACCTTGGATACATTTTTATCCCGCATGTTTACAAAGGGCAGCGTCCTTCAATTATTGTTATGTGATTCATCTTCGGGTAACTGCATATGGGAAAGTAAACCGACGTGGACAGAATAATTAAGGAACTGTAATAAGCTAATAAAAATAATAAGCAGACTAAAGTAAAATATACCCTTCAACGTCACTTGTAAGAGGGCAGGGGAACCCTGAAATCTAACGGTAAAAAAATAAATATTTAAGAGGTTTTACAAAGGGTTAAGGATCAACTGTTCAGAAGCAGGGACAGGACAATCAAAAGATTATACAAGAAGGTGACTGACCACCAAAAAATGTTAGTACAACAAAATAATTATCTTTTTTTTTTTTTTTTGTAAACAATAACAATTTTTGCAAGTTGAACATTTTTACAAATAAAAAATTATATTAAAAATATGAATACATAGAAAATATATATAAGAAACTAATTTGTAATTAAGTCAATGATTTTATCTTTTAGGTCATTGTTGAACATTTTTCTAATACATGGGTCCAAATAATACATGCCAGGGCTAAGGTTAAAATTACAGCCGGAAGTAAGCAGTATAACAGCGGATCCCAAAAGGTTTCTTGAGGATAAATCTTTCGATCTGGCAATCACTGAACTTTTAGACGATTGCGTCGTCCCTATGTATATTTGAAAAATATTGTGATCTTCCTCAAAATCATGTTGACATAATTAAAGGTATTGTTCATGGAGCTGCCAATGTTAGGCATGAAAGTAATTTCCCTGCTCGCTATAAGAAAAGTTTGACCGATCTTAAAAAAGACGATACAGTCCACACCACAAAAGCTGAGAAGTCGAATAGTATTGTAATTTTAGACAAAGCTGACTACATATCACGTATGCAAGCCCTGCTGGATGATGATACGACTGACAAAAACTAACAAGAAACACCTTGATCAAGTCATAAAAAATTTCAATAACACAGTGAAAAAATCCTTAAAGATAAAAAAGAACTAATAGGTCAGTTGTCAGTGAAATTTCCCTCGATACCTTATTTGTACGGATTTGTAAAAACGCACAAAGAAAATAATCCTATGCGGCCTGTCATCAGTACTGTTGGCTCAATATCATGTAAACTTTCGAAATATATTACCAGGCTCTTGTCCACGTTACTTGGAACTATCTCCGATTCTCACATATATAATTGTCTATATTTAGTTGATAAATTAAAAAAAATAACTTTTTGCCCCACAGATAGATTCGTTAGTTTTGATGTTTGTTCTTTTTTTACTAAAGTCCCTATAGATTCTGTTTTAGAGTATCTTAGTAATGAACTAATCCATCTTGAATTACCTCTCCCTGTAAGTCATATTATTTCACTCAATAAGTTGTGCATTTGTTATTGTAAGATTATATTCAATGGTGAATTTTACTAACAAAGATTTGGTATGGCAATGGGCAACCCTTTATCCCCACTCCTCTCAAACTTGTATATGGATTTCTTTGAAAAACGATATTTACCTAATATCATTTATACTCCTTTAAAGTGGTATAGATAATATGTTGACGATATTTTAGCTGTTTTGCCTGCTGGTATTGACGTAAATGATTTACTCTCTAATTTGAATAACCAGGTACCATCCTTTGAGTTTACTTTAGAAAAAGACAATTGCCTCCCTTTCTTCGATGTTTTAATACATAGAGAACCATTTCGATGCAAATTCAGTATTTATAGGAAACCAACCAACAACTTAATTTATATCCATCTTTATTCAGGCCATCACCTTAATGTCAAAATATAAATTTTTTCTTCTATGGTTTTACGAGCTTTGCGCACTGTCAGCCCCCAGTATTTGGATCAAGAAATTGAATACATAAGAAAAATAGAGACAGATTTATGTTATCCTTCACATATACTAGATATTTGTTATAATAAAGCCCACAAAAAGTTTTATAGTGAAAGTAACATGGAGAAAGAAACCACTTAGAACATTCTTAGCTTGCCTTATTGCAGTGGTTTTGAAAACATAAAATCATTGTTAAAATCTTTTAATGTCAACCTCGTTTTTTCCTATAATAACACACTAAAAGGATTGTTAATATAAAATAGCACTAAAGAAAACAACAGCATTATATATAAAATTCCATGTTTGGACTGGCCCCCTTTTTATATTGGCCAATCTAGAAAAGATTTAGATGTACGTATTAAGCAATATAAGTATTTAGTCAAAACTGGCCAAACATCCAATGCTATATTCATTCATTTAAGTGAAAGCTCTCACAGGATAAATTGGACTGAAATTTCAGTGATTGCCAGATCGAAAGATTTCTTTCAAGAAATCTTTTGGAGTCCGCTATTATACAGCTTACTTCCACCTGTAATTTTAACCTTAGCCTTGGCGTGTATTATTTGGACCCCTGTATTAGAAAAATGTTCAAGAATGACCTAAAAGATAAAATCACTGATTTAATTACAAATTAGTTACCTTATAAATATTCTCTATTTATTTGTATGTTTAATATAATTTTTTATTTGTAAAAATGTTCATCTTGCAAAAGTTGTTATTGTTTATAAAAAAAGAGAGAATTATTTTGTTGTACTAACATTTTTTGGTGGTCAGTCACCTTCTTGTATAACCTTTTAATTGTCTGGTCCCTGCTTCTGAACAGTTGATCCTAATCCTTTGTAAAGCCTTTTAAATATTTAACCCTGTTTTGGCAGTTCTACTAATTCTTCAATTGTGTTGGATCCCAGGTACATAATTTTTCCTTTGTAATCCCCATCTGTCATTTACATGAGCTTTCTTTGTAAACTTACTTTTATATTTCTTCAGTCTGCTAAGTAAAGGACGGCAGTTGAAATGCCTCGCAGCCCTCCAGTGTTTCTCTTTCCTTCGTGGATTTTATATATAGATATATATATTATATATATATATATATATATATATATATATGTGTGTGTGTGTGTATGTATATATATATATATATATATATATATATATATATATATATATATATTATATATATATATATATATATATATATATATATTAATACGCTTATGAACTACATCTATTTTTTTTTAATTATAAATATCACATACATGCCGACAACATACTCACGTATTTATATACTGTATATGGACATCTGTCTATCTGTATATATATATATATATATATATATATATATATATATATATATATATATATATATATATATGTATATATACAGGTATATATGTGTGTGCCCACAATGTATATTACGACGAATTTGTAGGGAAACAAACATTTATTAATTAGTGTTTCCACGCTCAACAGGATGCAATCCCTCCTCCTGTAATTCCTTAAAGGCTTCTTTCCTCTCTTATCTTCTGTAATTATGGACAATAAATAAAAGTAATAGGTATGGAACGAAGGGTGAGTTAATTGGTTCAGCTCGTTTCGGATGTCTGATTGCTTATGCAGGTATGCAGCATTTGTTGTGGGACTTTACAGTAACTGCATATTTACGAGAGAGAGAGAGAGAGAGAGAGAGAGAGAGAGAGAGAGAGAGAGAGAGAGAGAGAGTGGATATGTTCATCTCTTGTGAGAAGCATAATTCTAATTTTCTAACAGTAATGGTTAAACGCGAAGGTATATCATCATTGTCCAAAATCTTAGCATAAGGCTTTTCACTTCGTTCACTAAATTCATTTCTTTATTCTGTTGTAAATAAGGAAATTGGCTGTAATGAACGATTTGCTTTTACTCTGTGCTGTACAGCAATATCAGTCAAATACAATAATTTCTGTTCACGGACTTGAGATAAACACACGACAATCTCTCTGTTTACCCGTCTGTCTATCCATCTGTCTATCTATCTATATATGTATATATATATATAATATATATTTTATATATATACAGTATGTATATATATATATATATATATATATATATATATATATATATATATATATATATATATATATATATATATATATTTACTGTACATATAAAACTGGGTCAAGAGAATTTAAAACGATGAATATCCACGATTGTGCTCTTTAACGTCTTCTGGAGAGAGAGAGAGAGAGAGAGAGAGAGAGAGAGAGAGAGAGAGAGAGAGAGAGAGAGAGAGAGAGATCATACAGTGTAACGCTCGCCTCGTAGGCATCGCAAAGGAGTTACTATTAATGACTGTCAAAGTGATTCGACAGACAGCAATTGTGCATGCTTGACTGACCATTTTCATGCTCACTGATTCTGTACGGAAAGTGGAAAGTCCGAAAATCGAACGGATCTGTTTTTGGACTTTTGGAGAAAATTTTACTAAAATATATAATTTTTGTAATATAATTTTTGTAAATCTGAAATATCCATGTCACATTCACTGGATCTGATTTCACAGAAATCCTACATGGAAACAGAAATAAAAAATACATCTCTTTGATCGTAATGCAGCATAAATCTAAGAAAATTAAGAAGCTGAGAGTCCCCTGCACGTCTACTGTGTATTTTTCAATATTCAGTACGAATATTAAAGATGAATTAGCAACGACTTTAAAGGAGTTAAGTTACTACGAAGCGAGAGATTTTTCTTCCTTCATATTCGTCCTCATATTTCCACCCTATCCTCACCTTCAAATGGGTGGGACTGTGGTGAATGGGTCTGAATCTTTAACTATACTTGGAATAACTTTTGACTCACATCTTACTTTTGGGAAACATGTAATGAAAATGTCAGAAAATGCCTCACGTAGGTAAGGTATTGTACGTAAAGCTTCATATATTTATAGCAGTGATAAAATCAATAGGTCATTTGTCATGTCTTTATTAGAATACTAGAGGTTTATCTCTTTTAGGTAGAGTGGTTCGTGGTGGTAGTTTCTTATTTCCTAACATTAGTAGTTATGACTTGGACCATCTACGGATGGTCTCTTGTTTGTCAGTTTTTCATATTGTATTTTAAAAGAGACCTACCACATTTTCAATTGATCCATGATCCTCTTTTTCTTCCGAGAGCAACCAGATTTGCTGAAGAGCAGCATCAGTATGCAGTTAATGTGCCCCACTGTCGAACTTCTCAGTTACAGAGGTTCTTTATTCCTCACACCGTTGGAATGAAACAGTCTCCCTGAGGATGTTGTGCAATTGGAACTTTCATCTATTGATTTATTAGTCTGTTAATTTATTTTTTTCTCTTCTAATAAGTGGGATCTCTTCTTTATGTATTTCCTATGATCTTCTCTTACTTCTTTCACATGAGTCCCATAGTCTTTGGAAGTTTGAATTTCAAGTCATTGGCCGCTGTGGGCTTGCTCGTAGTGATATTGTATCTAAATTGTATTAATTTTAGATATTCCGTTGAAAAGAAATTGACAGTAGCGAAGGCTTCGCATAATTCACCTATGAAATGTTTGTTCTTTTTCTTCAAGTATCGATGGGAATTCGGATTAATTTCTAATATTACTTTTATCCGTATATAACTAAAACTTTTTTCAAGTATTTGTTTCCAAAGATCTTCGTCCTCGTAGCAGCACCCCTGAAGTAAAAGACAGTCGGTAATAAAGTAAACAGTTCTCCTCAAAATGACGAATACTTGATGGTGTTGATAATTACGTAAGCCTTTGTTACATATGCTTATCTTTTCATTCAAAGTAAATACGTACCTTACCAAAGAAACGATACCTTTTTTAATGGCTTTTATATTTGTACTTTATATTCATAAAACCTTTTATGAAATCCGTTGTCCAAACGAAAATACAAATTTTAATTGATAAATATCTGCTTAAATATTTCCTTAAACTCCGTTATTAGCAGGTTACCCACATACATACACATCGACTATTTGAAACTCGCCTCCATTTCAGTACTCTCTCTCTCTCTCTCTCTCTCTCTCTCTCTCTCTCTCTCTCTCTCTCTCTCTCTCTCTCTCTCTCTCTCTCTTCGGTAAAGAGATGAAAGTAATTTATTTCAAGCATGAGATGCCTCACCTCCTGTGACAAAGATGCGTGTCTTCAAAATGAGCAACATCCGCTGTTTCACTCCTTTTAGTGCGTCAAAACATCTAGGAACGACGTGAGAAAAGTGAAGTATGTTAATACGTGAGCTCGGTAGTTTCGGCTTTGCATTAATAAAAAAAAAACTGCTTAAATGATAATCGTTTTTAAAGAAAACTGGTGATTTTATTGTTCATTCGTAGCTGATAATGAGTGCTAAATTTTGTTTCCTTGATTCTTGGATATTAGAGAGGATATTGTAATTTATGATTTATAAAAAAATATAATTAATTAATCGTGAAATATGGCATTGGAGCCCTCCACCTGAATCGTTTCAGTGTTAATGCTGCCTTCATTTTACTCAACTCATTAAGAATTCTAGTTTTCCTTATTGACTGTAAAGTTCTTGAATTTTTTTTCTTTTTAAAAAAAGACTTAAGGCATTTTCGGAACACTTACATTATGTGCTTTTAGTGGATTTAGTCTCGAATGTTTTCTTTCAATATCTTTACATCTATGATGCATTATAATTGCTCCTTAAATGAATCATCCAACGAATATTTTGTTTGGAGTTAAGATGAAATCTTCAGATAATGACAAGGAGGCGCTTATCAAGGACGATGAGATCATGATCTATTCTCCCACTTCTTGGAGCTTTTACCTGTTAAACTTTTACTCTGCAAACAGTTTCATTTTGGTCGATGTTTGAAAGTTTAGAAAAAAAAAAAAACCTATTAACAAAGTTCATTTGTGCAATTCAGTGTTATTTAGTGTGTACAATAACGAACATGAAATATTATGAAGCGCCGCTCTTGATATAAGAAAAACACTGTTATGCAGTTTTTCTCGTAAGGAATAAAACTTATTTAATTGAATATCCTAACAAAACGATATAAATCATATTACTAAAGCCGTAAGAGGTATCCATTCGAATTCCTCGTTAATTAATGGCTGCATCTCTGAGCTATCAAATTTCCCCTTGATGTGACATCCTGGGTATTAGGATAAGGCATCAGGCGGTAATGTGTTTCACAAGGACTTATATTGCGAATGTAAGAGATACATGTAAAGATAGGTAAATATAATTGTGCATTGGTTGGTAATGTGTTTCACAAGGACTTATATTGCGAATGTAAGAGATACATGTAAAGATAGGTAAATATAATTGTGCATTGGTTGGTAATGTGTTTCACAAGGACTTATATTGCGAATGTAAGAGATACATGTAAAGATAGGTAAATATAATTGTGCATTGGTTGGTAATGTGTTTCACAAGGACTTATATTGCGAATGTAAGAGATACATGTAAAGATAGGTAAATATAATTGTGCATTGGTTGGTAATGTGTTTCACAAGGACTTATATTGCGAATGTAAGAGATACATGTAAAGATAGGTAAATATAATTGTGCATTGGTTGGTAATGTGTTTCACAAGGACTTATATTGCGAATGTAAGAGATACATGTAAAGATAGGTAAATATAATTGTGCATTGGTTAGTAATGTGTTTCACAAGGACTTATATTGCGAATGTAAGAGATACATGTAAAGATAGGTAAATATAATTGTGCATTGGTTGGTAATGTGTTTCACAAGGACTTATATTGCGGATGTAAGAGATACATGTAAAGATAGGTAAATATAATTGTGCATTGGTTGGTAATATGTTTCACAAGGACTTATATTGCGAATGTAAGAGATACATGTAAAGATAGGTAAATATAATTGTGCATTGGTTGGTGAATACGATTCATTAATAATATGTTCAGTTTTGAAGCTCCGTATCTATGCAATACAATCTATTTTTAATAGACCAGTACATCCTTAGCAGAACTGTGCGCTTCATGAACTCCTGAGTTTTCATTCGTTGATTAGCATTTTAGTTTAACAGAAATGAAAAGTCACAAAGATCTATTAGACATCTGGAATACAAATAGTCGCTTTTTACAACGTACTTATTGCAATGTACTTTCCTAGCCCACTGTGCTTCCTATTGCCCTGAGAAGTGAATTACACACCTGGTTAGTTGACATGGTGGCGGCAGCCATGATTAAGAATGTCTCCCGAAAAGATTTGTCGTGTTATGAGGAATCTAACGATAGTCTCTAATAAAAGTTAATCCACAAATTAAAAATCAAAGTCTTTCACTTTAAATACAATTGTCTCATGCAAAACCACTATCAAAATCATGCTTGAATGAAGTCCAAAAGTGTGGTTCAGTTAAATATGTTAATACATACCTATTAGTATTTTTCTAGTGTATTAACAAAAAAAAAACTACATGAATGATTTTCTTTTAAGGAAAACTTGCGATCTTATCATTCACTCTCAGTTAACAATGAAAACTAAATTTTTGTCTCCTTGATTTTTGGACAAAAATTGCATTTTATGATCTAGAAAATCAAATTATTCAGTCGTGAAATACGCCATTGGGTCTCTTCACCTATACCGTTGCTTTAATTTTAATCAACTCATTAACAATTCTAGTCTTCCTTATTGACTGCAAATTCCTTATAAGGAACACATCCAGGAGACCCATTTATATGTTATCCTTTTCATCCAGACCACATTTTTTTTAATGGATTTCCTCCTGAATAATTTTTTAAATATCTTTACATCTAAGTTGGTTTCAAATTGCCCCTCAAACAACTCATCCACTGAATCTCTGATTGGGGGTGAATCTGGCGTGTTCAGGTAATGATGGGGAAGCGCCTGCAAAGGACGATGAAATCATAATATAATTCTTCTTCTTCTAGGAGTTTTTGCCTGTGCAACTTTTGTTTTGTCATCATCTTTGAAAGTTAAAAACAAATCATAATAACAAAGTTTATTAGCACAATTCAATCTATTATTTTGTGTGTACAATAACGAACATGAAATATTATGAAGCACCGTTCTTGATAGAAAATAAGATCATTGTTATGCAGTTTTTCCAATAAGGAATAAAACCTGTGTAAATGAATATTCTGACGAAACGATGTAAATCATATTACTAAAAAGTCGAAAGCAGTATCCATTCGAATTCCTCGTTAATTAACGGCTGCATCTCTGAGCTATCAAATTTCCCCTTAATGTGACATCCCGGATATCAGGATACTTAACTGGTTGTGGACGTGGTGGCTGCAACCATGGTTGAGAATGGCTCGCGAAGACTTGCAGCTTTATGGTAAATCTAACGATATTCTATAATAAAAGTAAATCCACACGTTAGAAATTAAAGTCCCTCGCTTTAAATGCAATTGTTCCATGGAACACCACTATCAAAACAATGCTTTAAAAAAAGTCCAAATCTGTGGTTCAGTTCACTCATTTTTTCATGCGATTAAATGTTCCTCGTAATCTGGTCTTATCGATGTTGGATATTTAGCCATAATGAAATCGATCCGTTTCCTTGTGCTAAATTTTTTCGATTAATAGACTTGCGTAAGATTATGTAAGTTACTATTTCCATTAAACATCTGCGATTTTCTTTTCATTCTACAGGTGTAATTACTAGCAATCTACTTAGGTCCTGTTTCATCGAGGAATTTTTTTTTGAACACTTTTCAGAAGATTTTCTTGAATTTTTAGTAGTCGTTGAAAAATATAGCTTTCGATACACGTTGCTACGAAAGAAACGATATACAAGTTCATCCAACTTTTTAAAACTCACAAAAATAGGTAGAACCAATGTTCTCAATGATTATGTTTTGACACGGCAGTCAATATGTTGGTCATTCTTCCTATTCTTAGATAACTGACATTATTGTATATTTATCATTCAGTGAATTCGGTTCGTGATAGTTAAATCAATTAGGCTGTGTAAATGAGGGTTAATGGGGCCCGATGTCAAACCTTCTAAATGGAAAAGGCAATGGTATAAAATGTGTTAGTGTGAGTGGTTGTGTGTGTGTGACATGAGATGATTTGTCTTTCACCTGATGCCAATGTGTCTGTGTTTTTGGTTAGGTTTAAGGCCTACAGAAGTCCTGTTATAAATTATCCCTCTCGAAATTCTAAAAATTCTGAACACATATACTGAAAGAAAGAGAGAGAGAGAGAGAGAGAGAGAGAGAGAGAGAGAGAGAGAGAGAGAGAGAGAGAGAGAGAGAGAGACACTACGTATTCACACTAGCTTGGAAAAATATATGCTGAAAGAGAGAGAGAGAGAGAGAGACTACGTATTCACACTAGCTTGGAAAAGTTGTATTTAAAGAGTCGTAATAAACATTATACATATGAAATTAAGAAAAAATATATCCTCCTTTACCGACGTTTACATCGCCTGAATGTATACTTATTTATGAGAGATTTACATCCGTGTTTATCGCCGTAATCAGCAAAGATGATTTCCCTTGCCGATACGTCTCGTACTTCCTTCGCCGATGAACAACACAAGCCGGTTGCAATAAACCATGCACAGCGATAATTTCCTGATAAATGGGAGAATTTTATTGTTTCCACTCATGACTTATGATGCCGTAAAGGAAACTACCAAGAAGACAACCCTTCCGTCGTGACTCAGTATATAAATAGAACTACATCGTTGCTTTGTACTGTCGTGATTTCAACTGCTATCGAACCTGACAGTGCACGAGGTGCATTGCAAAATCTGATGATTCATATTTCCCTTAATTTTTTAATTATCTTCGTTACCTGTAATTTATCTTAGTAAAATCTCTGTGGGGATGCTTCCCCAGAGAATTCATTTCATACTTCTTATTTATTTTTTTATTATTTTAATGATTTCCTATGCTGTGGGTCAAAGACCGCGTACTTTATTAATAAAAGTAATTGAAGCGAAAGGGCTCATGAGGGGTTGGGCTGAATTATAATGATTTCGATGTGGTTTTAGTAGATTAACCGTGAAATAGAAAATTGGATGCAAATTTCATGATGAGACGTGTGAAGAGAGGATGAAACTCTTTCAAGTCATACGCTACCCTTCAGTAACAGAAAATTAAGAGCAGCAAATCCTGGAAAGACAAGGATGTCAACAGTAAAATCAGGAGGGAGAGACGAGTATACAAAATCTTATGAAAATATTCATAAGAGTTCGGGGCAAAAGCTTAAGGAATTGTTAAAACTATGGTTAAGAATTCCTCAAGTGAGAATGTGGATGACAAAAGTAGTAGCGTGAAGTAGATGTTGACGGGAAGGATTTTGGTATCAATTAATGTATTTTTATTTCTTATACGAGTATCAGCATTCGACCCTAAAAGTTCAATCGACCCCCGTTTGACCCTCCTGAATATTCCCATCGACTCCAAGGGGTCGATATCGACCATTTTGGGGACCCCTGCCCTACGGGGTAGAAGAAATTAAAGGATGAGGTAACAAAGCCTAACCTTCAACCTGTGTCATATTATCGGAGGATATTCTTCGGTGCTAGATTACTTGAATACAGGCATTATTTACTCTGTGACAGGATACGAAACCTACAGAATCTTATTTCAGAGCCATTCCAACTGTAACGAGTGTTCTTCTATTACGTCAAAGTGTAAAAGAAATTTTCATGTCTCACCATCTAATTTATTGAATATCCGTGCTATACAAGTTAACTTATAGTTAAACATTCATCAACAGATATTTTTTTTCTATTGCTTTTTGCATAGCATCTCAAGATGAACTAATTTCTAACTTGTTGGTTTGGTCACACTCATGTAAGCATTGAACGCGCTAGTCAAATCGTTTTTCAAACCAATGAATATTAGGAAAACTGTAAATGATTTTGCTCACAAAATATTGATACCAAAGATTTGCTTCGAAAATCAGTATTTGCTACGTAATGAGAGGATCCTACCGTCAAATACGATGTTGTCATGCCAGTTTTAGTAAAATAAATAAATAAATAAATAAATAAATGGATTCAACATCCTTGCCTGAATAACCAATCTTATCAAAGCCTTAAATATTATCTTTTGGTGCGGAAAACAGCGCAGTGTTGAACAACTCGAATATAAAGATGTATCACTGCTAATTTTCCTTGGCACATTAAACTAGAAGTTATTATGCAAGCACTTGATGAGCTTAGGATCTTATCTCAGACCACTTCATCATTAATTAAAATTTCGCTCATTGCACATCTAGCTTAAAATAGCTTTGCTAATTGCCTACAAATGTTGCATCTATCTCTCTCTCTCTCTCTCTCTCTCTCTCTCTCTCTCTCTCTCTCTCTCTCTCTCTCTCTCTCTCTCACACACACACACACACACAACTACTGATACAGGGAAAGTAGAGGCAATCCTGTCTAATAAGTATGCACAGTTGTCTGTAAACCACGTAAAAGTAATTAATGTAGTGTAATTTACCTGGATATAGCGTACTGAAGCCTCATGCAAAGTAATTTAACGCAATGTCTGTACAGGCGATTAAGGACCATTATTTACCTGCACATAATGAGGATTAGGCAATAAAGAGAAGCATTCTTTTAATGAAATCATCACGTTTATGGTATAGGTAGACTACTGAATTAAACTACAAATAAAAAAAATAATCACCCGTGTAACTATGCGAATAGAATTTTCATTCAAATAATGAGGCTATTTCCTAACGTTCTTAACTGTGCTTTTGGGTCATGATGAAGACTATAGATGTAAAGGAAATTCACAGTGATATTACAAATACAACTTGCAATAAATCTAAGAGAACATATATGTTTTTTTTCCTGTAGAAAAGTAATATAGTAATGCAATGGCCGTTTGTAATAATCTTTGTTACACTGTGTAAGTAGCACTGACAGAAATATTATTATTATTATTATTATTATTATTATTATTATTATTATTATTATTATTATTATTATTATTATTATTATTATTATTATTAGAGTTCACGACGCCACTTATCTTGTCATTTCTGCTTTACTTCACATTCCAGAATAGTATTCGTAGCAGCCGTATCATTGGCCATTACAAAGAAAAGCTACATTTTCAGTAATCTTCTGGGGAGAAAAGTTTTTAGCCGGGGATTGTGTTCGCCCATTTGGGCTGTCTTGGTAGTTATACATTATCATTTGATCATAGTTCTTTCTAAATACTTTAATTATAAGAGACCTCCTCTTCACTAAAGAAAATTGCATTGAAACTTTTTTTTTCTTTAAACAGGGTTTTTAATGTAAATTTTCTATAGTTCTGTGCAGCATATTGAACATTGTTATATTCATTTTCATTCCGCTTGATGAAGTAAAGTGTATTATTTTAGTTTTCGGTTGTGAATGGTTTATGATAGTGCTTCATGTATTGTGACTGTTTGCGTCCTGGAATTTCAGTATGTATTTTTGGCATTCAGCTGTGTTTCATACAACCTTTTTTTTTCCACCGTGATTTTGCCTTTTTGCTTGTATAGCTCTCTTTGTTTTTTAAAAGTACATTTTTTGTTTTTTGTTTTGCGGTGCAGATATCTGAATAGAGTTCTAGATACAGTGATTCTATCTGGTGTGCTACAGCGCGCAAGTTAAAAGCTGCCATCTGTTTTCACTTCCAGTTACATGCCTAATTATCCTTCATTGTAGTTCGAAATGTAAGACTACAAAGCACTATGTTTCTGTGGGGGCAAATGTGCCAATTATGAGAGTAGCTTTTTTGGACTTGGTGATTTCATATACTCCACAGCTAACTTTGAATTCATAAAAACAGTTTTTTCTTTTATTTCGATCATTCGCTTCGGTTTGGTGTAACGAACCATATATTATCAATTGGTTTGGGTTTGTGGTCTTGAATCCAGAAAAAGCTTCACCTCAGTTACTATCTGAAGCATCTAAATCATAAAATCTGAGCTAAAAAAACTAGCATCAATTTCAGTATCTTTAAAAATGTGACCCAGTAACATGCTAATTTTGTACTCTTCTGCAAACCTAATTTGGCCGACATCTAGCAAAAATTACGGTCAAAATCAGTTCTTAATTTTCTAAACATCTCACTTTGGAACAAAAACGCCGAAACAATAAGAATAGTTTCTAAAAGATGCTAATAATTTATTTTTGTACAATGAATCGTCTTGACGTTAGAGAAGCAGCAGAATATATCTTATATTTCTCGTAATCTCCTTTCCTTAATAATGCCTAAAAGATGATTATGTAAGCATTTTGAAGGATATTAACCGTTCCCAAACTGCGAGTAACTTTACCTGTATTACTGATAGATATGGGTAAGACAGTTAACCTGCAATTTATTGCTATTCTGGGAAAGCTTGTTTTAGTTTTTAAAAGGTCTTATTTTTTTAGGATAAAATGTCTATGAGATGTCTTGTACTGAATTTTTTGCATTAATCACCATTCTATTCATTAGTAATTATTCATAGGTTTGTTAACATACTTCTTGACATGTATATTATTTTTTTATTGCTGTTTATTAACTGTGTATAAGGTAACGATGCAAACAATATCTTAGGGATTTTATTCCATGGGATGAGGCCGTTATCTGTATGTAACTTTTCTTTCAGGCTGCCATTCGTTAAAGTCGGATGATTGCGTTGTTTCTCAGTCACCGATGAGGTGTATAGATGCACAGTAAATTTTTCAGGAAAGGAGAATAAGTCCTCCCTTGCTCCGATCAATATTGTCTGTCTAAATTGGGACGATACGGTCTCGTTACCTGCTGGAGTGCCGTTGACTTCTCAAGAATTATGGTTCTACATATTCATTTAATAATGATCATTTTGAATATTGAAATAGTAATTTTCAGACGGATAAAATCCCAACAGCTACAAATTGATGATTTGTGAGGCTTCTTATTCAGTCATCATCCATGATGATAATAATAATATATTTTGTAAGCGACTCCGGAAACCAAAAGTACATCTCCCCTGAGCGTAAGAGTAAATAAATATAAGAAAATAACGGTGCGGGATGACACAACTGGAAGGGGGTGAGAAGAAGCTAGGAAAAGCCTTTGTAATTTAACGGTAAAACGATTGAATTCGAAGACAGAGACACCACAATTGTTAGTTGCCACAGAATAAATGCAGAAATTTACGATCAATCGTAGGAAGGAACATTTAATTTCTTAGGTAAACTGGAATTTAAAATAGAGAGAGCGAAGTCATCTTGCGGCGTGAAGGGTGCACAAACCGATTCGATCTTGTTGCGAAGGGAAACAAAATTAATGGTATCTTATTTATGATGGAAATTTTCAAATAGTGAAAAGGAAAGGTTAAAACAAATCATGATTAATAAACACAATCATTGAGAAGTAGTTTAAGACTTTGAATAATGTGATCTTGGATGTATTTGACTCCACTAGACCGCTTAGAATTTTTGACGAGAGATTGGGTTTCGTTGTTACCAATTTGAATACATTTCCTGATATTGCCACACCCTTTATTTCTATTGTCTACACAGTTTCTTATTTGATAGTTCACAAGACAGATTACAGTGGATAAAAACATTCCTTGTACTATTCAATCCTGGAAAGTATGAGTAAATCCTATTGACATTTTTATCCATTGGTGTTAAAAGACTTGTAAAAATGCATTCCTTTAAAACTTAATATGATTATAAATAACACTCAACCGAATTTTTTGATGTATAAGAAAGAACCTAATGTCCTGTTATTGAACTTCCGAATACGTATATTACCATATAGTGAGGTTATTCTTCTAATTGATGACGTTGGAAATGTAAATAGAATCACAATGAAATGGAGCTAGATGTCATCACTTCTGTAGATTAGCCTTTAAATATTCATAAAAAAAAGCCACGAACTCATCGAATGAATCCTCCTTTAATACGGGATACGTTGCAAGTCTCATTTTTTCCAAATCAAATAAAAAGAATCAAACCGACTACAATATAAAGAGCTTTGGATTGATTAGATCCCATTAACCTATGAGGGGAAAAACTTTTTCCATTCTTTATAGTTTTTTTCAGCTGAAAACTTTCGCAATAACGAAGAGATTAAGCTCACCTTTTCCCCATCGCTCATACTTCCATGAAATGGCTAATGGCATCAAGAATTAATCCACGGAAATCCAGACAACCTTGCCAGACTATTTTTGAAATCCCCTGTTGCGTCGATTACTGCAAAGTTCGATTAACTGATCAAATTCCTTCATTAACGGTTCCTTTCATATCATGAATGTGGGTTCATATCAGACACTTCAAATCATTAAGCTTTATTATTATATTTTCTGTTGTTTACCCTTTTCCATTTATGGGAATATATGTATATATATATATATATATATATATATATATATATATATATATATATATATATATATATATATATATATATATATATATAGGTGCGTGTGTGTGTGTGTGTGTATATTTTCACGAGCCTAGCCTGAAATTGGTCTATCTAGCTCTAAGCACACTCTAAACTCATCTGACTACTTAGTTTTCAAAGGAAATGCAAGACTTCACTAATTAGGTTTTATTACAATGATCAGAAGGATATTGCAAATGGAGGTCCTCACTAGCTTCTTGGCACTGATATTACATTAGTCACAAAACTAATATTGCCAATATCAACGACTTAATGATCTATGGTGAATTTTCTTAACTATAAAATTAATTGTCTCTGAAATAAAATCCCAGTGTGAGGGAACCTCTAAGACTAAGTAAATGTACAGAATTCTGCCACGTAGGCATATAAGTCTTCAGGAATTACTCTTGAAGTGTTCTTCCATGTCGGGAATTCAGGAATTGGCACCGTGGGCGAACAGATAGACACACAGCATCAAACGCCTATTTGATGCAGAGAAAACAATTTCTTGGTCACGTAGGGAGTGCTGAAGGCTGCGAAGAAACAGTGTATGCAATAACAAATGCTGCGAAGATGCTTACATTACTTGAAATGAAAACATTAACACTTCACCTATTTTCTCAGAGCTCCAAGGGGCGGAAATATCAGAAAGATTGAAAATTATAGTGGAAGACTGGGCGTTGTAACAACTCCAAACTCCAGACTGTACCTTTTTACGATGGTATGCATTGTCTTGATGTGTAGTCAGACTTTGCAATAAGGCAAGGGATTTGGTGGGACTATGTTCACAACAAAGGTTTGACTGGGTCAGAAAGGGAAAGGGCAGTTGGAGACCGACCTGGCAAGGATTCTACGCTGATGCTGGCTTGTAGCGAACTCTCTGTGTGACCCTGGTCAGGTCCTTATATAGTCTCTGGTCCAGCCCTCAAGTCTGTCCCGCGTGTGGCGTTTGTCCTTTAACCCCCCAGTTTCCATGTTTTGGCGGCATTAACAAGAGTGGTGCTGGAACAAGGAGAAGAACGAGTGCACCCAGGGGAAATTAAAGGTTGACAAACGCGGGATTAAGGCTTCGAGAGGAAGGATGGAGTCTTTTCGTGAAGGCGCCAAAAATTTAGCGGGTGCTAATGTCAGGGGTTGTTTTGATCGCTCCCTGTTCCTCGGTTCTGGGTGGTAGTCGTGAAGTTAACTCACCGTTGGTACTTTACATGCTTTCTTCTTTTAATTTAAATTTAAAAATGAGTGCAGCTTCACGTGCTGTTGCTAATAGCAATTGCATGTTACAATATATATATATATATATATATATTTATATATATATATATATATATATATATATATATATATGTATATATATATATATATATATATATATATATATATATATGTACACACACAGACACACACACACTCTTACCACTTATGATTATTCACGAGAGATTGGGGTACGTTGCAAACAAGTTGAATACATTTCCTGATACTGACGCACTTTTATCAATATTAGTGAAACTTTTTTTTTTTTGGCTTGGGGGGGAATAGTTCCCAAGGCAAATTGCAGTGTATGAAACATGCATGGCACGATACGATCCTCATTGTTAAAACACTTGTGGGTGTACAGTTCCTTAAATTTTAACAGAATTGGATACATCACCCAACCAAATTTTATCAAGATGTATAAGAAAGATTCCTATGTCAAGTTACTCAACTCCCGTACTTGTATATTAATATATAGTGAAGTTATTTTTCAGTGATGAAGTTTATGTAGACAGAATCACTATGAAACTGAGCTAGACGCCATAGCCTCTATAAGGTAGCCTTTAATATTCGTAAAAGCCACGCTTTCACCAAACAAATCCTTGTGAGAAAAGAAACATCAGGTGCAAGCTTCAAGAAACTTCCAAGTGTCACCTTTGGGATATGTTAGCCAGCATGTTTTTATTATGCCAAAACAAATTTTAAAAAATGACAACTGCAATGCTGGTCGATATTTGCAAATATAAAGAGCTTCGGATTCATCAGATTTCATTAGCCGATGAAAAACAAACTATCTTCTCCATTTTTAAAATTTTTTTTCAGCTTAAAACTTTAGAAATAGCAAAGAGATTAAGCTCACCCTTTTCTATCATCCAAATTTCCGTGAAATGGCTAATAGCATCAAGAATTAATTGCCTAATATCCAAAAAACCTTTCCAGACCATTTATGAAATTCCTTATTGTGTGGATTACTAAAAAGCTCAACTAACTTATCAAATTCCTTAGTTAATGGTTCCTTTCAGATGATGAATGTGGGTTCACATCAGCCACTTCAATCTGCATCAGGTCTGGTATTTTTTTCATCTTTAGGCAAATTTCATTCTCATTCTTTCCTTTATCAAATATGCATATATATTATATATATATATATGTGTGTGTGTGTATATATACATACATACATATATATATATATATATATATATATATATATATATACATACACACACAAACACACACACACACATATATACATATACATATATATATATATATATATATATATATATATATATATATATATATATATATATATATATATATTTATATTTGTGTGTGTATGTATGTGTGTATAAATGTGTATGTAGGCGGGTGTTTGTGTGTATTTCTGTAAAGAGAGAGAGCCAAAGAAACAAAACGTTTATATTTTTGGAGATGTTTCGTCACTTTAAAGACATAATGGCCAATTGCGATCTTTGGAGAATGCCACATAAGAAGTAGCTTAATACTACGTAATTTCTATGGAATTTTAGAAAATTAAGTATAAAGTTCTTAATTCAAATATATATAATAGAAGAAAAACAGCTAGTTTGTACGAGTGCTTTAAAATCAGTTTCAATCGTAAAATAAAAAAAAAAAAAGTAGTGATTAAATTCTTTTCCCTTAACCTCGTGAGCACATATTATCAGGCTCGCCCAAGCATAAATAAAACCCATTTGGATGATCTTGCATTATTCCCTTATTATTACAAAAAACGAGTAATCTTTGCAATCTTTTCTTTTCTTCAGTAGCGGACTTGCTGTTGCCATACTTTCCTTGACCTAAAATCACATTTAGTTCTGTTACTTTTGTAGTAAATATATATATATATATATATATATATATATATATATATATATATATATATATATATTTATATTTAAATATATATAAATATATATATATATATATATATATATATATATATATATATATATATATATATATATATATATATATATATATATATATTTATATTTAAATATATATAAATATATATATATATATATATATATATATATATATATATATATATATATATATATATATATATATATATATATATATATATATATTCCTGCTGCTGCAATGAACCCACGGTAGTGTATCATAAAGATCACGAATTACGAATAAAAGATTTCTGTAACCGGACGGTTAATACAGATACCTGTATGTTAAAACTAACAACTAAGTCATATGAACATTTACTGTTGACAGTACTAGAGCAAAATAACAATCGCTTAGATATGGTTGAAGAAATCCACTCAAATAAAAGTTACGGAATACAAATCTTTGGCAGTTGGTACTAGTAACTCCTCTTGTTACCAAATAAAAATAAAAAGGTTGTGATATTTCAGGAGAAAATGTATCTCAAGGTTCGAAGCGTAACTCTTATTCCTATACGAGATAGCTTTGGAAGAAGGTGAGGGTTAGAAGAAGGCTGGAAACGATTAGAAAAGAATATATATATATATATATATATATATATATATATATATATATATATATATATATATATATATATATATATATATATATATATATATATATATATACAGATGCAACAGAAGAATTCCGTGGAAAGCGGAGTCGAATAAGGAATAGGTAGACCAGTACTTGAGGAAACATTCTTTATTGCGACTAGTTTCGAGGTTCTAACACACCTCATCATCAGGCATCTAAAATAACAAATAAATACAATGAAAGAAAAAAACACTCATTAAAATGAAATAAAATTAAACATCAGAACTAACTACCAAGAATTAAAATTGAACAGTACCGTTTAACCTATAGCAAGAGGCAAGAGAGGAATACAAGGCAAATACAAAGATAGTTACAGAAGATAGACACAGAATTAAAAACAAAGCAACTCAACTGACCGTTCATTATTACAGAGTGATGGTTTTTCTTTGATGGTATATAATGTTTCAATTGTGGTTAGCTCCACATCACTAGACCGACTGGCTAATATAGAAAAAGAATCTATACTCAGAGGATGGTCATGCTGATGGCAGTGCTCACGAATGGCACTAAATGCTTGTTTGTTAAGTGGCCTGTTTGTTCTAATTGATCGGCCTAGGTGTTCAAAGGCACGGACCCGAAACTGGCGCTTTGATTTACCAATATAAGTTGCATTACAGCAACTACATGTATACTTATAGACTACAGATGACTGTAGGTCTTTGGGCACCGTGTCTTTGAACTTGAAAAACTTTTGTATTACATTTTTAGGCCTGAATATGACTCTGAGACTAACTTGAGGGTAAAATTCCAATAGTAATTTAGATAAACGGTTTCTCAAGGAAAAACTGCTTTTACCCATGTAGGGCAAGGAAAAATAAATTGTAGCTTTGTTTACTGTCACTTTTGGGGGACGTGGATCCATTAGTTTTTGGAGTTGTTTGCCAATGTATGTGTCAATAAATTTAGCACCGAATCCATTATGAAAAAGAATATCTTTGATACAAGAAAATTCAAAATGTAAGCTAAAATAATTGGAACAAATCTGGAATGCCCTAGTCACTAAAGTTTTCACTAAGTTCCTCTTAAAATTAATAGGTATAAAAGATGAAAATTTGGTTGAGAGTCCGGTGAAAGTTGGTTTTCTATACACCTCTGTGTGAAACTCACTATCTTTGCGGCTTACGAGAACATCTAGAAAGGCCAGCTTTCCATCAGTCTCTATTTCTGACGTAAATGTGATATTTTCATGCTTCGAGTTTAAATACTCTAGAAACAAAGGAATGTGCGTGGGAGATCTGAAAATTAAAAAAGTGTCATCTACATAGCGTCTATATAGAAGTGGTATGAAAGATGCCGGACATTCGTTCAACCACCTAACCTCATGATATGCAAGAAAGGCATTAGCTAACGTTGGACCCAGTGGATTTCCCATGGCAACCCCATCCTTCTGCTTATAAACCTTTTCATTGAAGATGAAAAAGCAATCGGTTGCTGCTAGAGATAAAAGTTTATGAAGTTGAGTTTTTGTAAAATATAGAATTTTATCAGAATCACTGTATAAATTATTAATGCAAATGTCAATGGTTTCAACTAAAGGTATATTCGTGAACAGTGACTTCACATCAAAGCTTGCCATAACACAATTATCGAAACTTCTACTCCCTATCTCTTTAACAAAAGTAAACGTATCTTTAACCGTGTACTCATTAATTGTTATAGGAGCAAGAATGGGCACCAGGTACTTGGAAAGTTTGTAGTTGAAGGTACCTATAGCTGACATGATGGGTCGTATGGGACACCCAGTTTTATGCACCTTTGGCAAACCATATAATATTCCTGGTCTGGAACCTGTTGTATAAAGATCTGAATAAACACCATCATCAATGGAATTTTCTGATTTCAGTTTTCTCAAGAATCTGTTAATCTTATCCTCCTTGTTCAAAATGGTTAGGACAACATCATCTCGAACCCTTTCAAACTTGGTATGGTCATTCAAAACCTCATTTACTTTAGAAATATAATCGGTCTTGTTAAGAACAACAACACCGTTACCCTTGTCTGGTTTGGTAATGACTATGGATTTGTCTTTTGCTAAGTGCCTTATTGTGTCATACTCTTCCCTGGATATATTATGTATAAAACTGTCTTTTTTACAATAGAAAGAAGAAAATGCCAAATGTTTCAGAGAATTCTTGAAAAAACCAAAACCTTTATCATGTTTGTCATAGAAATCAAATTTCAAAATATTTTTGAAAAACATTTCAAAAGTACAAAAGTGATTGATAAAATCAGGTCTACCGTAAGACAAAACAAACTTCATTCCTTTACTTAACACTTTCTTTTCAATATCAGAGAAGACTTTACTGGAGTAATTAAATAACACTTTATCATGCGGGACACCATCATCACTCACAAAGCCTAATTTACGTAATTTATTTTGTTGTGTAAAGCTCACTCGCGATATGGTAGCACCATTCTTACGCTCAATAAGACTCCGAAGGTGGTTAAAGTCAATCCAAGACACTGCATTCCGTAGTTGAGTAGTCAGGTCGTTCATTCTCGATGACAGAACCTGCAACTGCCGTCGTTTAGATGATTCTTCCCTGCGTAAGAACTGGCGCTGGCAATTACGATAAAGACGAGTTCGATGTAAGAAGCGGTCGAAGAGTTTGAAGTGAAGGAAATCAGGAATAAGATCTTGTTGGAGACAGGAAGACAAAAATTCGATATCGCACTTCATTTTCCTAATTTTATAATCAAGGCGTTCCACCGCCCTATACTGCTTAAGAACTGGCTCTCCATATAGACGCTATGTAGATGACACTTTTTTAATTTTCAGATCTCCCACGCACATTCCTTTGTTTCTAGAGTATTTAAACTCGAAGCATGAAAATATCACATTTACGTCAGAAATAGAGACTGATGGAAAGCTGGCCTTTCTAGATGTTCTCGTAAGCCGCAAAGATAGTGAGTTTCATACAGAGGTGTATAGAAAACCAACTTTCACCGGACTCTCAACCAAATTTTCATCTTTTATACCTATTAATTTTAAGAGGAACTTAGTGAAAACTTTAGTGACTAGGGCATTCCAGATTTGTTCCAATTATTTTAGCTTACATTTTGAATTTTCTTGTATCAAAGATATTCTTTTTCATAATGGATTCGGTGCTAAATTTATTGACACATACATTGGCAAACAACTCCAAAAACTAATGGATCCACGTCCCCCAAAAGTGACAGTAAACAAAGCTACAATTTATTTTTCCTTGCCCTACATGGGTAAAAGCAGTTTTTCCTTGAGAAACCGTTTATCTAAATTACTATTGGAATTTTACCCTCAAGTTAGTCTCAGAGTCATATTCAGGCCTAAAAATGTAATACAAAAGTTTTTCAAGTTCAAAGACACGGTGCCCAAAGACCTACAGTCATCTGTAGTCTATAAGTATACATGTAGTTGCTGTAATGCAACTTATATTGGTAAATCAAAGCGCCAGTTTCGGGTCCGTGCCTTTGAACACCTAGGCCGATCAATTAGAACAAACAGGCCACTTAACAAACAAGCATTTAGTGCCATTCGTGAGCACTGCCATCAGCATGACCATCCTCTGAGTATAGATTCTTTTTCTATATTAGCCAGTCGGTCTAGTGATGTGGAGCTAACCACAATTGAAACATTATATACCATCAAAGAAAAACCATCACTCTGTAATAATGAACGGTCAGTTGAGTTGCTTTGTTTTTAATTCTGTGTCTATCTTCTGTAACTATCTTTGTATTTGCCTTGTATTCCTCTCTTGCCTCTTGCTATAGGTTAAACGGTACTGTTCAATTTTAATTCTTGGTAGTTAGTTCTCATGTTTAATTTTATTTCATTTTAATGAGTGTTTTTTTCTTTCATTGTATTTATTTGTTATTTTAGATGCCTGATGATGAGGTGTGTTAGAACCTCGAAACTAGTCGCAATAAAGAATGTTTCCTCAAGTACTGGTCTACCTATTCCTTATATATATATATATATATATATATATATATATATATATATATATATATATATATATATGTGTGTGTGTGTGTGTATGTATGTATGTATGTATGTATATATATATATATATATATATATATATATAAATTTCTGACTCACGTCGGGATCGAACCCAGGTCTCTCAGGTGGAAAGCAAGGGCGTTACCCACTGGGCCATACAAGTCTAAAAGAAGTTGGAACCTGAGAGCAACTGCACCCAAGGAATTACCTGGGCAAGCTAACTGCTTGCATACCAGCGAGTTTTCCCCAACTTCCCGACTCAGCAATGACCCAATAGACAACATTTCATTCGAATTATCCCTTCTGAGTGAATAAGATAGAAATCATCAACACACAATCACGTGTGGAACAGAAATAAATTTTTGACTCACGTCGGGATCGAACCCAGGTCTCTCAGGTGGAAAGCAAGGGCGTTACCCACTGGGCCATACAAGTCTAAAAGAAGTTGGAACCTGAGAGCAACTGCACCCAAGGAATTACCTGGGCAAGCTAACTGCTTGCATACCAGCGAGTTTTCCCCAACTTCCCGACTCAGCAATGACCCAATAGACAACATTTCATTCGAATTATCCCTTCTGAGTGAATAAGATAGAAATCATCAACACACAATCACGTGTGGAACAGAAATAAATTTCTGACTCACGTCGGGATCGAACCCAGGTCTCTCAGGTGGAAAGCAAGGGCGTTACCCACTGGGCCATACAAGTCTAAAAGAAGTTGGAACCTGAGAGCAACTGCACCCAAGGAATTACCTGGGCAAGCTAACTGCTTGCATACCAGCGAGTTTTCCCCAACTTCCCGACTCAGCAATGACCCAATAGACAACATTTCATTCGAATTATCCCTTCTGAGTGAATAAGATAGAAATCATCAACACACAATCATGTGTGGAACAGAAATAAATTTCTGACTCACGTCGGGATCGAACCCAGGTCTCTCAGGTGGAAAGCAAGGGCGTTACCCACTGGGCCATACAAGTCTAAAAGAAGTTGGAACCTGAGAGCAACTGCACCCAAGGAATTACCTGGGCAAGCTAACTGCTTGCATACCAGCGAGTTTTCCCCAACTTCCCGACTCAGCAATGACCCAATAGACAACATTTCATTCGAATTATCCCTTCTGAGTGAATAAGATAGAAATCATCAACACACAATCACGTGTGGAACAGAAATAAATTTCTGACTCACGTCGGGATCGAACCCAGGTCTCTCAGGTGGAAAGCAAGGGCGTTACCCACTGGGCCATACAAGTCTAAAAGAAGTTGGAACCTGAGAGCAACTGCACCCAAGGAATTACCTGGGCAAGCTAACTGCTTGCATACCAGCGAGTTTTCCCCAACTTCCCGACTCAGCAATGACCCAATAGACAACATTTCATTCGAATTATCCCTTCTGAGTGAATAAGATAGAAATCATCAACACACAATCACGTGTGGAACAGAAATAAATTTTTGACTCACGTCGGGATCGAACCCAGGTCTCTCAGGTGGAAAGCAAGGGCGTTACCCACTGGGCCATACAAGTCTAAAAGAAGTTGGAACCTGAGAGCAACTGCACCCAAGGAATTACCTGGGCAAGCTAACTGCTTGCATACCAGCGAGTTTTCCCCAACTTCCCGACTCAGCAATGACCCAATAGACAACATTTCATTCGAATTATCCCTTCTGAGTGAATAAGATAGAAATCATCAACACACAATCACGTGTGGAACAGAAATAAATTTCTGACTCACGTCGGGATCGAACCCAGGTCTCTCAGGTGGAAAGCAAGGGCGTTACCCACTGGGCCATACAAGTCTAAAAGAAGTTGGAACCTGAGAGCAACTGCACCCAAGGAATTACCTGGGCAAGCTAACTGCTTGCATACCAGCGAGTTTTCCCCAACTTCCCGACTCAGCAATGACCCAATAGACAACATTTCATTCGAATTATCCCTTCTGAGTGAATAAGATAGAAATCATCAACACACAATCACGTGTGGAACAGAAATAAATTTCTGACTCACGTCGGGATCGAACCCAGGTCTCTCAGGTGGAAAGCAAGGGCGTTACCCACTGGGCCATACAAGTCTAAAAGAAGTTGGAACCTGAGAGCAACTGCACCCAAGGAATTACCTGGGCAAGCTAACTGCTTGCATACCAGCGAGTTTTCCCCAACTTCCCGACTCAGCAATGACCCAATAGACAACATTTCATTCGAATTATCCCTTCTGAGTGAATAAGATAGAAATCATCAACACACAATCACGTGTGGAACAGAAATAAATTTCTGACTCACGTCGGGATCGAACCCAGGTCTCTCAGGTGGAAAGCAAGGGCGTTACCCACTGGGCCATACAAGTCTAAAAGAAGTTGGAACCTGAGAGCAACTGCACCCAAGGAATTACCTGGGCAAGCTAACTGCTTGCATACCAGCGAGTTTTCCCCAACTTCCCGACTCAGCAATGACCCAATAGACAACATTTCATTCGAATTATCCCTTCTGAGCGAATAAGATAGAAATCATCAACACACAATCACGTGTGGAACAGAAATAAATTTCTGACTCACGTCGGGATCGAACCCAGGTCTCTCAGGTGGAAAGCAAGGGCGTTACCCACTGGGCCATACAAGTCTAAAAGAAGTTGGAACCTGAGAGCAACTGCACCCAAGGAATTACCTGGGCAAGCTAACTGCTTGCATACCAGCGAGTTTTCCCCAACTTCCCGACTCAGCAATGACCCAATAGACAACATTTCATTCGAATTATCCCTTCTGAGTGCATAAGATAGAAATCATCAACACACAATCACGTGTGGAACAGAAATAAATTTCTGACTCACGTCGGGATCGAACCCAGGTCTCTCA
>JANJGK010000005.1:63994510-64039510 GCA_039081455.1 Macrobrachium rosenbergii
TTTATTCGTTAACTAATGTACCCTCTTAAGCTTGTCCTATAGGCTAAAGAATGAGTGTTACAGTGTTCAACATATCGTTTGTAATTGGTAGGTTTTTAACACGTGTAGTATTATAGTGTTCACCATATTGCTTAGAATTGGTAGGTTTTTAACATTTAACCTTCGAAGTATTACAGTGTTCATATTGCTTAGAATTAGTAGGTTTTTAACTTTTGAAGAATTACAGTGTTCACTATATCGCTCAGAATTTTAGGTTTTTATCATTTGAAGTGTTACAGTGTTCCCCACATTGCTTAGAATTAGTAGATTTTTAACATTTGAATTATTACAGTGTTCAATATATCGCTTAGAACTGGTAGGTTTTCAACATTTGAAGTAGTGCAGTGTTCACTTTGCCGCTTAGAATTAGCAGGTTTCAACATTGAAAGCGTTATAGAGCTCACCAAATCGCAAAAAATTAGATGGTTTTTGACATTTGAAGGATTACAGTGCACACTATACCGTTTAGAATTAATAGGTTTTTGACACTGTAGTTTGTAGTTTCATGTCTGCTATCGATTTATTGAAGTTTTAATTATGCATTCAGTATTAAACTAATTCCAGTGTTGTATTTTTAACTCAAATAATAATTTTTCGCATTCAGATATCAGCCATGCTCTTACTTTAGAAACTCATCTATATTCATATTTTCATAAGCAGTTTCTATGTTCTATACATTTGGTGGGAAATTTTGTCTGTTAGGTCATAATTTCGAGATAACAACCAATAGCCCATACCTTATAAGCGCAATATATATCTGCAGACTCACCATTCTCATTTTTAAGTAGTTAAATCAATAGCACCCTATTTTAAAAATATAGTATACTTTAAGATATATCTCTGATTCCTTTTCCTTAGGCAAAAGTATCGCCAGTACATATAGTTTATCGTAATTTGAACTACATATTAACTGGTCGTTACTTTGTGAACATTTAAAAGTTTTGAAAACACCGTATGTACTATTCTTGGTAAATTATCAAATACACACAAAAAGACACACACACACACACACATATATACAGTATATGTACACTTACATATTTATTTATATACGAGGTGTGTTAAAACAATGCCCGACCTTTATTCATAAAATATACTCGTATTCAGATACAACAAACTTCCGCTAATCTCCTTCAAAGTAGTCCCCCTGGGCTGCCACACACTTCTCCCAACGGTTCTGCCATTGTCGGAAGCAGCGCTGGAAGGCCGCTTCGGAGATGGCGCATTGCTGGTTCGTCGCATTCTCCATACATATATATATATATATATATATATATATATATATATATATATATATATATATATATATATATATATATATATATATATATATATATATATATATATATATATACATATACATATATATATGTGTGTATGTATATGTATATATATAGTATATATATACATACATATATATGTATGTATGTATATGTATATGTGTATATATATATATATATATATATATATATATATATATATATATATATATATGTGTGTGTGTGTGTGTGTGTGTGTGTAGAGGAGGGACAGACAGAGAGTTATTCCAGTTGTAAGGTGACTGAAAGAATTTCGCTAAAATTAAGCGAACACTTGACGTAAAAATTAATCGCTAAGTAATCAAGTACCAAAACACTTACATAACTCCTAATACATGTGCTGTGAGGATCATAAATTCCATTATCCAAATCAGATATACTAAATAATATCGTTTTAACAAACTTTATGACAGATAGAAGATGGCCCAGTTTTTCACCAAAGAAAAGGAAATTCAACTTAATTTTGTCTTAGAGAATATTTCGTTATACGGGACTAGAAAAATACAATAAAAAAATAAGACTCTATGTTCCCCTGCCTGGAAACTCAATCGGTAAATACCGCGATGTCAAGAGAGCCTCTCTGTTGTTTTAAAATGACTTCATTGGCTCACCATCAAAAAGCAATGTTCACCTATAATGGACAACCGGAGATTACAAAAACTCCGTGTAGGCAATTCATTAGTAATCAAAAAACTTAAATGGAGCTTCAAAATCTACGGTGTTAGTATTTCGAGTTCTATTTCAGCTTACAATTTCATGGGCTTGTGTGTGGGTGTGTTGGGAGTCGGGGCGGTACTTGGAAAAGGAGAGATCACATACCTCCGCCAACTTCCACCCACGATTTTTTTTTACAACACCTCTATTTTATTTTGATGAAAATTGTTGGAAGTATTCAAACTGGTGACTATGTACAGAGACATCTAGACCATTTATAAGGTGAATGTTGTTTCTAAAGTGAAATATTATCAATTTTCATGGCGACCAATTGAAAACTAATTAGACTTGGAGATTCCTTTAATGAATGCTTTCTCCAATTTCCATAAATTTGTGTTTGGTTAGTTTTATGGACAGTCTGAGAAATGCATACACTTTAAGAGAGAGAAACTTGGTGGTGATTAAGAAGAAAATAATACAGTTGCAGTCTGGCATTACACTAACTAGGAAGAGCAGGAGAGCCTGGTCAGATGATCTCACCAAAAATATGTCAACATTTTTGGGAAAATAGAACAGATATACTCACACACTGAAAAGTCTTCATAAACTGCGTAACTATAATAAACCCCAAGAACACAAATTATGCTACGAAAAAAGTTACTCTCTTCTAACTCTCAGGACTTTACTAGACTAGAAAGTTTTATGCAAGAAATGAATAATTTCAGGTGTAGGTTCTCTTTCCTCTAATTCATTTTGGGCTTATTCCTTTTTTTTCCGTTGATAACAATGTCTCATTCTAAAGAAGGGGTATACTCGTATATTTTTTTAAGTTGTGTTAGCAACCTTTAAATAATTCTCTTGGAAATCTCGATCACTCATCTCTAATGTTAAATGGTCTTTTACTAACTTTCTACAATTTCTTTTGAATTTTATTCCATGACAACGGTTAAAAATCCCAAACTTTTTCGTAGATTTTTCTGGTCATAGAACCATAATATTTTGTAATTTATATTCTAAAAAAGCCGTAACTTAATTAATGTGTAAAAATTTAATTTTCGAAGTCAGCTTCCTGCTAAATCAATAGAACAGACACCCTCTGGCAGATACTCAATACGGAATTTGTCCTTTGCCTTTCCAGCAACTCTCTCTTGATATAGTTGGTTGTCTTCGGATGTGATCATGAAGAGTCCACGTTACCTGCCATCCAACATTCTTTGTATAAAAATCCCCCTAATAAAAGCACAGTAATTGTGTAGTTCGTAAGTAAATAAAGAAAATGAGAATGCGAAATGATAAATAAATTACCTAGATTTAATTTGTCCAATTTAATTTGTCCAAAGTGCTACAAATGACTGAAGGTTGATCCAGCGACAAAGTCGGAATAAAATGCTGAGAGACAACCTTGGTCTATGTTTTGGCAAAGATATGAGAGGGAGATTTCTTATTGACCGTGCAATGCAGACGTTATGCTGTCCACATTATACCATGAGATGCGATGCTTAAACAATGAAGGTCCTAACCAAATATATCGAAAATCAAATAAAGGATAACAAAAAATAATGAAGAAAAGTAAGTCTCATAACAGAAACAAGATATTTACGCAATGAAGGAAAGAGCATCGCCTGACGTGCGAGTTGCAAAATATGCGTAGCTAGTCGTAAGACCACAAATCATTAACATCATTTCGAAATTTCTGGTCAGAATATTATGTAATGAACCTGCCATTTCGCACATCAGGATTCAACAAATTACCAGATGGTGTCAATAGAACGCCAAACATAGGAACGCGGAGAGCAACACTTGAACACTGTAAAGAACAGGAAATGAACGGAGGTTTCGAGAGACCACCTTCTGTGATATCAAAATAACTTGTACTTTGACTCCCACCTAAATTTTAAAGTCGTGAATGGTATGACTAAATCTCTCAGAGAATTTAGCTACTTGAAAATGGTATCAAGTACTCGGAGAAAGTGTAAGCAATATGCTTCTTCAGACTAGCAGACCTGTAACTCGAAGTCTACAGGGAATTTATTTATTATGGAGATGCTGCGCATGTTTGAATTTGCACAGAAGTGCCGGAACGCGTGACCTAAAATGTGAATTGTTTGAATTCGAAGCCCCTTGTAATGTACTTGCCACAACCTCCATTTATTAGGAAACGTTTTCTTCAATAACAATAGAAATCAATGATATATAGGGTACTTGTTCTTTATCAGTATCCTCAGTTATTTTCTAATTGTAATTATATTTATTGTTTCCGTTAAATAAAAGACGAAAAAGATTCGAAAATGTATCATCACAATAAAAGTATAATTATGTTATCAGTACTGCTTCGTTTATCATTTTTCTAAATAATACTACTGAACTGGATATGGCTGCTCATTTTAGTGCATCACTGGTAATCCTTTTTCTCACAGGGAACAAAGAAAAACGGTTAAGGTACAAGTTAGTTAAGAAAAGGTAACGAAAATATTGATACCAAACATAATCAGTTAGGAACTTGAAAATGTCCATAGTAAAAATAATTGTAAGTCAAACTGCTGTATAAAAGAGACTTGTTTTCAAAAACTATTAACACCCGTCTAGGAATATCTTCAGTCATAGCGAGTTACATAATAATGCGTTCAAATTAAGTAAACCTTCTCTTTTATTCTACTGAAAATAAGGTAACATAACAGAAATTATTTGATCAACATCAATGTCAGTCACAATGTTCCCATCCCTATTGCCATATACTGTAATCTGGTTCTGCCACCTCTTGATTAAAGTCCATATAATTGGGAAGCCTACACAACTTCCTTCCCATAATGAAGATGGACATTATTATATTTGGATCCCAGGATTATTTCTCCTGTACTGCGTTAGGGCCTATGAAGAACTATACTTTCAGATCTAATTGAATAAATGATATTTAAATGTTTATCAAAATATTATTGTAAGATAAAAAATAAGGAGTAAAAAACTAAGGAAATAAAATGTTACTAACGTGCCATTAGAATAAATCAGCAAGTGAACACTGATTATTAGCAGTTTGAAAACTTCTCACATTGAACGGCTGACGACCCAGATGTTAAAAATCTTCCGCCTTCTTGCAACCAGTTTAGGATACAACCAGTTGCATTACGATGAAGGAAGAGCAATTTTCTAAACGTTCATCATGATCAAGTTTTATAAGCTCATCAGAATGATATACCATTGCCGTAATACACAGTTGTGACTGTCTGTTCAGGACCTAAACTTTTGACAATGATGCTGTCATACCAGCATAGCAGATCAAGAATAATTTTGATACAACTGGAAGCCTCGCGTACTGGGAAAACCCTTACCCGGAGATTCCCGAGAATTTAGTTTAAGGGTTGATAATATTTATTTTTTGAGGAACTATTCTTAGCTCCTGGATGAGTCGGCTATATTTTGGACATAGATTGTTAATAATTACTTGTACGTTTCTAGTCATATTGAAAACTCTAGAAAATTTGCTTTGCCGCATTCATGCTGTTACCTTAAAGTCGAATATAACGAAATTTGTTCTATGAAAATAATTAGAATATCTGAACGTGCCAAACCACTATTTATGAGGCCTTCTTTTCGAAAGAGGAGCTTCCAGTATCCTTTCAGGTATAATGTTTTCCTTCGGCTTGCGTTATTCGTATCCATTGAGCAACTCAAACAGGCAATAAGTAAAGTAAAAAGTACATCGTCTATTTATCCAGTTCCTTCGGTGATTTCAAGATTAATGGTATTTTAATGGAGGAAAGGAGAGGACGTAATGGTGTATAACGATGTCATTAGGTCGTTATAGGAGGGCTGGAGTGGCTTTGACGATCAAAGGAAGGCTTCTCTATGGTTTGTGATCACCGAAGATTAGGTGGACTTCAGTCTTGACTAATGAGAAGCCCGTGTTGGGCGATGTGTATATGTTACCGTATACCACGTGTCTCGATCTTGTTATTATTTAATAATAACATCTGTGGAGTCATCAAGAGAAATGGATCAGCTCACTTACAGGAACATTTACAAGTTGAATTTAAATTTAATGGTTATTTTGAAGAAATCAAACACCGTCAAAGGAACATAACAAGGAAAAGTGTTACATTTACATATAATATGAACATGAATGAATGAACGCTTCGAATACGTTGTATTCGATGGATAAATAACTTAAATAAGGCCATCAGCTGTTTATCGCATGATGGTCTTATTTTTCTTACCGTTACCTTCGTTTTTTCGTTTTTTCTTTTTGTTTTTTGCGTTTTCTCCTTGTTTCAATAGTTTTTTTTTTTTTTTTAGCTCCCGTCTGGGTAGGTCCTTCTTTTAGGGTCATGGTGTTCGTGATATTTTAAATGAGTTAATATTTTAAATGAGGTAACATTTTAGTGTTTTAATGAATGCTTTTATGAATAATTATTGAGAGTCAACTTGCTGTATCAAAGCCTTGAAGATTCAACAATGTACTGTGGTTGTGAAAGGTTGGCATTAGCAGTAAAGTATAAATTGTATCGAGTGACTTTCCTGAACGTCTACGAGTGTATATGTGTATATGTATATGTATATATATATATATATATATATATATATATATATATATAATGTGTGTCTATGCATGTATATATATATATATATATATATATATATATATATATATATATATAATATATATATATATATATATATATATATATATATATATATATGTGCGTGTGTGTGTGTGTGTGTGTGTGTGTGTTAGAATGATCTCACTGACATGAATAATAACAAAGCAGTGGGGTAGAAGGGTAGGATAGTAATACCTCCATTAGAATTATTTCAACGACAAAGAACAGCAACAAATACACATAATAATAACATTATTTCTGTTTTCAATGAGAATTTATTAGTGCAGTCAGAGAAAAAATGAGTATGAGACTTTCCATATCAAACTGCATGTTATTTGAAAATCGCATCATAAACAAAAGACGACTCCGTTCCAGCAAGCATTAATCAAGCAATTAAGAGATCAGGGGTAATCAAACACACGGGAAGGCTGAGCAAATATAGATAATTGTACATGCATATAATTAAGGAAGAAGAGTCTGGGAAGCGGAACAGTAAATGTTGGCAGAAGTAAAGAACGAATAATCAAACACTGCAAGTAACCCAAATAAAATTTTGAGTTTTTTTTTTTTTTTGTTTGTTTGCAGGTACTTGTTCCTATTTGGAAGCTGTTTCAGAGTAATATAAGAAAACCATAAATGCTATATCCAAATATCTGCAACAAAATTAATAGTTAATATTAAAAATCCTTCCTTTGCTAGACAGATGTCAATTATATATAATACTTACGTATATAATTGCACAACACACACACACACACACACACACACATATATATATATATATATATATATATATATATATATATATATATATATATATATATATATATATATATATATATATATATAATGTAAACATGAAACCCGTGCACTATTAGTTTGTTTTTGCCGTCACCCTAGTATTTATATTAAAAATTTCTACGACTCTCTATCATTCGTCTTGAAGAGATCTTCAAGACGAAGCTTGGAAGGATTTACACCTTTTTTAATTTTTCCCTCTGGTAAATCAGTGAATGGACATCACGTGTTCGTGTCACATTTATGCCGTCACCTCTCGAGAATTCTGAATGGTTAAAGATAAAATATGGTTAAACAGTTTTAATATACTGTAGATTTTTTCAATATACTGTAGGTTCTGAGGAATGGATTCAATTAATTTCTGTCATCTTATTGGATGAATTCTCTTCTTGTTTATAATAAGCCTTTCTACTGGCTTAGTTTCTTTTGTTATATTCTTGTTCTGTTGACTGATGGGGCTATTATAGTTTTTGTTAGCACACGACAGACAGTAAAGGGCCAAAACGCAAATGAAATTGCGAGCATAAAACATGTAGTTACCAGGAACATTTGGTACATTTATGCTTAACCTTTGCCATGAATTTTACAAAAGTTTGCATGTAATGAAAGATATTTATTCAGTTTATAATTATAATGTATCTACTGTATATGTGAAATTTGATAGACATTTTCTAAATTGCGCGTCCATTATTCAAATGAAGTTCGGTAACCAATGGGCAAATCACTGGCTATACATACTGAATATATATGCATAAATTATGTTTTAGTACATCCCCTGTGTGAGTGGATACCTCATGATTTCTATGTAATGGTGCACATCCTGTTTTTCTTTAAATAATAGTAAACTCTTTAGTGTTTAACAGAAATTCTTCGTAATTATTTCGGAACGATTGAATTACAATATTATTAATAAAATGAGTTTCGGATTAAGAGGATACATAATAAATAATTTTATTTTCAAATAAAGTATATACTTCTGATTGATATTACGCCATTAGTATTGGCAAAGTCCTAAACATAAATAAATAAGCAAATAACGACCGTGGTTTAAAAGTTTCCTTCATCAGGAAATTATTTCATTAAAGAAATTTTCCACTGTTTACTAGAGAAAAAAACTTGTAGTGAACGTTTAGAATTACCAGTTTTGTAGTAACATTAATAAAGATATCCTCCCACTTGACTCCTCTGCGTTTGAAATCTTTATTTTCATGGTCTATTTAATTAGTGAACTTATATAATTTCTTAATTAATGTCGTCTGTATCGAAGGTAGGAAGGGGAATTTTAACGCATGATGTAATAATGCATCGTGAGTTGGTCGGTTATGAAAGACGTACTAATTTCGCTGATGACTATGCTGTTGCAAAAAGTGTATAAATGTTCCTCTGAACACGATGAAACTTGCTTTGTTCAAAATTCGAGTGACCTCAAATGAATCATATAAAATCGAGGCAAAAAATCGAAGAAGGTACATTTTTAGCTTTGCAGTTTCGTGTGTGTGTGTGTGCGTGTGTGTTTTTTTTTTTTACTATTACAGCTTATTAACAAACGCTTCATAGAGGTAGTATAATAGACTGCACTCATTTCAATTATTGAATTTCTTTGACGTTGTAAATGCTCTCTCTCTCTCTCTCTCTCTCTCTCTCTCTCTCTCTCTCTCTCTCTCTCTCTCTCTCTCTCTCTCTATTGCAATATATTTTTCCTTCTGAAGCCAAAGCACAGTAACATATACAACAAAGTAATCCA
This sequence comes from Macrobrachium rosenbergii, assembly GCA_039081455.1. Lineage (NCBI taxonomy): Eukaryota > Metazoa > Arthropoda > Malacostraca > Decapoda > Palaemonidae > Macrobrachium > Macrobrachium rosenbergii. The sequence continues at coordinate 64,003,660 of JANJGK010000005.1, forward strand.
TCACTGGATATGATATTATGAAGGATAAAGTTAAATAATGTCCCCTCATAAGAGCTTCTTGTGAGGTCTGTTCTTTGCTTTTACATGGCAGACATAGAGGGGAGAAATAGAAGAAAAGAGAAGAAAACAGAAGAAATGAGGATTGTGTTCATCCTGCTACATGGTTACCTTGTAAAGAATAATGTTTTGAGGTTTACTTGTATGTATATGATAAGCAGATAAAAAACATAGTAAAAGAGTGGTTTTTATATTTGCATTTCTGAAGATTTTTACGTTGTTTAGCTTATCAATAAAGAATAAAACCTGGCACCTCGAAGTCTAAATTAATGCCTGATAAAGATTAATTCATGTACTTGGTCAGACACGTAAACATTTAACCGTAGGAGCTGGTTAGTAGAATTTGTGCAATAGCTGTGTATACAAACTGTACTTTTATAACAATTACGCACATTTGCACATTTACACTGTTGTATAACCAGTGCACAGTTTTTTTTTGTTTTTTTGTTTAGCTTATTTTTGTTTTAACTGGACTAACAAACCAAAACACTGAAGAATCGATGAGAATTAAAAGATTCAAATTACGTCGAAGCCATTACGAGGTAACAAAAGCACAAACGCTTTGAAGTTTAAATTGCAATTAACAAACCGATTACGGCTACGTTTTAGAAGTTATCATGAAATCTAAGCATAAGCAACTTTTCAATCATATTGCAAATTATCAAAAACGTGTCACTACAACAGTTCAACATAAATGTACTTTCATTTCTAAAATTCATTCATTATAATTAGAAATTCGTTTTTTCTCCTGCTCCGGTTAATCTCTTCACATCATAAGTGATTATTAAGTGAAGTGTACCAGGAATACTCTAAAACAGTTGAATATGATGCATGGTTAATAGCATTCACTGATATCCATGTTGTAATGTCAATAATTTGTTCTCTTCTGATAAATACGAAAGTTGCCCTGGTATATCTGAAGGCCTAGGTTAAGGAGCAAGACGAACAATGGGATATTGTAGAAAAGAAAGACCAATATTTATTTAATTATAATTGCCTTTTGACGATGAAGCACTTAGAAGTTTGTTAGTTGGGCTAGAGAATCTCTCATACAGAACAATATGCGTGATATCATACATGCATTTATGTAAAGAGGGCAATGAGTATGTTTATGGGATATTAAAACGTGTGTATATATATATATATATATATATATATATATATATATATATATATATATATATATATATATATATATATATATATATATATATATATATAAATTATATATGTATATATATGCATATAAATATGTATGTATGTATGTATGTATAAAGAATTTTCTTTTCTAATGAAAGTAGAATTATTGGTGGCTTTGTAATAATGAATTGTTCCGATGTTCTGTGCTTCACAAATTTCTTGTTCGTTAGCAGACTAGCTTGTATTTAATTTGAACGTAACTGCGCTTATTATCGAAATTTAATTTAGAAAAAAGCCTCACTAAAGTACAGTAACCAGACTAAAGAATAACATTCAAACAATATCACAACAAAAATTATGAGTCATTATTATTCATGTCACTGTACTTTCAATAAACTTCAGCTCAATAAGAACTTACTTGGTTTCGTTACGAGATGCGTTGTTCAAAAAATTGTGCTTTTACTTGGGATTCTTCTCAAGGTTCTCATGAAAATAATCTTTGACATAAGCACATAGTTTATGATGCCAGTTGGAAATTTCTCATCTTTTTTATTAAAGTGTTGCCTGTACTCTTATTTTCTAGTCGACTTTTTAACAAAAGATCTTTGGCTTTCTTGTAATACCTAGGCCTCTAATGGATAATATAGGCCATAAGTTACAATACCCAGCACTCAGCTCTGGAACGGTTTCCTTTATTTAGTTTTCAGCTGGGCTATAACTATGTATTTAGAGGAGCAAGCCTTTTAATCCATATGCAGTATATATATTATCTTATCCATTTTACCTCTCTTTTTTGGCCAGCGTTTGTTTGTTTGTTTGATTGTTTTTCTTTGAATGAGGGCGTATTTTCCTTTTTCCGCAAGCGTGTAACTCCAAAAAAGGATGTTGAAGTGGCTCATTGTTTTCTTAAGTTTTTTTTTGTCCTTTGCCAAGGGAACTCTACTTGACCTAGGTAAGAAGTAAGAAGGCTATTCTCCTGTGTAACTGGAGTATGTTATTCTGGATAAAAAAAAAAAAAAATCTTTTTTTATGTACGTTGGCTGCCCATGCATAGAAGAAAATTCATAGTTGCTTTCAAATGATGCACAGTATATTGCAGTTAGTAAGAAAGTCATCTTAAGGGGGGCCTAGCTACTTTGGGGTAAAAAAAAAAATCGAAAAAAAAGCTAAAATTCTTTCTAAAGTATTCAAGATTCCATTATGACACACGGCAAAAGCCGTAGATCAGTTTGTGGGGCTCCTAGCGGCACCGAGGGGGCAAGGTGCAGCCGGCCTGCTGCGAAGCGAAAAAAATCCCTATTTACTCAAACATAATGCTCATTTTACCTGGTGTAACTAAGTGATAACAGCTTGGAATCGTTTTTTTTTTTTTTTTTTTTTTGGCAGCTCTGGTTGTTAGGTGACGAATGTATGAACACAGGCAGTTTTTACTGATTACAGGAAAAGAGCCTTCAGTTGCTCTCAGAAGGAGAAACGAATGACCTTTCGCTCCTCGATGACCTCCATGCCCAGACCCATCATTTCCCTTTAAACTGTACGGGCCAGCATCTCAAAAATTATTTTCCAACGATACAATGTTCATAGAAAATCCTATATGTGCTCTGTTTCATTGAAACCTTGGCATTCTGTTGATATCGCTTAAGCAATTGAATGGTCACATACAGATATTTTCAAATATAAAAATGAAAATGAATACAAATGCACTGCAGCTGATTATTTTATGACGCCATTCGGGCTTGTGTAATAACGCGGCCACACTATTTGGATAAGTAAGGAAAGCTTTTTATAACGAAGCATTTAGATACCTTTGAGCTATTCAGAAAAAAAAACATTTACATTCACCAAATATTCAGGCTGCTACAACGAAAATAATAGATATAACGTTATGAAATATAATGGAAAATAGTAAATATGACGTTATGACGTCATAACCCAGAACATTTAAACTCATACAAAAACACAACAATAACTAATAGTATCTATATATGTTTTAATCCTTAATTCGCAGTAGTTCTTTTACTGATTTTTTTTTTTACTCTAAAGTAGGTAGGCCCCCATAACTGGAGATCACATTATATATTCAGATGTCAGACAGTGTATCATGGAAAGTATTTTTTTTTTAATTTTTGATGTAAATTTAAGTTTGAATTTTATGTTTTACAACATATGAGGGTACTTTAAAGCAAGGCGGTTTTATTTGGAATATTTGTTATTCCTTATAGAAAGTGCCTATATTGAATGGGAATTAGCGATGCATGCCTAAATTCTAGCATAGACGAGAAGAAAATATGTTATTCGGAGTGAGGTATGTGTAACTCTCGACGTCAGGACAATGTACTTAGATTACTTGTAAATCAGTTAAATTAAGGTCATTGTTCATTTAATCATCTGTATCATTTTCTGTAATCATCTGATGTAGAGATGGATACTAACTCATTACAATTAGAGACTACATGTAGAACCAAAATATCAATGATATTATTTGGGAATTCAAGAGATAAGACATTCTATGTTGTATCTGACCTTTTTTCGATGGTTATAGTACTGTAGTTGCCGTAAATGTTTTTATGATCATTGGCGAAATGAAACAATTTTAAAATTATCCAGCATTTTTGTTGTCAACCGAAACCCATAGTAACAGTCCCAAAATTCACAGACCTGTCGATAGCTGTTCCATCATGTGATTTCCTCCATAGCGTCCTGTCCGTCAACATCCCAACTAAAGCGGTTATGTGAACGGTTGAATCTCATCTGGGTCGCCTTCTGCCACTGCTATTTTACAATGACATAAAATTCCCTCAACATACAAGGAAGTAAAGCATTCAAACTCAACGACAATTTCTCGCACAGACTTCTGGGTGTATATTTATAGAATCCGCGAAGTAAGGTTTAGTTGGTTGTGTAACAGCCAGAATGCCAGCGTTGCAAAACTTGTTTTCTCCGACATTAAAAACCTTATTTCGTAGCGTTCTGTCTGTTTGTTCTTATTTGAATAAGTCTTGTGCTAGTACGCAAGGCTTACAAAATGTCTGTTGTTTTATATGTCTATGTATGTATATATATATATATATATATATATATATATATATATATATATATATATATATATATATATATATATATATATATATATATAAATATAAATATATATATATATATATATATATATGTGCATATATATATATATATATATATATATATATATATACATACCCTGTATATATACATGTGGGTGTGTGTCGGTATTTTGATTAAAATATCAACTTTTTGTGTCATTTCAGGTAAGTTGAAAGGACATACGCGGCGTCGTTTGATATAAGTAAAAGTAAGTGTAAATTCGCACAAATCATACCTTTATTGACTACTCAGTTTCAATTAGCAGAGATCTCGTGCGAGCGGGTAATGAACCAAGTATGCTATATTTAGATTGGTAATGATGTGCGGCTTGTCTAGTATGTAGGCATGCGTTAGTAATTTCCCAGAATCCAGTGTTGCGTTCTACTTCCTTTAAAGGTAATATTTATAGGAGGCTGATTGTAGAAAGAGAAACACGTTTTAACATTTTTCCCCTCATAAGTTCATCACTGTATCCATATGTATTATATCCTCACATGCTGGAATGCTGATGATAAATATAATATCGTTTATAAGTTATGTGTGTGTGTGTGTGTGTGTGTGTGTGTGTGTGTGTGTGTAACTTATAAACGATATTATATTAACGTTGCAAGATGTGAGGTTGTAATACTTTTGCGCTTGTATGTGGGTGTACGCAGTCAAGTATTGTACGTAAACTTCGTTTAATCCATAGGTGCATTTGTAATCTCAAACAGCACAGAAGCATCCTTTACTAAAAATAAATGCATAATTTATCCAGATTTTTAAGAAACCTCACTTCCCTCTCTTTCTATCCCTATCTTATATGTTTAAAAATGAATATATTTTTTGTGGTAATTTTATTTAATTTAATTTATTTTATTTTATTTTATTTTTGCAATTATAAAATTTGTGATTTTTATATCTAATATTCGTTTAGTTGTTGTCGACATTCCGTAATGCATATTAAACACTGAGTTTCTTATATGATTACATCGCTAAAAATTTTCCATAAAGACATATTTTCCAAAATGGAGTGAAGGTGATGCGTCTTCCTTCATTCGCTTAATATTTCTATCGACGTATTTGAACTTAGTAGTCACTGGATTAGCACCAGTAGGGAAAACTTTTATTATCAGTAAATTGCAATTTTTGTATTCGAAGCAACGTTTAAAAATTAATAGCGTAACTGAGGGGTATTGATGTGAAGTTTGCCTGGCAAATTAAGTGTATTTGACATTAAAATTGCATTTGCATGAAATGGAAGAGAATTAATATTCAAATCAAATAAGATCATTACAAATAAACTGAAACGAAAATCTATAATGCATATATGTAATGAATAGTTGAATTATTAAAAAGTATTATATAAACAATAATTACCCAAGCTAACTTATTTGGAATCTGTGGATACTTTGCAATTTTCAGCGATACTGTCAGATTGAAGGTCTCTCTCTCTCTCTCTCTCTCTCTCTCTCTCTCTCTCTCTCTCTCTCTCTCTCTCTCTCTCTCTCTCTCTCTGTGTGTGTGTGTGTGTGTGTGTGTGTGTGTGTGTGTGTGTGCACCTGTTTGCCGCAGTCTTCATAGTCTCCATGCATGAGTTTCATAAACAATATCATTAGCACTGCAGTCTGTATGTGCATTTGTTTGTCTGTCTGTCTGTGATGAAAATGTTTATAAGTCTTTCATTGACAAATGTCAAAATCAGTCTCATACTTAACATTTACTCAGTGATTTTGTGTCTTGCCGTCCTGTATTTCACTAAGGCTATTTGAGAATTCCTTTAGGAGAGTGCCTCTCAACACTAATGACACGTGCGATGGCATTTCAGTCGATTAAATTTCGTCATAGAATGAGATTTTTATTTTTCTGGAGAGAGGAATAGTGGTTGTTCTTTAGTTTATTGTGCTTCATTCCTTGAAAGTTTTTTTTACTACATAATTTAAGAAACAGAAAATCAATCTTTCAACTTCCATTATATTGTGACTTTCAGAAACACGTAACACATGCTTCCTCCTATTTCTTTTATTTGTATTCATTTTCACCTTTCTTAACAATGACTTTCTAAGACTAGTTTTGAAATTTATTCCATCGGGATGATAATGATGGTTAGTCACCAACCTTGTGGTTTCAGAGAAATGTTTTTAACAACATTAATATAATCCCCGAGAAACAACATATTCTGCTGCGAATTAATCGCACATCAAAGGAGCCAGATAAAAAGGCTGTTCAACCCAAACAGTACTCGGTCTTTTCATATAAGAATTTTGACTGGCACCATATGATGCACACGCGTATCTGTTAAAACAATCATAGCCTTGACATTCATTAATGTAACTAACGGTACTGTTTTTCTTAAGATGTGATTGCCAGATTCGCAGTAAATTCGATGCTTCCATTTCTTAAGAAAGTCTCGTCCTGTACATACCAAGAATCTATCATGTTGTTTACATAACACATCTCCAACCCCGTCTACTCCTCAATGACAACCATCCCTTTTAATCTTTTAATCTTTTCAGTTGGAATAAAGTAACATCTTATCTAAAAAACAAAATGACAACACGAAATTTACCAATTGAACTTGTCAGCGATTATTAGGTAGAATAAATATTTATGACATTTCTGGGACCAATTCACGCCTTCAATTATTTTAAAGAGTTTAATTTGCCGTATTAACTGTCTGCCATTTTGATAATTTCATTTCTATAGACTAAATAATTTTACGATTCCCCAGATTCGCATTTCATGAATCTCAGCTTATTACCCAAATCTTGACTCTTTTCAGTGATTTGGGATAGGAAGCATACAGTCTGTAATTAAATAGCGATCCCAGCCGAAATATGGCAGCACAAAACACCAAGGTATTTTCAAAAAGTTATCTGGAGCCGACATTTGTGCATCTCTAAAAGAACGGAGACTCGTAATATCCGCAAATAGCGAAATTCATAATCCTTTTGAAGTTCAAGCCAAAATGAGCAATGCGTGACAAGTAGAACATAAAGCCATATTTTACAACCGAAGTTGTGAGCTTCCTTGGCCTTGATGACCCAATAAGTCGGCATTAGCGTGACAATGACAATAGAGGGTGCAAAGTCAGGGACGTGTTGTTAATTATAGCGCTACTTCGCTCGTAAAGACAAAATAGACGATGTCAGTAGACCTAGCAATAAGATCTTAAGAAACTCGTAAGTAATCAGAACGGTTAAGATGGCATTTTGGTACTTAGATTCATCGTAAATTATCGAAGACAAACTTCAAAATCTCAAACAGAGAGAGAGAGAGAGAGGTGATTCATTGGATGTCCTCCATCAAGAAAAGGAAATAGGGAGAAATAACAGGAAAAGTACGGTGTAAAACAAATTGGAAATTATGGGAGATGGAGGCAAAACAATAACGTAAAAAAATAAGACTGCAGTAAAAGATACGGAAGGTGAAGAGAGATTATAACAATGAATAAGACGAAATAAGAAAAAAAGTGAGTGGAAAAGTAAAATAAGGAAAAGAAATAGAAGTCTTTATCCAAATGATTCTGGCTTGGGATCATAATACCTAATATAGTCTTAGGCAACCTTTGTGACACTTATGAGCTTATATTGTTTATCTTTACCAAGCAATATCCAAGAAGATGAATGTGTTACACGGATGGGAAAAGCAGCGTAGGTGACTCCTGTATAAAAAGATAGTTGCAAAACATTGCCGGAGGAATTCGAATAAACGTATGAAAGCCTTAATCAAATACACCGAGCAAATGTGGTTTGTGCAGCATAACAGAGCAGCGAGAAATCCATGAAGCAATAACCTGCGAACCAAAGGGCAAATGAATACAGCATATCAGCTACAAACGCGACATAGCATGCCGCTCGTAATAGTTATGACTTTTATTTTCAAAATGTAGAAATAAATCTCAAGTCTTTTAGTTAGTCGGTGGACAGTTAATAAATTAAACTTGCAGTTAATATCGACATTGCATCGACTGTCGTAACTGTTTTAGTATACTATATTGAAGCAGGTGTGGCTAACACAAAGTCTCAAAAATAATATTTAATATTTAAAGTCAGTGACATTAACAGTCTCCTGCGACAACGTACTAATAATGACGTATAATTGCTGAAATGTTGGGAAAATGGCATTGCAGTTCATTATTTCGACTAAATTTTACTTGGAAAACTGATTTTGTCAACCTTTCCGAGAGCAATAGCTTTTCTAAATTCTTGAGAAATGAATTTTTATATCAATGGCCTTAGAAATCAAAACCGGATATGAATACTTCCTGATTCTGTTACATTCTTTTAATATTTATCCAAGACTGAAAAACACGTGGAAAACTTCTAGATATTGGAGGAAAAAATAATATGAAGGTACCGTTACGCCAAAAAGACAATTTTAGTATAAAGCAGAGGTAAAAATAAACGAAAAATAAAAGAAACCGAGTCATTCAAATTAAATGACGCAGATGAGAAAATATCCAACTTTATATAGATATCTATACTTTTAAGTCAAAGTCCGGGTTTTCATTCACCTTCTTACGTGGATTTTTATTTTATTTTCTCAAGCACGCGTTCCTTCTTGCTGCATTGGATACTTGTAAGTAAATGTGAAAAAAACAAGCCACAGAAGCTCTGATTCATATAGTAAGAAAAAATCTAAGGAAAATGTAACCTAATAAAAACTCCACAGAGAGTACGAAGCATTACCATTCAAGTGGAAGATGAGTAATTGAAGGAATATGAACTGCACAGTCGGAGGCAAAGAGGAAAATACCCAAAGTCAGTATAACATCTAAATATAGAAAAAATAACATTGCTTGGCTAAAAGACTACATTTTACTGTACATTCTGCAGAGATTTGTATTGCTACGTAATTGGTTGAGAAAACAAGACGCCAGAGCATAATTTATTCACTAAAAGAAAATGCCACCGCAGAATATAGCCGAGGAAAAATGAGAACCGAATAAGCAGTATTACAGATTGATGTGGTCGAAGAAAGTGCAGAGGTACCGATGTGAAGTGCTAAAAAGTACATTTTTTGGGGGGTAAAAAAAGATACTCTCATACTGTCTGAATTTTGTTGAAGCTTTAGTGATTATTCCATTCATTTTTATTTTGAAAGTAAAATGAGAAATTTCTAAATAAAAAAAAAATTGATCATTATGGTTTAAAGAAGGTAGATGTATATTTCATACTTCACTTTCCTTTATTAATTTTATTTACAGAGTTAAGAGGATTAGACTTATTCAATAAAAGAAGAGAACTTAGCTTAGCTTTGATGTAGACTTGTGTTCACCGATACAAGGGAAACATAAAAAATCGGAAATTAATAACAAAGCTGTATGAAATATCTCCAGAGGTTTACGAGAGATCAACAGTAGAATAGAATTCTAAAAACAAGGGGATTTCAAATAAGATTTAAACGTGCTCATACTAAAAAGCTCGGCGCTACATTTTTTTAAGTTACAGTCAAAGAAATTCTTTAGACGAGATTATGCTCTCTTCTGAAAATAAAATCTACCTTATGTTGTTACCCAAATATTGAAGCATACTATTTTGGGAAAAATATCTGCATGTCACAGTAACTGAACAATGAATTTATTATTCTTATTACAGAATAACATTCGCAACAATAATATATATTCTAACTTAATGTTTATAAATGTATAATTATATGACCAATTTAGATGAAAAGAACCACTCTTCAGTTACAGTAATATACATCTTTTTATTCCTTAAATCAGTAATATGGCAATATCATATTGCTGAAATAGAAAGAAAATTTTAATAAACTAATCCTATAAATGCACAGTCATATTCGAATTAATGTTATGTACAGGTTTAGCAGAAAAGCAACATTCGACTGCTTGGTGACAACCCTGGTAATTATGATTATTGAGGAAATTAATGATGACTAAAACATTGTGCAACTCAGCCAGTTTCTATATCACCCCAACAACCATAGGACAATTAAACTGTGAAGAAGAAACAAGTGTAATGGCTGGTTTAATTATTACATTCCTCTTCCATTTTCACATCATCCTTTCCTAACACGATATTATTCACTAATTATCAGGACACGCACCTAGACAGTCGGTGCTGTTTCAAACACTACGGACAGCACCCACAATGAGAGAGAGAGAGAGAGAGAGAGAGAGAGGAAATGCAGTGACAGATTTTTCTCATCTCTGCTGACTACCTCTGTTCCTCGGGAGCACTTCAGCAAATAAGCAGGATCTCGTGTGATGCCCAAAGCGGGAACTGTAAACTGATCAAAATTGATTTAACTCTTGTCTACTTTTGTGAATGGGAGACACGTAAAACTTAGGAAAGGCAGACAAGAATTAGGAGAGGATAAAATGATAAAAACGAATAAAATCGGTTTAAGTGATGAAATCCAATTAAAGAGTTTGCTTCGAAGCGTCAAAGGAAAGGTTCATTGCTTAATGCAACCTTAAAAGGAAAGCTAACCAACACGTTTTCGTAGAGCATCTACTCTTTCCTCATTTAAAATCAAAAAGAAAATATTATATAGCACAAGCAAACATATATATATATATATATATATATATATATATATATATATATATATATATATATATATATATATATACATATATATATATATATACATATATATATATATATATATATATATATATATATATATATATATATATATATATATATATATATATATATATATATATATATGAGTGTGTGTGTATAGCATCTACTCTTTCCTCATTTACAATAAAAAAGGAAAATATTATTAAGTACAAACATACTTTGTGTGTGTGTGTGTGCGTGGGTAAGTGCAAATGACTATATGTATATGCGGGTATCAGTTTGAACCATTTTTTGAGTCAGTATTCGGCACAGATCGAATTCCCAATAGCAAATCTCTTACCATCACAAACACGAAGTGAAATTCACCAGAATGTCAAGTTACGACTCAGTTACGCGATAACTTCTGTCCTGATCCTCCCCAGAAAACACTCGACCTTTCTCTTCCGCCTTAAATGGACTCCTGGGTATGCAGTTTGGCACAGTGGACAAGTTGGAATTATCACCTTCATGTTTTTCTTGCATTGCTGTTCCTTTTGAAATCTCTTTTACTCTTTTATTTTGTCTCCTGTATTGAGTTTGTTTTATCTTATCTCGGTTATCGTTAAAATTGTTTGTTTATTTGTGTAGATGATGTTTGAAACAGGTAATATTTGCTGCGCCTACGTTAGTTTGATATGAATTAATTAATCACTCTTGTACATACTCTCGTCAGTTCAGTCATTTTTCAAGACAAGATTCATTGAGTACCAAATAGTTTAGATACATTCCATGTAAGAGCTGTGGTAGCAAGATGCACGTACACAGCTCTAGTCAGACTAGTAATTAATCTGAAACAGACTGAAGTCTACTTCATTTCATTCATAGCCCTCGCTTCGATTTCGATATTCCTCTGTTTTAAAACTCTACCGTAACGTTTGGTTTGAAAAATATATATGGACTTTTCCATATTTATTGCAATGTTTGCACCCGATCGGTTGAATATTTCCAGTTATACAAGGTCAAAGTCGGGGTTGTTGTGTACTCCGGGTGGCTGGGCTTTACTAACCGCCAACACTACTGGGCCGGTTTATGTATATGTATATATATATATATATATATATATATATATATATATATATATATATATATATATATATATACATATACATATACATATATATATATATATATATATATATATATATATATATATATATATATATATATATATATATATATATATATCTCACTCCATTCCCAACTGAGGACTGCTGCTTTCAATGATTCTCCGTATAAATTATTCGCTGTAGACAGTCACATTGGGCTTAAAGGAAACTAGTATTTAAAAGCCGGAAAGAAGCAAAGACATTACAAAGACTAAGTGCAATGTTGCTCTTGACGTCTCATACAGAAATAAAACTTATTAGAATCATCAGTTCGCCGAAAATTATCAGATTAGAAACATTTTATCTAATTTTATATATTCATTAAGAAACTTCAAATCCCCTGAACGTGAGAGAATTGTTTTACATCCTTTATAGGAAACAAAGCTTTAAAAAAATAGTGTTATTGCACTAAGCTACACAGGTATCATTGAGATCATATTGCTCAAATAATTATATATACTTTACAGTTATTCAGTTTGATGTTCCAGTTATCGAATGGGTTAACCACCCTATGGAATTTCTTGCTTTTGTTTTCATTTCTACGAATAATGAAATGAAGAAAAAGTAATTTGAGACTCAGACGTACATTACATACTGATTAGTAAATTCCCAGACGCAGGGGGTTTAGATACGAACTGCTGGTCTAATCGGAATTGACGATGAAAATGACTGAAAAAATTAAATAAGTCGAAAAAATTTTTAAATTTATACTTTTCACGCGGAGATTACCAGCGGCAATATCCATTTTAAAACTTATTACGCCCACGTTTCTATCTGCATCGTGGCACAAAACTTTCAAAAGGAAAAAATACAAGAAGAGCTTAAATGCCATTTTAGCTCCGACAGCATCAGTAATTGGGAAATAATCCCATGGAATTTCCAGTGCTATTTCACTAATAGTTAATCCGAGAGACATTTCATCAGGATCAATCTCTGATTCTCGCACATAAACTAACGACCGGGAACCGACTCTGCGCGGTAAAAAAAAAAAAAAAAAAAAACTAGAAGTATTTTCGTTATTTCGGTAATTTTAACACGTTTTCACAACATATTCTCTCTCTCTCTCTCTCTCTCTGAATGTGGATTATTTTTTATTTCTATTGTTTCAACTGGCAGTCACCACCCCTTGAAATATTGAAAGTTGGAAATTGCAGCCATCAAAATAATTGAAATGGATAAAATAATATCATGTGCCAAAACATTTTTGGACCCATGAAAACACGAAAAGATACAATACGGTTATACCGTTGAAAAAAAGCCGAAGAATGAGAAAGATAAAAATTTCTATAATGGGAAGAACAGAACTGACTATGTAATATGCTGAACTATCTTCATGATTTGTGAATAATGTAATCAAAACTATTCGGTTGCAAAAATTAAGTTGGTTCTTTTCATGCAATGAGAATTTTTTAATTGAATCCAAACACACACACAGATATATAATATATACATATATATATATATATATATATATATATATATATATATATATATATATATATATATATATAAAGATATACATACATACATACATATAAATGTGTGTGTGTAAAATTAGTAACAGCAAAAATATATTTTTGGCAAGAAAATATAAATTTGATAATGAGCGAGCCATCACAAGATCTTTGTAAAAAGAAAAGAAGTGCATATCGCGTTCCAGAAAGAAAACCTCCTTGTTAGCAAATTCATTACTACCTGCTTCATTCATGCTAAGAGAAGAAACCTATTTATGAGGACGCTCTCGGAGGAGAGAGAGAGAGAGAGAGAGAGAGAGAGAGAGAGAGAGAGAGAGAGAGAGAGAGAGAGAGATTAGCAATGAAACTATTTTATTGTTCTTCGTCTTTTTCTTCTTCTTCTTCTTCTTCTTCTTCTTCTTCTTCTTCTTCTTCTTATTATTATTATTATTATTATTATTATTATTATTATTATTATTATTATTATTATTATTATTGCGAAACACCAGCTTCTGTAGCACCAGGAGGCCATTGAATATCTTCCTTACAAATAAGACGGTTTAGCATCAAGACCCAAAGTTAAAGATCTTTAATATAATATCACTTAATAATAAATAAATTGATTTCAAAGAAAAATAGCAATGTGGGAGGTCCAAATGTTAGCATCACTGATCTTTTTTCTCTCCTGATGTAGCATTTCCTAACGCGATCCAAAGATCTTGTTTTTTTTTTTTTCATGAAGTCAGTTGTCAGTCGGATACTAAAATTTCACACAATTGATGTTATGATTTTGTTATTCATTTCTTACAGGAATGAAAATTTAATATAATGTATTACAGGATGAACAAAATGTCCCAATGTTACCATGGAAGAATATTGAATTCAAATATTTTCCCTTACCTGTCGCTAATAGATGTTACCATCTCATTAATGCATTAGCGATATGTCAGCTTTCTAGATTATTATTATTATTATTATTATTTTTTTTTTTTTTTTTTTTTTTTTTGGTCTATCACAGTCGTCCTATTCGACTGGGTGGTTTTCATAGTGTGGGGTTCCGGGTTGCATCCTGCCTCCTTAGGATTCCATCACTTTTCTCACTGTATGCGCTTTTTCTAGTAGCACACTTTTCAGCATGAGCCCTGGAGCTACTTCGGCATCTAGTTTTTCCAGATTCCTTTTCAGGAAGCTTGGGATCGTGCCTAGTGTTTCTATGATTATGGGTACAATTTCACTGGCATATTCCATAAACTTACTTATTTCGAAACATCCTTCTTCTTCTTCTTCTTCTTCTTCTTCTTCTTCTTCTTCTTCTTCTTCTTCTTCTTCTTCTTCTTCTTATTATTATTATTATTATTATTATTATTATTATTATTATTATTATTATTATTATTATTATTATTATTATTATTAAAAGCCAATCAGTAGCCCTGGTTTTGAAAGCAAAAGACAGATTCAAGGGTTCCAGCTGTGAAAGCTACCAAGTTCGGAATGAAAATAAGAAAAATAGGAATAAACTTTTAGAGAAATATCAAAGAACAACAAATAAAACTAAGCAATTAAGCCAATGTAATTTGACTTATGTAGACCTGCTCTTAAAACAAAACAAAAGATATTTGCACCAAATTTGAAAAATCTTATATTCCTATATTATACACAATGTTTATCTGTTACTTCACCAACCCAGAATTTCAGAAAAAAAAACTGATGAAATTCAGCAGATCTTTGACGCCATATAGAACACAGACAACAAACAACCCTATTCACGAGAAATGCATCCATAGCAATGGAGGATAAAGCGGGATAGAAGGAAGGGGCAGAGCCATTAATTTCGCCCCAGGCTTCGTGGCCTGCTTATCATCCTACCATTTCCTTCTATGTGTATCTGTGGCTGGAGCAAAATTTTTGCTTGGCTCGACCTAAACATTTACGAGTTATCAAAGTTTTAATGTTTCTTGCTGTTAGGGGGTGCCTTTTAAATCTCTCTCTCTCTCTCTCTCTCTCTCTCTCTCTCTCTCTCTCTCTCTCTCTCTCTCTCTCTCTCTCTCTCTCTCTCTTTCAAGCGGATTTTAAGTTTCTCTCCCTCTCGCCATTTTTTCTCCCGCTGGGGTTTTCTAAAGAACGCCCCTCTCTCCTCTCTCTGTCGCTCTCTTTTCATGACGTGTCTCGAATAGTTTTTAACATACGTCGCTTTTTTTCTGAATAGCATAAAGAATTACAATTCATTATGTCATAACATAATATGAGAGACAGACAGACAGGCAAACAAGAGGGAGAGAGACAGAGAAAGCGGGGAGCAAGGAAGAGAGACCATAACTACTGAAAATCTCTAGTGTCTTGCATGATTGATAGAATAATAGATATCATTTATCCTCGTAATGATGTTAACAGTAATGAGAGGCTTTATTATTTTTATAATTATCAGCTTCATTCCAACTCAAATCATGCTAAGAATACCATAATCTCGGAGAAATTACAATGGTCAAGATTTAATGGCAGTAATGGCAAAAAAAAAAAAAAAAAAAACCACTTTCACAAACACTGTAAATTGATGCAACATAAACGTTGCTTTACAGCAGCAATGCCACGATTTGAGGAGGAAATGAGAAGAAATGCCTTCACTCTCAATTTAGGTCAGTGGAAAAACAATGCATCTAATTTGCATTACATTAAGACTGTGGCTATTCATAAGTATTCTTGTAATGAAAGAATGGCTACATACGAAGAACACTACCAGTAGAACAAGTTTAAACTTATATTTATATCATGCGTGTATAAAAATTATCTGAAATTACGGCCTATAAAAACTGACTTACTTATCACTTTATCATTGTAATTCAAAGTCGATAATACATCCATCTGTTAGACACCTCTGCGTTGTCTTCTATTAAATCTAGACAGCTTGGCATTCCATACGGAAGATCAAGAAAATGTTAGAAATATATATCTCCATTATATTCCAAGTACTTTATGGCAGTTTATACCACTATGCCATCGTTTTGCCCTTTTTTTTCCCTGACGAATGTATCAACAATACTGCAGAAAAAAATCTAAGAAAAAGTAAATTGAATCAAAACTGAACATTTGAAAGTAGCTTTGTCAAAAAAAATATTAGAGATAAAAATGCATCACGTTGATTCCCGTTTCTCTGAGCATTTCATAATGACTGAAAGCAATAGCAAGGAAAACAATTTAAGAAATGAAAGTCAGATGGAAAAAATTAGTTTATGTTTCAATCGGAATGTTAGTATAATACTGCGTTTACTGAATTTTCACTGTCATTATGATGAGATTGGCGTGACACTTAATGAATTGTAGTAAAAGAAGAGTTTTCAGATGTTTATTTTTTTTAACTACGTATTATGACGTTGCCAATTGCGCATTTTGAATGTGGTCACTAGGAAACGAAGATGATAACAACTCTTGCTCTTGAACACGCTCAAAGTGTTTACACTTAGATATTATAGCTGATCACCTTCCTAATATTGCAATATTCCAGCAAGTGAGTTTCCCAATCTCTTTCGTGAATCGGTTCATTTCCCGGTGAATAATGTTTTAAGAAAAGCAAAATTTGCAATTCTGTGATCTGATGACCATGTTAGTTTACTCAGTTTATGGTCTGACAAGATTAGGATCTCTCTCTCTCTCTCTCTCTCTCTCTCTCTCTCTCTCTCTCTCTCTCTCTCTCTCTCTCATTTACTACAACACTCTCAGATGTTATGTCTTACAGACTTAATATTATGTCTCAAATATTATGTCCCATCGAACTCTGATAGTAGAAAGCTTCAGTCTCAAAACGAAAAACATACACGATGCTGCTGATCGTCCTAAACGAGATCTCTCAAGTCCTAGGCATCACATAACCTCCGGTGGGGAAGCAATGCCTTCAGTGCACTGTAGGCATTACTTAAGGTTCTTTGCAGCGTCCCATCGGCCACTAGCTGCACCCCTTCCATGCCTTTTACTGTACCTCCATTCATGTTTTTTCTTTCATTTTACTATCCACTTTCTCCTTAGAATATTTCATAGTGCAATTACAAGGTTTCCTCCTGTTGCACCCATAGAACCTTCTTACTCTCAATTTCCATTACAAAGCCGAATGACCTCATAGTTCCTAGCGCTTAGCCTTTGCCTGAATCTTATATTCCAGTCCATTCCAATATCATAAACATTTCGTAGAAATGACAACTAAGTCCAAAATATGAAAATTTTGAATTTCTATTAGATTACAGCATCTCATATTTATTTATCTTGTTTGACAGTGAACCATCGTTAAAATCATTTCCCCAGGGCAATAGTTATGTTGAAATATAAACATGACATATGGATTTCATATGAATCGTACGTGATGAGGAAACAAGGTCATGCTTCAGGAAAATATTCAGCGTTTCGTTTTATTGTTCAGTGTCTGCAAATGCTGAAGCATTCCGAAGCAAACGAAATAAATTCCTTCGAATTGGAGAGCAATCCATTTCCCTAGAAAGTGGGCAATAAATCATGAATTCTTCGTGTAGAGGAGACAATGGCCGTACCTTGCAGTTCTCTCTCTCTCTCTCTCTCTCTCTCTCTCTCTCTCTCTCTCTCTCTCTTTCTCTCTCTCTCTCTCTCCGGTCATATTCGGTGTATGAGTGAAGCGCACATCAATAGAGAAATTACCTTTAATATTCTGACGTTGCTGCCAATCGCATATCTCACAGAGCAATCAAAGAATAGAATCGGCGTCCCCGCACGGCCTCATGACCAGTCTCAAATGTTTGCCGATCGTTCCGCACAGAGATCATTTCATAATTCAGGGTCCAACGGCGCTCATTAAGACAATTCCTGCTAATATGTGTCGCAGATTGGATGTTGTACCTGAGTCAGATTAGGAGAGAAGAGGAAAGTGGGGGGGGGGGGGGGGGTAAAGGGAGTTTATTTCTTCAGTTAAAGCTACAAATGTCCCCCATTGTCGTAGCTCAAGACTAGAAAATAATGCTGTTTAGAACGTTAAGAAGGGTATACGTTCTTATATACTCTCCTAAGTGTACACTGATGGCCATAGATGTTTACCTATATATTGGCGGTCAAGGGAGAGAGATAGACTGAGAGACTAGGAGACAGGCAGACAGACAGGCAGGCAGACAGACACAGCAGAAAGACACAGGTTAAAGAAACAGGTTACCTGTGGGGTAAGTTGAATGTGATCAAATGTTCACATTTATCGTTGCTGCAAATTACATAGTATTATCAGTAATTTCCGATGTTTCTAAACTTGTGAAATCTATATCACTTCATTTTCCGCTGTAATGCTCAAAGACCCTCCTGGAAATAGCCATGCCTCATATCGAGTGGATTGATTCTATCTGTCTGTCTGTCTGTCTGTCTGTTTGTCTCTTCCTCTTCAGCCACTGTACAGGTAAACATCTATGGACGTCAATCTGCAATTGAGATTACATTTAGCATTTTAACTTCCTTCTTTGCGTTTTAGACAGCATTATTTTCTAGTCTCGAGCGACAGCAATGAAGAAAAGAATGTTTGTAACCGCAACAAAAATAAACCCCCTTACCCCATTCACTTTCTTTACCCCTCTTAACCTGACTCGGGTTCGGCATCCAATCCGCGACACTGATGTCTTGGAATTGTCTTAATGAGTGCCTTTGGGTGCTGAATTATAATATATATTTATATACTGTATATGTATATATATATATATATATATATATATATATATATATATATATATATATATATATATATATATATATATGCGTGTGTGTGTTTATAGTATATATACTTATAATGTATATATGTATATATATGTACCATTCAGTATGTTATTCTATAAGCTTCTGTCAATATATATATATATATATATATATATATATATATATATATATATATATATATATATATATATATATATATACAGTATATATTGACAGAAGGTTATAGAATAACATATTGAATGGTGCAGTGTTTAAAGGGGAGTTCGACATCTTACCAGTGAGCTTGCTGTGTGTGTGTGTGTTTGTGTTTGTGTGTGTGTGAAGCGTGCAATATTAAGTCTTCGGCTCAGAAGTTTCAGCTGTTTCTGTAATTAAGGTGTGAATATGGCGGTCACCATTTTCAATTTTTTTTTATTCTGGAGGCACTCCTTGTTGGGCAAATGGCTATACAATGGCAATTTAGATTCGATCAGCTTAAGCAAGAAGTTATCTTGGAGAACTGAATTGTATTCTCTTAGTCTTATGATGGTTTCAACTTGCTTTCTTTCGCCAATAAGATCCGAAGAGTATTGTATAATCACACCCTTCTGTTATTTTTAGTTTGTTTTTGTTTCTTCCATTTTTTCTGTCTATCCTAATTATATTGTGAACGTTATTTTATTATCTTCATGAATATTTCATGAGTGGGCTGTGCTGTAATACAAGGAAAATTCATTTTTTCAACCAACCGCGACCGCACGGTAGATTTACTGATCTAATTTAATGAGTATTACCTTCCCAAAGCAGTCTGACCAGGTTTATTTCTTTTCGAACTTGTTTTATTTCAAGGGGGTTCCCCTACAAGAAAAACAGACCTCGTCCATAAAATCCGTTCCTGAAGGGACTAACGCTCACAGAATTATGTATTTTCCAAACGTTCTTTCGTCACATAGGGTAGACATCCCAGCTTATGCTCCAACCTAATTTGAAATCGTGAAGCATGAGCGCGAGAGAATTGGAAATTATTAAAGGGACTTCGGAAGGTTCACGATATTAATGCTCAGGAAAATAAAGTAAATTTATATGTGTATAAATCTGGAAAATCTAAGCACCAAGTCAGATTCTTTCACAGGCTGATGTACAAGTGAATGGGACTTGGCAGATCAGGATTACCACCGGTTTCAGTCCTGACCGGGTGCAATGTGTACCTTATGCAGAGTTGAGAGTAATGTGTGAATTCGTAGTTAGCAGGAGATCATTGTTTTTTAAATCCAGTATCAAAGGCTGGGATGGCAGAATAAGGTCATTACTTAAATATGTTGTCTTTTCCATGTACAAGAAGAATTTATTACGAGATTCATCCTCATCAAAGACACGATAATTATAATGCATATAAAGAAACAATTCCAGTAGCAATTATTTGTCACAGCCGTGGTCACAATAGTGCTAATAATAGATTTTTCTTCCGTTTTCGGGCCGGTCATTCCATATCTTTGTGCAAGTAAAAGGAAATAATATTTTTACAAATTTTATACTGATTAAATACAGCTGTTTTATCATAATCACATCATAAGATATGGGCGGTTTTTTTTTAATATCAATCAAACGAACGCTGAAAAGGGATTAAGAGATTACCAAAAAGTTGAAATTAATCCATAAAATAAACAAATAGCATACGCTTTGATGTTATGAATGTAGTTACCAGCTTCTGATTTACCATTATTTCGTTTTCCTTTAATGGACATTTATTACTCATAGCTTACCTTTTTGTACAAATGTACCCTTGCATAAACGTGTATATATATATATATATATATATATATATATATACATATATATACATACACGTTATTCCTAACTAATATTCTCCCAGCTATCATTACACACACACATATCTATATATACTGTATATGTATATATGTATATATATATATATATATATATATATATATATACACGAGTATATATATATATATATATATATATATATGTGTGTGTGTGTGTGTTTGTGTTTGTGCATACATACACACACGTATATATATATATATATATATATATATATATATATATATATATATATATATATATATAATTTTTCATAAAGAAAGCTCCAATAAGTGTTACGATTTCGCAGGTGTTATATACGTAATTTATGCATATTTCTTAAGAGCTTAATAGATAGGTTCAGATTTTCTTTAAATTACAGTGTTGCTGTGATTCCGGTTTTGTATCAATAAAAAAAATATTTTTCATATTCCCATTTTCAGTAATTTGTTGCATACGTAAGTGCACGTCTGAAGAACATTCTTATTCTGAGCCAGCCGAATTAGTATAAACATAATAGATATTAGAAATAAATATCGAAGACAATGCGAATTTATATTTATCGCGCATGATACGTGAAATATATTTAAGCGCTGAGTATTCTAGTAACAGCCCTTTGCACTCCTTGCTTGCTCGTTATTATTCATATTTTCTTGCCACTTCGTTTATCGTAGTAACAGAGAGAGAGAGAGAGAGAGAGAGAGAGAGAGAGAGAGAGAGAGAGAGAGAGGGAACACAACTATCCAGAAACACTGTTGGTTTGCTGCAATATAACCTAATAAAGTCATTGGGCTTTTGGGTCAGGGAAAACTGGTTGGTTGTGAAGGGTGGTGTGTGGGAAGTCATTTGCCCTTGACATTTCACGATACGCAGACACAACGGCCAACGACTTTTTCCGCTTCCATTGGTTTTAAAAGAGGGTGCTGTGTGTTCACTATCGAATTTTATCTCCCTTGTCTTTTTTCTACAATCGCGGCCTCAATAATTCTCGTTCTGCAGCATTATTTGTTATTAAGGTTGCTGATTTTACTTGTCATTTTGATTTCGTTTTCGTTTCCTTTTTTTATAATTGCATTGGGTGTTTAATTAAGAAGGCAGGTGTTTGCGTGCGTTATATTGTTAACTGATATTAACCTCTTTTGCTAGTGGACATTTGGAAGGAAGGGGTTCCTTCACATCAAAACACGTTCATCTGTCTTTTTTTTTATACAATTTCTGGATTTGAGATACTGCTTAATGTTTTCGTTTATCATAACCCATAATTGTAATTACATTATGTTTGTGTGTTTGTATATATATATATATATATATATATATATATATATATATATATATATATATATACATATATATATATGTATATATATATATATATGTATATATATATATATATATATATATATATATATATACATATCTGTGTGTGTGTAATCCTGATCGGTGGAAGACAGTTACTGTAATTTCTAGGGTTATATTCTTTTAATGTTGGCACATGTGACATGACAAAATTTTTTTTCATTTTTCCGTGACCTCTTTCCTCCTTATTGGAGATTTTAAGTTATTGCTGCTACTTAACATTATGTGTAATACATCTACCGGCATTTGTTCCCTCTGCATTGTAAGTCCGCCTGTGCCTTTATGTTATAGCGTAGATGTAAGTATTTGCAAAAAAGTATTACATCACGAAGACGCTTCTCTTTCATAAGATAAGCATTTTTATAAAGAATTTTCGGATAGCATAGATTGTAATTGTTAAAAATGCTTCAATATTATCTGCAGCCGCTCTCTACAGTTGTACACATTATGTGGTGGGCTGTAAAACATGTCAACAAACATTGTGTTACATTATAATTAAAGATTTAACGTAATTATAGTTGGGGTACATAAATGTACATTCTATGTACAAACATCAACATTCAGAGCATATTATTGACCTATATTCTTTCGTTACACCATGAAGTTCATTAAAATGTAATTAACTCAGATAAGAAATGTAAAGAATAACAGATCCGTTGTTTATACGGTTATAATCAATTGTTTTCGAGTCTCATTTACCCTGTAATCAGTTATTTGCTGCTCTTATGCAATTAACATAGTAATAATTATTTAATGTAGACACCTATATTCTTTTATTTGCACATTTCGATTCCAATCTTTTTTTCCATATCTTTCTCGCTACGTTTAGGTAGCAAAAGTACCTGTTGTTTTAGCATACATCCGTAGATCATTTAAAGTGTTATACTTTGTCACATACGACTAATAGAATTTTCCTTTTTTACTTTATCTTCTTCCTACTCTGTAAACTTTGATTCACTTTTTTTTAACGTTTTCAAGAGTGTTCTTCGACACTATTCTCTCATCCAGACTAGCTCTTTGTTGGACGAGTCGGCAAAGTTGTGGCTTAGCACTCGCTAGGCCCGAGTTCGACTCTCCGGCCGGCTAATGAAGAGTTAGAGGAATTTATTTCTGGTGATAGAAATTCATTTCTCGCTATAATGTGGTTCGGATTCCACAATAAGCTGTAGGTCCCGTTGCTAAGTAACCAATAGGTTCTTAGCCACGTTAAATAAGTCTAATCCTTCGGGCCAGCCCTAGGAGAGCTGTTAATCAGCTCAGTGGTCTGGTAAAACTAAGGTATACTTAACTTTTTTCTCATCCAGACTGGAATATATTGTTTTGTCTGTTCCAACGTTATTTCCCCATTTCTTCTATGGTTGGCCTCTTCTCTTTATGACTGCCTACTCCATTTGGGCTCTTAGTTGTTCAGGGAAAAACTGCCGTGCTAGTTGAAGTGAGAAAAAACTTAACAAGTGACAGAGACAAGAAAGATATGAGAATCAAGAAAAGAAGGTATGCAAAGTAAAATGCCAAATGCACACGCAGGCAGAAATAATCAAGCAGGAATTTATGAATTAAACCCCTTGTCCAGTGTTCCCATGTCTGGCTTTTATTATCTGTCGTTTACTGTATCCCCCCAAGAATGAAATGGTAAATTCCATTCGACAGACTTGTGATTATAGACTAAGAAGACGAAAGCTGTTGGCCAGACCTTGCCCATCATCATACACCACATGACTCATCTCCCTACATATCAAAATCCAGTCTATCTATAGTTTTCTCGCTGTTTCCATTTATGCAGTAATTCATCAGTGTTTTTTGTGGTATTAGAAAGCCCTTATTTTGCCATAATAATGGCCCAGAAGTACTAGAGTTGTGGTGTTGGTAGTTTTTGAGCAATGTTTCAAATCATCATACCGGCATCATGACCGTGGCTCATCATAGCAACAATGAACCGATAAGATGGTGAATGCGCACACTACACCGGAATAACTCTTAATAACAAAAATTAAATACTGTGTCGTAAGTCAAATTAAATTTTTCATGATAAGATGTGCAACAGGGCAGCATATATCTTCATTGTTCTGTCGTCTCTAGAAGAGCGAAATGGGAGATTTTCATTGTCCTGCAGTCCCATTAAAATCAGTTGAAGACATCGGAATCCCCTTCATTAGAGTGAGAAAGACAGACTATATAATATTGTACATTTAAGTACAGAAGTGCCATTATTTACGGTGTCTGCTGTCAGTTCTTAGTGGATTTTTCTCACAAAGTGTCTCAGGTATTAGATTCCTTTCCATACGATAATTTAATTATAAAATTAATTACTATTTTTTTTCTATGCCTTGTATGAAGCAAAGGTACCTGTAATCAGATTAGTTTCAATATCAGATAATTTTTCTCCTAGTTCGTTTTATATGAATAATTCTTATACCATTTGAATTTCCCTTCCTCTATGTTGGATATATCAACGCAGAGTGGGTGAATGCTTCTTTATCTCATTTAGGAAACACCTTTTTTAAAGGAAGTTATTACGTAAAAACAAAGCTCTATCTGGTGATGGTAACTACAGCCGTTGCAAATATGCGGTAGGCTATGTTAATGACTCAACCACTAGTAATCTCTACATTCATTTGGCGAGCAATTTAATGAATTAGTTAAACGAGAGAACTGAATCCCGTTGCTTTGAGCGAACTCCAAATGGGCCCGGCATCTTTGGGATTTGTACGTAAAAGGTATGTGAAAACTTAGGAAATATAAAAATAGAATTGCCTACAGCTATGTAAGAAGGAAACAATACTACGGCGCGGCGCACGTAACACGCTAGGTTTTGCTACCGACACCATGCTGTCTTTATTAGGGGTCTTATATACTTATAACTACAATAACATCTAGAATCGCGATAACATTTACACTTCAGAGCAACCCCGATTACTCGTTTTGGCAGTAGGTGTATCAGGATGTCAGGAATGAAGTTAATACGTGCTGACATGTGTTGGAATCCTATATTTTCTGTTAATGGATCTGATAGAGCTTCCAGCCCAGTAGATTTTGCCTTCACTCTGTTACTTTTATTTGTTTAATGTCCAATTACTTCTTTATCTTTTAAATTTATCATGCTTTTGCATAATATGGGACGGAATGGAATATAAAATCTAGGCCAAAGGCCAAGCGCTGGGACCTATGAGGCCATTCATCGTTGAAAGCGAAATTGAGAGTAAAAAGTTTTAAAGGTGTAACAGGAAGAAAATCGCGCATTTTATGAAACAAGTCTTAGGAGAGGGTGCAAATTAAGAAGAAAGAAAGAGAATATGAACGGAGGTACAGTAAAAGGAATGAAATGGATTGCAGCCAGGGACAGAACGGACGCTGCAAAGAACCTTTAGTAATGCATACAGTGCACCGCTGTAGGTGCCCTGACGGCACTATGAAACTTTTTATTGCCTCTACTCTATTCTTTGAAACATGTTTCTTTATCTGCCAATCCAAGATTCAAGGCAATATAGTTAAAACAAGATTTCTAAAAAAAATAAAATATATTAGTGTTCAGATTTAGAGCCGACTCTGAGAATGAACAAAATGAAGTCACTGAGCGATGGGAAAATACAGATCTTTGGTAACCCATTATGATGAATTGTTGTGAAGAATATAACTGTAGTTGAAATTTGACTCGCAAAGCAGTGCATTTCTTGATCTCCAGCTTATCCCATTGAGGTGCCTATCATTTTAATCGACGATATCATTAAAGATGCGAATTCCTTAATCCGATTTACCTTGACTTCATCTCTGTAAAGCCTCTGCAGCGCTCGTAGATATTATTGTCATCAGTTCTTCATACTTAGAAATTTTAGCGCGGAGGTGAATTATATTTGTCTTCCAGTGGCCTGTGTGGTAGGTTACTTCTGACGACTGTGCGCTTTCTTAAAATGGTTAACCCTGAAGCAAGAAAACTCAAACCGACATTATTTGTATGTGGCAACCCTATACATGCATGGCCTGTGATTTATATCAAAACTTTATACTGGGATGTTGCTGGATTACTCCACTTCTGAGGCTCCATGCCTTATTTAAAGATTGACAGATGCTTAGTTAGATTGAGGGGCAAGGGCATAAACGCGCGCCAGCGTGCGCACTAAAATACATTACCGAATTAAAAATATGAACTACCGTCCATCAAAAAGACGTCTCCTCTATAACTAAAGTGTAACTCATTTTAAGAGTTCTCCTTCACAGCATAACTTTTTCATGTTTTATGAGAACGAGCTCATCATACTAGTCCGAGCCTTAATGATTTACTGTTTTGCTCCGTCTCCTTCATAAAATTTTTATACAATATCTGTGAGAACACCTGCAGTATTGGTGTCGGTATAACTGATTGTAATAAATGGCCCTTATTCAACAAATACTCTCCTCCTTGTTCATACTGGAGATCTTTGATATTTGGCAAAACTAGAGCAAAATATACACATATGTTTTTAAGAGCTTTTCTTGCATGTAGCACCGAATATATAGATGGTGTAATAGATACAATCGGGAAAGCACGCATACAGGTTGAATATTTTCATACGAGTTTTGTAACAGATGATATTAAATACTAAGATAAAACTTTACGTACAACATTTTGCACAAAATCTTTCTTGTACTGGTATAAAGAATGTACTGGTATAAAGAAATGACTTGAAATATATTTCTCATTCACTCTTTATTAAATGAAAATTTTTGAGTGATAATTCTATAGCTTTGCCGTTGTGTGGTAAAAATACATGGATCTTTTTATCAATTTTTTTTCAATTTTTCAATTTCATCATAGGTAGATTATTTGGGAATCCGTTATATTCTATTACAAAGCACCACTTTGTTTCATAACGTTTCTTAACGCAATGATCTATACATCTATAAGGAGACCTTTTCTTGGGTATTCTGTAACGTTTTCCCTCCTTAAATGTAAAAATAATGTCTTCACTGGCGTTTCTGTTACTTGCTATACTCATGCCCGTGCCATAATTGCTACATAATTCAGCTTTTTAATGTATAATTTTCCTTTTTGTTTGACTGCCCTTCCGATACGTAAGTGGAAATTTAACAGCTTCTCAAGACATTCCTATATTTCTTTCTCAATATTTTTCCTCATGAACAAAAGAGTAGTTGTTTCCACTATTCAGTTGCACTCAAAGAAAGACTTTTATTTATAACTGACATCAGTTGTCATATTTCATTTATCACTACTGCATGAAGTCATTGTAAACTAACACTAAATAATAATTCAAAAAACGCTATGGGCTGCTTCTTAAATGGAAATATTCACAGTATCATTTGCCTCCTTTGCACCGACGACGAACAAGGTCTGGTAAGTTGATTCCGCTTCTGCTTTATAGCAGTCTCGCGCCATAAACTCGTCCAAGAACTATCTAGGCTCGCTCAAGTAATATACAATGGTCGGGATTCTTCCAATAATGTAAATGCCACCGTAACGCGGGTACACTTCTTGTTCGGAAATCCAATATTGGAATATCTGGAATTGTCGAAGAGATTCAAATTCTCGGAATTTCATTGTAATACATATTACTCTTCGGAAAGTCGAATGTGCAGCGTTTAATTGTATACGGAACAAAAAAAACGATGCAGAATAATCTTGGTTTTGGATCAGAAGACATTCAGGCTTTGATCAGACGAAACTAAAAATAAGAAAAAAAATTTGTGGCTGTATTTTTCACCTTTCTTTGGGAGATTTCGTTTGGGGCATAACATCTTTACTTGTATCTATTCCTTTCCCAGACGAGCAAAGCCGCATATCATCATTGCACTTGTGTTTATCAAAAACAAGAAATAAAGAGAGGCCTCTACGGACTAGTTTCTTTCTTATCTGACACTAATAAAAATCCTAATGGAATCATTACAAAATAGTTAATATATCAAATCAGTTACAATAAAATTACATAGAAAATCTAGGATTTCATTCTTAGTCAAAATGTAGTGTGCAAATGACATTCTTCACAAAAGCAGTTCTCTTCTAGTCTAAGTATCATTTTCATGTGTTTGAGGAAAAGAGGTGTTAAAAATTTCTTAATGTGTATCAGACAATAAATGCGTGATCATGAAGGCTCTAAGAAATAATTTTTGTATTCCTTTTCATGAAATCTTTTGTGTTTATTTCCCTCTTTTTTCATTTTTGCAATCAAATGGTCTTTATTGGAGCTCATTATTTTCATCTTTTTCAATATCTTGTTTGTTTCCACTTACTGAAGATTTAACATGTTACAAAAGTTTCATTTTCTTTATCATAAGTCCTTCTTAGTTTGAGCTGCGTTACCAAAATTTATTTTGCGTCAGGTGCATTTGTAAATATAAAATGCATTTCTTGGCATTGTAAGCAACACAGTGAAAATACGACGTGAAACTGCAGGCTGAATTTTGGAATGACGAAATGCTCTCTATGAAGATTCATGCCTGTTAAAAAATTTCCATAAATTCTGAGAAGACTGAACTCCGTTGGTGGAAAGAACTGGGAAAGGGAATATTTCAGACGCGCATTTAAACTAGAGTATGATTCGGTGTGCGTGTGTGCATGCATGTGTGTGTGTGTGTGTGTGTGTGTGTGTGTGAGAGAGAGAGAGAGAGAGAGAGAGAGAGAGAGAGAGAGAGAGAGAGAGAGAGAGAGAGAGAGAAGATCGTTCTAAAACGAATCTTTATAGACTGAGTTAGTTATAATCTTATATTAGTTCATTACAATGATCATGTTAGAATAGTTCGTAGATAATTGAAAAAAAATATTATCTTTACTATACCCATACCTATACCCATACCCATACCATACCAGATCCATACCTATACCCATACCCATTTCCATACCTATACCCATACCCATTCCATACCCATACCATACCTATACTCATATCTTACCATACCCATACCATACTCATATCCATACCATACCCATACCCATACCCACAGCTAAATTAATCCTACTAATAATAGTCAGCAAAAGTGTACGGGCAGCACCAACCCCATTTAACTTCCGGTGAGCAAACAAACAAACAAATGTTTCAGGGTTTTAGTATTATATGTGGACTGCAGGATTGGCTGGGACTTCAGAAACCTGTCCTGTCTTGGAACCCCAAACTGAGAAGGAGTCCTCATTTGGTGATTCCTAAGAGGGGTTTTTGACCCACCACACAGTGTCTTCCTCTTGGGCCTTCTGCACCGAAAACGTCCTCACCAAGGTCACTGCCCTCTCTTTCCCTGCACCAGGTCATCCTCTACTCCTGTCCATGGACGCCAGTAATGTAGCCATAGGAGCTGTGTTGGAACAGATCATCCACAGTCGTCCTCAACCCCTCGCCTTTTTTTAGCAGGAAACCTAGCAAGCCAGAGACAAACTACTCTGCGTTTGACCATGGATTCCTGGTGGCATTTTTTGGAGGCCACGCCTTTCACCCTTCAAACTGACCATCTGCCAGCAGCACATTTTGTAAACCAACAGTCTGATGCCTGGTCACCCCGTCAGCGCCACCACTTGTCAGCCATCGCCAAATTCAACGGCACCCTTCGTCACGTTCCTGGGAAACACAACCCAACCACTGATGCCCTCTACAGAATCTCCATTGATGCAGTACACCTCAGCCTCGATTACAAGCAGCTGGCAGCTAAGTAACAGCAGGACCCAGAGCTCAATGCCTGCAAGACCTCATTAACATCGCTGCACCCTTCAGGACGATCCACGGCCACCCTCCTGAAGAAGCAATTCATCTGTCATGGCATATCGAAAGATGCAAAGTTGTGGGCCCGTGAATGTTACTCCTGCCAGCTCTCAAAAATCCAGTGTCACACAAATTCATGTGTGGGCTCTTTTCATCAACCGCAATGCCGTTTCACCCATGTCCATACTGGCATTGTAGGACCACTTCCGCGCTCCAAAGGACATCGGTAACTCCTAACAATGGTTGACCGCTCAACAACATGGCCCAAAGCCGCCCCTATGACAGAGGCATCAGCAGCAGTGTGTGCCAGTGCTTTCCTCTTGTCGTGGATGTCCAAGTTCTGCGTGCCCAATCATATGACCTCTGACAGAGGCGCTACCTTAAAGTCGCAGTTCTGTACGTCCCTAAACCACCTCTTTGGCACCCAATTGCATCACAAAACCATGGACCATCCTGAATCCGATGGCATGGTTGAGAGGTTCCACCACACCTTGAAAGCAGCCCTGATGCCTCGCTGCAATTCCTCAACCTGGTACTTGCAGCTTCCATGGGTCCTCCTCAGCCTTCAGACCACACCCAAAGAGGGCCCTGACCTATCAGCAGCGGAGATGGTGTATGGAGATCCGCTTGTGATACCTGTCGAGTTCTTCCCCAACAATAATCCCTCACCTGACATCATCAGGCTCTGGACCATTTTCGGAAAATTTGCCCCTGACTGCCCATCCTATAATCCAACCAACAACACCTTTATACCCAAGGATCTGCATACTGCAACACGTGTTCATCAGAAACGATGCCATTCGACGGCCTTTAACCCAGGCTTACATGGGCCTCTACCAGGTCATCAATCGCAAGCAGAAATCCTTCCTCATTGACATTCATGGCACGACAGATTGGGTGGCCATCGACCACCTGAAACCAGCATATTTTCCCGACGACATTACTCCTCCAATCCAGTATTCAAGGACGGGACTCCCTCTGCGACGCCCTGGTCAACTTTAAGGGAGGGGTATTGTGCCCCAGAAGTTTCCCACGCTTTGCCAGCAGTCTGTCGCCACCTGCAGCGCACCTGCTCGCAGACCGCGACTTCCCACGTCTCACTCCTTAGCAACAAGTCGAGCCAGCAGGATAGCAATACTTCCGCAACACACCTGGTTTTCATATATTCAGAAGACATAAAGCATAAATCAAGTGCACGTGCACTATTGGTCTGTAGTGACTATGTAAATTTTCTAGCTGCTGATTGGTCAGCAATCCATATAAATACCACTGTCGTTTGTTAATAAATCTGTACTCCAAGATCTCTCGTCTTAGTTATCCCGCTAAATTCTTCATTTAAGCCCTGTTTTTAATGATTATCAGTCGTATCCGATTCCCACGGAACCCTTCTACTGCTGATAAATACAAATATATATATATATGTATATATATATACATATATATATATATATATATATATATATATATATATATATATATATATATGTGTGTGTGTGTGTGTGTGTGTGTGTGTGTGTGTGTGTGTGTGTGTGTGTATGTGCGTGTGTGTAAGTGTGCAGGTATGAATAGAGATTTAAATTATAAATACGTACATGAAAGTCAGCATGAAATAATCACGAAATAAGGAACACCGACAGTGAATAAACGTCAAAACACGTGAACTTCAAGTCCTTCAGGGTCGCCACATATACCGTCGAGTTTTAGAAAAATGTGGAAATAAATAAATAAAAAAAAAAAAAAGGGTATCTTCCAGATCAACAATGTAGCAAGACAAATAAGGACTAACGAGGTTCAGGATATACATACTAGTTGAATGGTGATGGAAGTAAAATATGAGTAGAAATATAAAAAAAGAGTTTCCACGCGTTGCGATAGCTGGATGAATTCATAAAAGGATACGAAACCATACGAACAGGGAGGTCACTGTCGCTATGAAAGGAGTTGCAGGTGTCAGTGTTGCTCGGAAAACTTAATTGGCATTTTTGCAGGAGCAATCAAACTAAAAAGGCTGAAGCTAACCGAACGCGGAGACACGCAAAGAACTGCAGTGATAGGAATGAACATCCCATATAAATATACAGGTAACTGGCCCAGACGGTGTCATCACGAGAAAGAAAAAGAGCATATGAGTTCAGAAGGTTACCATCAAAACAAAAGAATGAGAAACCAAGCTTTTGAGGAAGGAAACAGACATAATCGTAATCAGGTTTATAAGGGACAAATAGATCAGGAAAATTGTCATGAAGAAAAGTGTTCCAGAATACTATAAGCATCAGGGCAGATGAAATGGAACTACATGTTAGAAAAGTCTAGGAAAAACTCACAAAAATTGCGAAAACAATCTGGACATGTAAAATATTTTCTTTCAAATTGACCACAGTCTTAGTAAATCAAATAATGACTGGGAATATGGAGAAAAATCAAACATTTAATAGGTAATGTGAAGACTGTCAGACGGTTAAACAAAATCACTGGACTTCGACTGTACCAGGAGGAATAGATGCAGAAATGAACGTTTGCATGATGGTTTGGAAAAGGTCCAGTCATTTTTCTTAACATGACTAATGCTTAGTGAACGCACACACAGTATACATATAGTCCCTTCAAAACGATGCTGAAAACGAATATACGTAGTTATACATTCGAGTTTCTAGTTTGGCACTCGGGAAAGTTGACTAAATTAGAAAATCTTTTTGGATGTCATGGGAACCTCATTGTTTTACCGTGCTTTCTCTCTCTCTCTCTCTCTCTCTCTCTCTCTCTCTCTCTCTCTCTCTCTCTTTCTATATATATATATATATATATATATATATATATGTATGTGTGTGTATGTATGTGTATGTATATATATATATATATATATATATATATATATATATATATATATATATATATATATATATATATATATATATATATATATATTTATATATGTATGTATATATATATATATATATATATATATATATATATATATATATATATATATATATGTATATATATATGTATATATATATGTGTGTGTGTGTATATATATATATATATATATATATATATATATATATATATGTATATATATATATGTATATATATATATATATATATATATATATATATATATAAAGAAACTAAAAATCCTCTAACAAACTGTATAATGTCCGCTTAGTATTATAGGATCATTGCAGATGAGGTTGATCCGTAACAAACTTTTTTAAACTGCCTCGTCGATGCGAAGCTAAAAATGAGAAAACAAACGTTTGATCTCGCCTCGAACCCGCTTAGAATCGCAAGCTAAATCAACGGCAATCTTTCCATCGTTTATAAGAGCGTTAATGATTTCGAAATATTCAAATTAAGGTCGTTTACTCAGCGGAAGTTTTATCTCCCCTAAAACGTTGCAGTAATTTGGAAGAGAGAGAGAGAGAGAGAGAGAGAGAGAGAGAGAGAGAGAGAGAGAGAGAGAGTGAGAGAGAGATTCAACTTGCATACAATAAAAGCAGATGACTCACCATTATAACTGTTTTTAAGTTATGAGTTGCGGAAAATAGTCGAAGTCATGTCTATGTACTCTTTAGATGCTTAGCATAAGAGAATATAAAATAAGGGTGATTAAAATATCTTTTTGATGCGTAGTAACCTCTGATGCACCCTAAGGTTTAATAGCTATTTATATATTACCCTATTATTGGTAAATGGACTTAAATGAATCATTTTGACGTACAAAGGCAACTTTCTTTGCATCTTAAGCTTTAATAGCTATTTATATATATTTCAGAAAATATGGCTGCTACAATTTTAAAGGACACATATATGCATTTCATAGCTTCAATGCTTTAAGATGTGATGAAAGAATTTATGGAGTCAGATGAAACTAGGTCGAGAGACTCGAGGTAAAATCTTTGTATTCAGCAAATAGTTTGATTCCTCAACAATGTTGCCGGTCAGGTGATCTTCCGAAGTGTTATGTATATTCGTGAGTACGTGCGTTGATTTGATCTAGATTATGCCAAAATCTGCCCTAAAAGTGAGTTTGATCGTTCATTAACGTGATAGAACTGCAGTTGTCTAGACGTAGCTTTGGAGAGGATCCAGGCTTTGAATCGGCAGATAAGGTAGAGTTTGAAATCTCTGTTTTTATGGGAGGAAATTGAACTTGTGATTTTTTACCATGATTTTCTAATCATTATGAACTTTTGAACTGGTGTGGGAGATTTAATATGAATATTCATACCTCTTTTATATTATTATTTTGTTATGTTACGTTTGCCATATCTTGGCTATGCATTTTACACTTTCCATTATTGTGTTTTGCATTTCATGTATTTTTGGGAGTTTTCTATCATGTTTAATTCTTCCGACAGATGTCTGTGGACAGATGTCGGTGGACAGAGTGGATAGTGTGGACTGTTTTTTGACATGACTAGTTGTTGATTTGGGGAGTATGTGTGAGTTTGGATATTTTCAGGCTATTAGCCATAGTGAGACTTCTTTAATCAGAAGTGTTTTACAGTTCAGAGTTTAGTTATCTAACTCGATAGTTCATTTATTATGCATTTTAATCTTTGCTTTGTTTTATTCATTTCTTGTTGGGTTATTTGAATAATAAACCTATTTTTGTAGAAACTATTGCGTTTCTTTAAATAGTCCATTTAATTGATTTGGTGAGAATGAGTGCGATTCGGGTGGGTGAACTTCGGAAAAGATGAGAGAGAGAGATAGAGGCGATACACGGAGAGAGAGAGAGAGAGAGAGAGAGAGAGAGAGAGAGAGAGAGAGAGAGAGAGAGAGAGAGGAGAAAAATAGATGTAAGTGTTGTCGTGAGAGAACTTTCATACGCCTCCGTTTCGTGAAGAAAGATCGTAGAGCACGTTACGTACACTTTCAAAAAAGTGTTAATTCTGTCCTGGTTACATATATTACCCTATTATTGATAAATGGACTTAAATTAATCATTTTGACGTACAAAGGAAACTTTGTCGTTCTTCTATACAAGCTTCATCCAGTTATACCTCGGCCCAGCATCATCTTTGTTGTGGAATATGACTAACAAAAATTTCAAATGTATTGGTAAAATACATTTAAAATTTCAGTGTTTATGGGAAAATAAGTCTCTCCTAAAAATTAACTAATGCAATATTAAAGCAATTTAATCACAGTTGATTCTTATGGGAAAAACAGTTTTATTAAGATGCGACAATGATATGGGCGTCACTTTCTCTGAGACTGCTTTTCCCTAATCAAGTTTAATATAAAATCATTTTTATAAAAACAATTAACTACCAGATCAATCTATAGGATAGTCGTTGGGAAAAAATAAAATATTTTAAGAAAAGTAATCTCCATTAATATTTTGGAATTTCGAGATTGCTACTATTTCAACTTATGCTGATAATAGAATACTTGGCTTAAACGTAAAAAAAAAAATTATACATATTTCAGTGGTATAAAGGTTGTAGCACCTACTGAAGTGACCAAGAATATTGTCAAGATTTCAGAAAACAGAGTTTACTTGTTTAATTCTCTTAAGATTTCATTTGAAAAATTTGAGTATGGGATATTTTTTTTTTTTTTTTACCAACAAGCAATTTATTTTTACAGCCAACTGATATTGATAGGATAAAGGAAAACCGTTATAACTTCAGTTAAGCACTTTCCTAATTCACCAGATCTATCCTGTAGAATATAGATTTCTAAAGACACGCTCTAAAACCCAATGTGAAGACACGAAATGCAATTTTACCATAAATAGTACACTTTGAAAAATGACATGCCCCCACGGTTAGCACCCGGTCAGTAGAATCATTTTCTTCCTTTAAAAAATGCTAAATATATTTAAATATATCTATTTTCAATTCAAAGTA
>JANJGK010000005.1:64047010-64054691 GCA_039081455.1 Macrobrachium rosenbergii
CACACCAGTTATTCCACCAAAAGAAGGAATATCATTTAACTCTTAAAATGCATATCCACTCCACACCCAACATAATGAGAAATGCAAAAGACGTTTAATATATTGTAAAATCACAAGCAAAGCATCACGACTTTAGTGATTCTCTCAGTGAGAAAAATAGACTAAAGGGAAGTAAAATTAATTGACATAGAGAGTTGATTACTGCTGATAAAAATAATGTAAAGCAATGTTAATTTCTTGTTCAGCAAGAGAGACGGAATTAAAAACAAATGGTACTAAATGTAAACTGATATTATGATTAATGCATTGCTGAGTAAATGAATGAAATGGTAGTTAAACAATGCAGGTAACGTGATAGTAAAATTGCTATTAACAACTGTTATATAAAAAGAGGGTAATTTTTTTTTAATATAAACGAAATGTAATGAAGAGATAATAGTCCAAGGAATAATAGATCACGATCATGGGAAATTGAAGTAACCCGTCCGGGAGAATCCAGTAGGAAATATCTGAAATTATTTGATAGAAAATGTACATGTAAAGGAGTGAAAGGTATGTGAGGTGAATTATATAAATATATAAAAAACCAAACAAGTGCAAGAGCAAAAAACATTAATCGCAGGAGATACGTAAAGGCAGAAATATGGCATCAGTAACTAGTGCAAGAACTGCCACAAAAAAAAAAAAACACAGTCAAGACATGCAAGAAAGTTATTTCCTCTATGAAATGACTTACATCTTGCTATACGTTTTTCCTTGAGTAGGATTAAGATTGTAATCGCAAAGAAATCTAAAAGAATCTAAAGGATGAAGAAGAGGATAGACAACACTGTGATAAATGCATACCTTATATATATTTTCCAAATAATTTTTGGATAATCAAATTATGTAATTTACTTCTATGGAAGCTGTTTTCATTGTAAGCGAATAGAGCAAGGGGAATAAAAGTTAAAAGCTGAATAAAGGCGTTTTACCGATATTGAAAATATCCTTTTCAGAAAGAGAACAAATTATCCTCAGAATAAGGCTGGTAGAATGTGTAAGAAATGAAGACGGGGAGGTTTGTTTTACCTAGAATATGTTAGAATTTCAGGACGTACCCTGAGATATTCGTGTTTAGTAACCAAATACTGCTTTATGAATACAAATGTCTACAACCTTTCCAATGTTAACCTGCAGAGATTCATTGCAGAAAAAAGAATCGTGAAGATTGTGACACAGCAAAATTATGTAAATGATAGATCATGCATATGAAAACGTACTCACGCACATTACATATATATATATATATATATATATATATATATATATATATATATTTTATATATATATATATATATATATATATATATATTTATATATATATATATATATATATATATATATATATATATATTTATATATATATATATATATATATATATATATATATATATATATATATATATATATATACACACACACATATACATCGTATATATATGTGTGTGTGCGTGCCTGTGTGTGTGTATATATATATATATATATATATATATATATATATATATATATAAGGAACATATAGTGAATTGGTTAGAAAACTATATTTGTGGCGTAATAGTCGTGAATGTAAAAATACTTGTGTGTGTATGTGTCAACAACACACACACACAAGTCTTTTTATATTCACGACTATTACGCTACAAATATAGTTTTCTAACCAGTTCACTTTATGTTCCTTGGGGATAACTTACATCGAAGGGGAATCGAAGGAGAATTATAAGTGAAAATTGTTTCGTCCCCGGCTGGATTCGAACCGATACCTGTTTTAGAAACAACGATAGACAGTGACTTAGACCACCCAGCTCTCTAGAGTTAATATTGACTCCGGTATACTAATGCCTGTTGAATTCAGGTTCATGCAGGGGACGAGGCACTTATCAGTTATGATTCCCCTTTGTTGTAGTTATGCCCAAGGTATAGTGAATTGGATATTAAACGTTTGTTGTGTTATATATATATATATATATATATATATATATATATATATATATATATATATATATATATATATATATATATGTATATGTATGTATGTATGTGCGTGTGTGCTTGTGCGTGTGTTTGTACGTATGGGAGAACTTGGAAATATAAAACTGAATTCACGTGACAAAGTATTTACTCATGACCATCGGTAAGCGTGTGTGTGTGTGTGTGTGTGTGTGTGTGTGTGCCTGTCTGTCTCTCTCTGTGTGTTAGCGAAAGAGCGTGAGTGCAAGGCTGTCCTAGACCATGGACAGCTTCACAGAATTCATGTAATGATACAGAAGCACCTGTCAACTAATTGTGAACACAGTAAACTTCTTGGATTGAGGTTACTTCACATCGTAGCGAACATTTGCATATCTGCGCCATGATTTAGAAACAGGAGCGGAAAGGTGGAGAAGGAAAGAGAAGGAAGAATAGAAATTGGAGTGTAGAAAGTACAGCAGTTGGCAAATCCATTTTGCGACTGGTATTTGTTATAGAGAAGAGGAGGTGGAAATGAATCCCAAAGTGCTAGGGATACGACTTTTCATTTGCACTGTGAGAAGACTTCATACTTTCTTGCTTTCCATGTTAGTAAAATTGGCTAGTAATCAAACGCGTAGTTTTGTTAGGAATGTGTGTGTTCCTGCATATGTTATAAGATTACTTGTAGTGATTACTTTGCAAATTTATTTAGGTATTTTCACAAACGCTGACATACATGGAATGGCATTTAAAAGTCAATTTTCTGAAAACTGGTTATCTACGCCTTGTGCTGTGAAAGTAGTACCTCTTGGCAAAGAGAAGGGTGAAAAGGGTTGTGTTAATTTAGTGCATTTGATCCTCATGTTTCGTTTGCATTTTTATTTTATTTGTGAAGACCGATTTTGTCCACAAAGCCATGTAGTTAGGGCATGTCACTGGTGTTATGGTAACATAAAGAATTATATGTAATATACACTGTCAGAAGAAGAGATGGCTATAGAAGAAAAATAAATGTCGTGTAGAACGATTTTTTTTTTTTTTGTGAGAAATTAAGGGAGAGTTTGATTTACATACCAGAAGCTGAAGTACACCGGAAAGTACTTAGGTATGATTTTCTATTAATGAGGTGGACTTAGAAGCAAAACGCGTAGGTTATGATGGATCTAATGAGGAGATAATATAAACTAAAGCTGGAATGAAACTGGTTGAAGGAAAGATTCTGAGGGAGTGAGTAAGCATGATAACTGTTTCATCAATGTAAAGGAGATAGGGGCAACTATGAGAATCATAGGAGCATAACATCGCAAATATACTAAAGGAAGTGTTTGGCAGGATTTATTAAAGACTTTAACAAATGAAAGACGGATCGACGTTTGAAGAATGGCGTGGATTTAGAGAAGAACTATGAAAGGGGGGATCAGATGTTTATTATGAAACATTTATTTGAGAAGTATGAAAGTAAATAAAAGCTGTATGTTGAACGCATGATGATATAACATTCCTATGAGAGGGGTACCGAGGGTTTGTTGTTTAGAAGACGAGATATATTAAAAAAAAATTTGGGGGGGGGACGGGTGGGGTTTTGAGAGGGTTGGTGGCAATTCATATGTAGTTGTCTACGAAGAAATGAGTCCTATGATTTTAGTGTCAATATAATGTTTGATGTTACTTTCCTTTTATACCATTGTGTTCCTAGGAACTCAGTCGGGGGAAAACTTTTTGTACTAAGAATTTTAAACCTGAAAAAGTCTTACTTCATTTTGTGTCAGCACAATAAAATTGTAAATGAAAAACGTGATTTATTCCATAGTAGTATAACCCAAGTTTATATATATATATATATATATATATATATATATATATATATATATATATATATATATATATAATATATATATATATATATATATATATATATATATATATATATATATATATATATATATATATATATATATATGAGCATCTCTCCTTACGTTAAAACCATATAATATTTCTCATTTCGAATTCGTGCTCCTCCCATGCTGTTTCTTGAAAGTTTAAATCAGAGTGCTCTCTTATCAAATGTAAAAGCTACTGTATATTGATCACACAACGGGACGTAGGTTTATTCCTTCACACCAAAGAAATTGCGAAGTAAAAGTTATCCCTCGCATTGCTGTCGTTGATACCACTTTGTAGTGATCGCTAAAAGACTTTCTGTTAACGATGATTTTTCCTAATGATTGTTAATTTCGCGTTATTATGATTTTTGTATTAAGAATGAGCCGCAAGTAAAAAAAATCCTCAAGGCTTTCATAACTCTTATTCTAAACATAAAAAAATTATGCAAATCAAATCCTGCTACACTGGGGTCACATAACGAATTATAAAAGGAATTTTCCCATCTACTTTAAATACATTACACGTATATCCCTGAAGTTGTGAAGATCTAATGAGATCATGAATACACTGATTAATTGTGTGTGTGAACGTACGAGGAAATGTATGCATGTTCCAGAATGTCGCTCTTCCTAATTGGATGTTCTCCGGAGTGCAAATTAACATCTACTTTAATCACCTCAGCGCCTCTTCCTACGTATTCCCACTGTTTGCAAAATCATTTACGTGCCCTGGCGAACAATTGTCGCTTCATGAGAACGGTCTTAAATAAATCATCTCGATTTCCTTGTAACGGGATGACGCCCTGAGAATAGAGACTTTGTACCTTGTGCAGTGGAAAGGATCAGGTTTTTGTATTCTCTTTCCTTAACTATTTATTCAATACACTTTGTTCTCCCAACATGTCTCTTTTGTGAGTTATTTTGTATATTTGATTTTTAAAAAATGGCCCTAAGCATCAGCATTACGATTAATTTTCCAAAGGTACTTGCGACGACTGATATGGTGAATATAACCTGACGTTCTTAAGGGATATGGCGAATTACAATGATCCATATTATTTGCGTGGAAATAAACTCGATTCAGTGGATCTCGTTATTAAAACCGTGATTCCAATAACTTAAGTATAAAATGAGATGTGATTAACTTGATGTTAATTAATTATAGACATTGGCAACACTTCACTGTACAAGTAGAGCGCTTTTTTAGATAGGCGGTTGCTTTAATCTTATTTACTTATTTAACTTATTTGTATTGAAATTAATATTTCTTAATAAAGAATGCTTCATTGAATCATATTTCCATGATTACTGCTGTCAGAAAAATTTGATTGCTTTGGGTACATGCTTAGCCCACAAATTGCAAACCATTTTGCCTCAAAAACAGATATCAGGTGTAAGATATCTTACTTTTGAAAATCTTGAATGCCCGTCATCAGTGCCATTTTATTATTATGAATTAACATCTACGAGAAGTAGGAGTGATCTAAAAGATATGCAAATTCTAAAAATGACATGAAAAGAAAAACAGCAACAGAAAATACAAGACACCAAATAAAAAAAAAAGGTATGAAATTATTTAAAGTCAAACGTGGGCGATGAACTTGAGTAGGTATCAAACAAGTTTCTCCGTAGGATTCAAATAAATGTTTTAAACGAAATGCATGTACACCCGCGCATAACGCACGCACACACACAAACACACACACACACACACACACACACACACACACACACACACATATATATATATATATATATATATATATATATATATATATATATATATATATATATATTTCTTCTTTTAACGTGCTTTTTTCCCATTTTTGTATGGGGTAAGCACGACGCCTTCTTTTGAAGGACTTTTGATTTGGCTTTGGGGTAGACCGTAGTCTCGATCGGCTGCCCTGCCTGACATCGCTTAGACCCCAGTAGCGTATGTTACATGTATCATACCAGACCCAACGCCCTTTCTCCCAGCAGCGAGAAGTTGTTGCACGGGTAGGTCGAGAGTTCGAGACGTGTGCGATGTTTGTCATGTTTTTAGATGTTGGAGTGGCTTTGTTTTGTGTGTGTATTTAGTCTGTAACACCCATTTGCTTTTTAAGCAAACCTATCCGTTGATTACATACATAATCCCGGGGTGTCTACACAGATAGCAAAGTGTCCGCCTCTCTGATCAGTCGGCTGCGGATTTGAACCCGCGCCACAGACCTCTACGAAGTCCGAAGCTGCTGCTGTAACCGATTGTGCCATCGAGGCTCCATATATATATATATATATATGTATATATATATATATATATATATATATATATATATATATATATATATATATATATGCATGCTATTTGGGCATATTTTCTCTATTATGCAATTTCTATCTTCTTATCAAGACCTTGAACCAGTCTATACTTTTTTTCTCCTCTGGCAAGCTTCTTAGGAATAAGGAAAAATTATTTGAAATTCCTTCCGTTTACTTTTTCTTTTTTTAGCGGAAGGACTGCTTCTCCACCTCTCTTGTCAGCGTCTTCAGGAGTGGATTATAAATCAACATACAAGGATTTCATTACTGCATACGGATGGTTGAATTTAAACATGACGTCACATGTCACAGGAGTGCTGAATTTCTATTGGTCAGCAGATCTCATTCTCTCACTGGCTCTCTGGGTGGCAGCCTGGGCATGCCTGGTGCTCCGTAGGACGTGTCCTATGCCATGGCTTGCAGCCAAGGGCGTGATTCCTGTCTGTGACTGATAGTCCAGGGGTGTTCTATCACTGATGTCTCCCTTTGGATTCTCATGTATGTCCTGTGGTTTCCTTGAAGAGGGGAGGGTGAAGTCTGTGTACCTTTGTATATTTAACGTGGGCCATTATTGATTTATGCTCACAGCTTCTGCTATTTACAACCTGTGAAACCAGGCTTCTCTATGCATGATCTCTGTGCTTCCTAATAATTTTTCTAGTGTTGGATTAGCGTCGTGGTTGTGTATGTAGCGTTGAAATATTGCCCTTTGGTTGCAGTGAGCTTGCAGTTGACGGCACAAATAAGTAGTGGTGTCACCTTTGTACAAATTGCTGAGAGCTTGACATATCTCTTCGGTACATTTAAATTTGTGTACTACGTTGGTCGACTCACACATATCTCTACGAGGGGCCATCCTGTTTTGCATTACAAGGGTGCTACTAGGTTCAGGCAGCAGTAATTACTTAACCCTCACAGTCCGTGTGAAATATACATTAAACACACCCCTAGACCGGGCTAAATTTAAGGATGGCCAATTTAAAAAATACTCATCAATGGAAAGAGGAAGATATGCATATGCACACGATATAAACAAAAGAAATTCTAAAAAATTTTCTGTACCTTTCAGGGGAAGTTGAAAGCGAATATTTCCAACCCAGTCCAGGGCCTCTTTTCCAAAAGACAGTCGTGACAACATGCTGATTTTACCAAGTTATAAGTGCTTTTTCTATTATATATTTTTTTATTTTATTTTGTAAAATTATAATAACAACTCACACAATATCATAACAGATAAGAAATAAAAGCAGTAACAAATTCTGAGTATATGTTTTGTAAAATATATACGAGACATCATTGGATGGGAATTTTGAACAACATTCCCCTATGACATCTCAAGTCAAGCCAGGTTAATGCATTTGTAGAAAGGCTTCTCATTTGTGATGGGGCCTTTATTCAACCACATAAATCTCTTCTGGATGATATTGGTAGTGACCCACTGATGCCGTTGTTTCGACTCCTGCAGGAATTTCGATCGTCATATCACACAAATCCTCCTTAAA
>JANJGK010000005.1:64054791-64179791 GCA_039081455.1 Macrobrachium rosenbergii
AACAAGTAAGTGTTGACATTTTATCTGTTCATATTTTTAATCCACGAGTTGAATCCTCTATACAAACATACAGAAAAAGTTTTGGTCAATAACAAGGGGACCTAAAAGTAAAATATTACACAACATATCAATACTTTACAAAAATGATCGGAACAGGATCCAGTTATGAATATCTTGAACACTTATAATTCATTCAAATGCAAAAACCTCCCTTTTGAAGTTACGTAGTATTACCTGAATATTACTTCGGTTTAATATAAACCTTACCATTCGAAAAAAAAATATTCATATCTTTCAGCATCAATAGGATTCAAATGTACCACCTGACTTGGACTTTCGGGCAACTAAAACCCCAGGAACGAAAGAACGTAATTGTCACTTAAACCCTCTTTAAACATTAGAGAACTGCATCTCTGAAAAGACGACCCAAAAACCCATCGACAAGTATTTGAGTGATGGCGATTCTAGTCCCGATATCTTTTTTTATGTCAACGGCCACCATATCCATTGTGGTTGAACGCTCAATTTGCATTTATATTAAACACGGTGTTAAATTTTCATATAGATTCTCTCTCTGTGGGAAGAGGAAGTCATTCCGAAGAGGAAAAAGATCAGGTACCTATTGAGAATGACACTACAAAACAAGGATCACAATTTTGAGTTAAACGCAGAGTTCATCAGCGGAGAGAGATATAGAGAAAGAGAGAAACTCAGCCTCAACAGAATTGGATTTTAATGTCACTGGAGGAGCATTCATGCACTTATACATGAA
The DNA here is from genome assembly GCA_039081455.1 of Macrobrachium rosenbergii. Classification (NCBI taxonomy): domain Eukaryota; kingdom Metazoa; phylum Arthropoda; class Malacostraca; order Decapoda; family Palaemonidae; genus Macrobrachium; species Macrobrachium rosenbergii. The sequence goes on from JANJGK010000005.1 coordinate 64,055,564, forward strand.
AATATCTATCACGTACTTTTTTCGCAAACTCCCTTCAGCCTAAATGTCATCCTTTGGTTTTCGAAAGTTTCCTTTTAAAATGTCGTATTGAAAACAAGAATAGACTCGCCCACACACTGAAAGTGATCCGCTTACAGATCGAAGGTCCAAAATATCAACAAGGGATTTCACTCCACAAAATTTTACGTACCTGCCACATCCCATTTCTCTCTCTCTCTCTCTCTCTCTCTCTCTCTCTCTCTCTCTCTCTCTCTCTCTCTCTCTCTCTCTCTCTCTCTCTCTAAACTAGGATACAATCAATTATACAAATTCGAATTTTTCCATTCCATATACCAGTTATAGAGAGGGTGTTAAACTTTTGGTTTCTCCGCAATTTTCTTGCGGTGAGGTTGCCTAGCCCTGCTTTCCTTCGTGACATTCGGTGCAATCTACCAAAATATGCATACCATCATGTATTTAATTAACTACTTAGATTACCAAAAGCAAAATGGGACATTTCAGAAATCAGTCCAAGGATATTTTTAATTAAACTCAATGGGACTGACCTATGGTCTCATGCTCCATGAGATAAGTAAAAACCATGGTCACCCATGCATATATGCATGCATATATATATATATATATATATATATATATATATATATATATATATATATATATATATATGAATGTCTTTTCCTGTAATACTACAGTGTAATATGAAAATAAGAAGGCCCATAAAACACTATTTAAATGTTGAAACCATATATTTCGGGCACTTGTTTCTGTGCCCCTGTTCACTGGTAGAATATGGACAGGTGGAAAGTTACAATGGTATATATACAAAAACATAAAGGTGTGGCCTTAGGCCTCCGATGTTAAGGAGGTGGCGTTTCTTAAGAAGGAGGAGAATGATCAAATTCCCTAGTGGTTTTTGGCCTCATTAGCTCCCGTTTGGCGATGGATCTGGCGGTCGCGTTTCTTGGGTCATCTTCTTCAAGAGGGGTCTGAGGATTAAGGTGTCGATGGCGTCCGATTTCCAATGTCCTCCTGACAGGTTCATATTGTTGGTTTGATTGATGATAGCAGATTCCAGCATCTTTCTTTTGTACGGACAGCTACTCTTGAAAACCAACTCCGCCCCACTCCAGTTAATGACATGCCCTGTATTTCTAATATGTAGGAAAATTCCCGAACTCTCCGAAGCGTAACGTACTGATCTTTTGTGCTCTGTTATTCTTTGCGAGAGCGATCTACCTGTCTCGCCTACATAGATGTCATGACAATTACTACACGGTATCTTGTAAACTCCGGTTTCTTCCCTTTTGTTATTTAAGTATACGTTAACGAGCGAACTCCCGATAGATTTGGGATAATGGAAAATGAAAGGATTATTAGAACTGAGTTGCTCGGTGGCCTTTTGGATGTTTTCATCGTATGGAAGCTTTATTTTGTTGTTGAAATCTATTTGTCTGTTGTGAGTGGGACCTCTGTAGTATATTTTATTCGCTTTATTAATAGCCCTCTCGATAATGTGTGGTGGATAGAGCAGTTGCATTAGGTGTTGGCGGATCGTGTTAAATTCTTGATCCAGGTACTCATTTGAGCATATCCTAAGTCCTCTGAGGAATAGGTTGCACCCTACCATGATTTTTACGGAGACGTCGTGGTAGCTTAAGAAATGAATGTAGGAGACAGCGAAGGTGGGTTTTCTATATACTGTAAATGCATACCTGTTCTGTTTTCTTATGATCAGTACATCTAGGAACGGCAGTTTTCCGTCCTTTTCCCATTCTGTTTTAAATTTTATGGTCGGAACTAGCGAATTTAGCCTATTAAAAAATTCATTAAAGTCCCCCCAGCTATTGTCCCAGAAAGTAAAGATATCATCTACGTATCTAAGCCAGATCATATTATGGGGTTTGATAGACGACAAAAGTTCTGTTACGAAATATTCCATGTACAAGTTTGCTAGAAGGGGTGATAGGGGACTTCCCATGCTACAGCCAAATTTTTGTTTGTAAAAATTACCATTGAAAGAAAACACGTTGTTAGTTACACAGAGGTTGATAAGTTATAAAGTTTTATCTATGCCAAGAGGAAAATGGTCTTCATATGGTTGTAACTTCCTCTCTAAGAAAGACAACACGTCGGCAATCGGGACTTTAGTAAATAATGAATCGACGTCTAGACTGAGCAGTTTGATGTTGTTTGAGGGGATGTTTAAACTATTAAATTTTTGTATGAAATCCTCTGCATGTTTGACGTGGGAGGATGAGAAGGTTCCTAGAAAGGGTGATAACAAGTCTGCGAGCCATTTTGATAATTTGTACATGAAAGAGCCCCTGCTAGATATTATGGGGCGTAAAGGAATCCCATCTTTATGTGTTTTCGGGAGGCCGTAAAAATAGGGGAGAGAGGGGTTGATTACCTTGAATGTCTCTAGTAATTCTATGTCTTTTTTATTGCCCCCTATGGTTCTAACTGATTTGTTAAACTGAGCAGCAATATTTGTTGTGGGATCTTTCGTTAATTTGTCATAGGTCTCCGCATCGTTTAGAAGTTCTTGAACTTTATTGATGTATGTCTCCTTGTCTAACAGAACTATTTTCCCGTCTTTGTCAGATTTTGTGATGATGATATCCCCCCTTTTTCTTAAGCTAACTAATGCATTTTGGAATCTTTTCGGGAGCGAATTTTTGTTGTTATTTTGCTCCAAGACATTTAGCAAAATGCCTTTGAGACATGCCTCTTTCTTGTCATAGTTGTTTTTTGCAAAATGTTTATCAAAAGCAACTAGGAAATTAAGATTACTCTCGGGACCAGGTTTTAGAGCGAATGAAACTCCAAGATTTAAAACGGTCTGTTCTTCTGCAGTGAGGGGATGGTTAGAGAGATTCAGCACATTATTGGGAAGGCCAAGATTATTCCATACGCTGTTCCTAATCAGTCTTTTTAATTTGTAGCACAAATTTCTGGAGTGGGACTCACTGTTTTCAATAGCACCTGATAGCACAAAATATGAAAGATATCTGTACATACCATCATCCCTGCACATGAGGCGAAGTGACGTGGCTAGCTCACTTATTTTTCTTCTAATCACATAGATGTCTTGGTGTGTGGCTTGTATTCTGTCTTGGAGGAATGTGCGGATGGAGTCCGGAAATGGGTCTGACGCCGATGTCCAACGCGTGAAACCGTACATTTTGGGAGAAACTTGTTCCTGTAGGCATTCTTGTAGAAAATTTCTCTGATTCTTCTTCTTGTGTAACCCATGTACTAGCCGTTCGTACCGTCTGAAGATGTGCTTGACAGCTGGGTTGAAGCCGAAAAACTGGCGTAAACTGTGATGTTCCATAATGGGCAAAAATGAATGTCTTTTCCTGTAATACTACAGTGTAATATGAAAATAAGAAGGCCCATAAAACACTATTTAAATAGTGTTTTATGGGCCTTCTTATTTTCATATTACACTGTAGTATTACAGGAAAAGACATTCATTTTTGCCCATTATGGAACATCACAGTTTACGCCAGTTTTTCGGCTTCAACCCAGCTGTCAAGCACATCTTCAGACGGTACGAACGGCTAGTACATGGGTTACACAAGAAGAAGAATCAGAGAAATTTTCTACAAGAATGCCTACAGGAACAAGTTTCTCCCAAAATGTACGGTTTCACGCGTTGGACATCGGCGTCAGACCCATTTCCGGACTCCATCCGCACATTCCTCCAAGACAGAATACAAGCCACACACCAAGACATCTATGTGATTAGAAGAAAAATAAGTGAGCTAGCCACGTCACTTCGCCTCATGTGCAGGGATGATGGTATGTACAGATATCTTTCATATTTTGTGCTATCAGGTGCTATTGAAAACAGTGAGTCCCACTCCAGAAATTTGTGCTACAAATTAAAAAGACTGATTAGGAACAGCGTATGGAATAATCTTGACCTTCCCAATAATGTGCTGAATCTCTCTAACCATCCCCTCACTGCAGAAGAACAGACCGTTTTAAATCTTGGAGTTTCATTCGCTCTAAAACCTGGTCCCGAGAGTAATCTTAATTTCCTAGTTGCTTTTGATAAACATTTTGCAAAAAACAACTATGACAAGAAAGAGGCATGTCTCAAAGGCATTTTGCTAAATGTTTTGGAGCAAAATAACAACAAAAATTCGCTCCCGAAAAGATTCCAAAATGCATTAGTTAGCTTAAGAAAAAGGGGGGATATCATCATCACAAAATCTGACAAAGACGGGAAAATAGTTCTGTTAGACAAGGAGACATACATCAATAAAGTTCAAGAACTTCTAAACGATGCGGAGACCTACGACAAATTAACGAAAGATCCCACAACAAATATTGCTGCTCAGTTTAACAAATCAGCTAGAACCATAGGGGGCAATAAAAAAGACATAGAATTACTAGAGACATTCAAGGTAATCAACCCCTCTCTCCCCTATTTTTACGGCCTCCCGAAAACACATAAAGATGGGATTCCTTTACGCCCCATAATATCTAGCAGGGGCTCTTTCATGTACAAATTATCAAAATGGCTCGCAGACTTGTTATCACCCTTTCTAGGAACCTTCTCATCCTCCCACGTCAAACATGCAGAAGATTTCATACAAAAATTTAATAGTTTAAACATCCCCTCAAACAACATCAAACTGCTCAGTCTAGACGTCGATTCATTATTTACTAAAGTCCCGATTGCCGACGTGTTGTTTTTCTTAGAGAGGAAGTTACAACCATATGAAGACCATTTTCCTCTTGGCATAGATAAAACTTTAAAACTTATCAACCTCTGTGTAACTAACAACGTGTTTTCTTTCAATGGTAATTTTTACAAACAAAAATTTGGCTGTAGCATGGGAAGTCCCCTATCACCCCTTCTAGCAAACTTGTACATGGAATATTTCGAAACAGAACTTTTGTCGTCTATCAAACCCCATAATATGATCTGGCTTAGATACGTAGATGATATCTTTACTTTCTGGGACAATAGCTGGGGGGACTTTAATGAATTTTTTAATAGGCTAAATTCGCTAGTTCCGACCATAAAATTTAAAACAGAATGGGAAAAGGACGGAAAACTGCCGTTCCTAGATGTACTGATCATAAGAAAACAGAACAGGTATGCATTTACAGTATATAGAAAACCCACCTTCGCTGTCTCCTACATTCATTTCTTAAGCTACCATGACGTCTCCGTAAAAATCATGGTAGGGTGCAACCTATTCCTCAGAGGACTTAGGATATGTTCAAATGAGTACCTGGATCAAGAATTTAACACGATCCGCCAACACCTAACGCAACTGCTCTATCCACCACACATTATCGAGAGGGCTATTAATAAAGCAAATAAAATATACTGCAGAGGTCCCACTCACAACAGACAAATAGATTTCAACAACAAAATAAAGCTTCCATACGATGAAAACATCCAAAAGGCCACCGAGCAACTCAGTTCTAATAATCCTTTCATTTTCCATTATCCCAAATCCATCGGGAGTTCGCTCGTTAACGTATACTTAAATAACAAAAGGGAAGAAGCCGGAGTTTACAAGATACCGTGTAGTAATTGTCATGACATCTATGTAGGCGAGACAGGTAGATCGCTCTCGCAAAGAATAACAGAGCACAAAAGATCAGTACGTTACGCTTCGGAGAGTTCGGGAATTTTCCTACATATTAGAAATACAGGGCATGTCATTAACTGGAGTGGGGCGGAGTTGGTTTTCAAGAGTAGCTGTCCGTACAAAAGAAAGATGCTGGAATCTGCTATCATCAATCAAACCAACAATATGAACCTGTCAGGAGGACATTGGAAATCGGACGCCATTGACACCTTAATCCTCGGACCCCTTTTGAAGAAGATGACCCAAGAAACGCGACCGCCAGATCCATCGCCAAACGGGAGCTAATGAGGCCAAAAACCACTAGGGAATTTGGTCAATCTCCTCCTTCTTAAGAAACGCCACCTCCTTAACATCGGAGGCCTAAGGCCACACCTTCATGTTTTTGTATATATACCATTGTAACTTTCCACCTGTCCATATTCTACCAGTGAACAGGGGCACAGAAACAAGTGCCCGAAATATATGGTTTCAACGTTTAAATAGTGTTTTATGGGCCTTCTTATTTTCATATATATATATATATATATATATATATATATATATATATATATATATAATATATATATATATATATATATATATATATATATATATATATATATATATATATATATATATATATATATATATATATGTGTGTGTGTGTGTGTGTGTGTGTGTGTGTGTGTGTATATACCAATTCAAAAAAATTTAGATATTTATTTTGCTACAGTCTTAATCTTAAAAACAACGTTTGATAAATGACTTTGTTCATTCACAAGTCCTGAAAGCATATTAAATGACAAAAATGGTTTTAATGAGTATACTTCTACAAAACATTTACAATAAAAATCGAAAATTTTATAAAAAAAAAAAAAAAATCAATAACATTAAAACTTCAAAGGAAAACTGGGCAAGTCGACATTGAAAGAGGTCTTAATATTTTTTTTTATACAGGGTATTCAAGGATTCTGGTAATATAATTTCATTTTCTAAGTTAAATCTAAATATTCTTTTGTCAGCGGTCTACAACTAACCCCCTTATGCTCTTGGAACCTGAAATAGAGAGTTTTAATAGACGAGCCAGCATATACTACATGGCACTGTGGACATACATATCTGCATACAATTCCAGATTCTTAAGACCGTGGGAAATGTTCTTCATGCATCGTATACAAATGTGTCTGTTCACAATGCCATCTAGTGTATGTTGGCTCGTCTATTAAAACTGTATTTCGGATTCCATGAGCATAATAGAGGCGAGTTACTGAGGTCTCAAAAATATTTACATGCTGGGTTTGTTTTGCAATATTTTTGTGATAATTTAAATGTTCAGTATTTTATGCATAATGTCACTCACACAAACTTTAATGCAATAAAAGTAGGACCCATAGCCTTCATTGCAGGCTGTGATTGCTCGGACTGTTTACGGTTCTAAATCATATTGAATATTTTCATATCCATTCAGCTCTTCGATGAATTTAAGAAGAAAAGAAAAAAAAACAATTATAGTAACATAATACAACGTCCAATGGTTCATAGTCTGATGCGTTAACTTGAACAAACAGTGTATTTTTTTATTTCTTTTCTTCTGGTTCTCCTCTCCCTTTACTCCACTTAATTGCCTATCAGGTTGTAAAGCTTCTGTAATCTCTTTCCATCTCCGTTACCGCAATTATTTCAGTGCGCTCTTCTTTTCATGAAACATGGTCTATGTATTTTATATTTTATATTATTGTATCATTTATTCAGAGATTAATTTTTGCAGTTAATATGAGAGAGACACGCTTGTAATGGTTCAAATGAATATTACTAGAATAGAAAATCTTATGCTACTAATTCGAGTTTCTCTTTTGTTACATCAGAACTTTGGCATGCTGAATAACATGGCTATGGCGTTAATGTTACCAGTTTTGGTGGATGGTCGTGTCAGTATTTTCGGTAACTATCAAATAGGAGAGTCGCCTCGCATACGATTACTTTGCAGTATTAAATTATTCCCTCTACCTTCATTTTATTGCAGTTCCTAGTTGGGAGAGTCGGTAGAGTTGTGGGCTAGCACTCGCTAGGCGCGAGTTCGAGTCTCCGGCCGGCTAATGAAGAATTAGATGAATTTATTTCTGGTGATAGAAATTCATTTCTCGCTATAATGTGGTTCGGATTCCACAATAAGCTGTGGGTCCCGTTGCTAAGTAACCAATTGGTTCTTAGCCACGTAAAATAAGTCTAATCCTCCGGGCCAGCCCTAGGAGAGCTGTTAATCAGCTCAGTGGTCTGGTAAAACTAAGGTATACTTTTTGTTTTTCATTTTATTGCTCATTTTTATTATTTTTCTGGTTAACTGTATGTCGCTAACTCCGTAGAATTCCTGTGGTCAAAGTTCATCGTTTTCTAGCATTAGTTAAGACGCATCTCTTCGCACAAATAATCAAACCTATATTTGTATTAATTGCAGATACGCGTCGGGAGTTCAGCTGTTGTATTGAATATATTTGTATTCTCAGGCGCTGGATGTGGAGTGTTGATTTTCTGTGATATTTCACAGTGTAGCATTGGCGTGGTGGTGATTATTTAGAGCTGTTATTAATCAATGTCTGGTTAAGTTTTCCGTAAAACTATACTTAATAACAGCGATCATCCAACTGGTGATTTGTTTTCTGTAGCTGATTTTCGAATTTATTTTCTATGGTGGTTTTGCTTTTGTTCATGTTTTATTCACGTGATCACAATTATAATGCATTTAGTTTGGTTATTTAAATGGAGTTGGTCTAAAAACTGTTTCATTTGTTCAGATTTGGTTTACTAATTTACTTCTATTCAGTATTCTTCATTCAAAACACGACTGATATAGTTTATACAACATATATAGGTAAAATGACTTTATTTTCACTTGTGTTAGAAAACTGAGAAATAATCGACGTTATCAAATGTAGGTCTTTTATTATAGAATGGGTGAATACGACGTCGTTGAAGAACTAGTAAGTAAAAGTGATTAGTAGTAATAGTAACAACAAGAAGTAATATCTAAATCTTCAAAGAATCTCAACTAGTTCACTTGAGCACGCTTAGGCAAGTATTTTGTGTCATATCTGAGGAAAAATCCTTTGCAGGTAGTAGACCGATCATATTTTCATTTTAACGGAACTTGTAATGTAATTTGCTGAGAGCTAGTTAACGTATTCATTATATTTCTATACAATAAGTAATGATTCCCGCATGTAAATTGCCAATATCATATAACAGTTTAGTGGTTCAACCAAGCCGTTAATCCAAAATACTCTATTCCCTCAAACATAGGTAGATATTTTTATCTCTTAAGAAAGTGAAAAATTGTAGCTGAAAAAGGAGTGAAAATTTATGCATCTAGGAGTAACTTCCCATATAGAGTTGTCAGGACATATATGATGTTAACTTTAATTATGCATTTCACTTTATTAAATTGTTTGATAATTTTTTTACATTAAATAAAACTAAAATAAAATATTACTTTAATATCTTAACCACCGTACCTAGACATAACTCTAGTGCCTGGTGCTCAAATAAGAGTTACAATCACAATTCACTTTATATGAAGCCGATATCCATCTCCTTGACGTCTCAGTAATCATTGTCCTTTCGATGGTTTATCTATATGTGAAATTGTTAAGGACTTTGGCTTCTTAATTCAAGACAACCAAGACATAGGTTTCGGTCCGAATTCCAACCTGATTCGAGATTTTGATTTTGTGACTGGACACGGTTTTGTATCTTGTGTTATTATTTGCCTGAATTTTTTTCCCATTTATGCGCTTTTTCCTCTTAGAAACGACCTATTACGTAAATATTTTTCAATGCAGATCTTCAAGCTACCATACCATCGTATCACATATTTGTTTATTGTTGGAATATTCCGAAACTGAATAGAATCTTTAAATCAAAACTGTGAACATAACTCTTCGTTAACACTGCAGTTGTCGTCTTCAAGACGTTTGATTCAACAAACTTTCGCTTTTCCTTAGATAACCTTGGGCCATGAACATTTAAACCATTTTCTTAATGTTCTTACAATATTCACTACACAGCTAATGAATACTCTTGAGTCTTCTAGGGCAAGAAACGTTAATCTCCTTAATGGCCTTTTTGGTAAGCAAGGGACATCCCCAGGACATCTGTCTTGTATCGAAAAGTTCACTTGGTGCTGACGTTTAATGTGTGTGTGTGTTTACAGAAAAATATATTACACTCAGAAGACATGGGAACATCTTATTCTCCTGAAATAACAGAATCACAATCCTTTTCATGTCAGATTCCAAATGAGTCCTGTACATTACGTGAAGCATAAAGACGTATTTTATCACCGAAACCACTAGACTTTCCGCGGCCTTGACGACCAATGATGCCGAATTGACTCGGCAGTAGGGGATACAAAATCACCCCCACGTTGCTGCTTATGGCGCTGCCTCTCTCCGAAAGGCCATATATAGACGGTCGCCCGTGAGAAATTCGGAAGTGGGAGTTTTCCTCCGGAATATTTACCATGGTTTTGGGATGAGCTACTAAATAATTACAATTACTTGAGATGAGTCTCTCAAGAACACGGACATACATTCTCTCTCTCTCTCTCTCTCTCTAGTTCCTCGTTGGACTGGTCGATGCCGTTCTCGGCTAGCACTTTGCTGGCCCACGTTCGAGTTTCCGACCGGCCAATGAAGAAATAGAGGAATTTATTACTGGTGACAGAAATTCATTTCTCGTTGTAATGTGGTTCGGATTCCACGATAAGCTGTAGGTCCCGTTGCTAGGTAACCAATTGGTTCTTAGCCACGTAAAATAAATCTAATCCTTCGGGCCAGCCCTAGGGGAGCTGTTAATCAGCTCAGTGGTCTGGTTAAACTAAGGTATACTTAACCTCTCTCTCTCTCTCTCTCTCTCTCTCTCTCTCTCTCTCTCTCTCTCTCTCTCTCTCATTAGGAAAGGAAGGGAGTTGCGTTCTGAAAGTTTTACGAATGACCGTCATACAGATGAATATTTTTTCTCATATTGATATTATCGTAATGACGCGCAACTGCATATCATAACGAAGCACTATAGACCGTGAAGGAAGGTGCAGGGTGCCGTATATGTCGGGGGCTGACGTCTCGGCTTGTTAGGCTTTTGCTGGTGAATAAGGGGCTGTAATTTTTGAAATTATTTCACTCGCCGGCCTGATAAACAATTTAGCATTCAAGATATGAATCACTTGAGATGGGAATCAAGAAAGCAGAAAATGTCTCTCTCTCTCTCTTAAATTCATTTCTCGTCATAATGTGGTTTGGATTCCACAATAAGCTGTAGGTCCCGTTGCTAGGTAACCAGTTGGTTCTTATCTACGTAAATTAAGTTTAATCCTTCTGGCCAGCCCTAGGAGAGCTGTTAATCAGCTCAGTGGTCTGGTTAAACTAAGATATACTTACTTCTAGGAACCATGAATTTTTATTCACATGCGAAAACTTCAGTTTCCTTCTAAAAAAAAAAAAAAAAAAAAAAAGTTTGACTCAGTGGTACCATGACATTAAAAAAAATGGGAAAACAACTTTTGTACCAAACATTTTGAAAAGGTTCGCTTTCTGCCACCGCTGTCCCTAGTCTACAGTACACTTTTCTGTCCATCCACAGTCATCCATAACATTTGCCCCTATGGAGCTATGACTCGCTCCACCTCCTATAAGCTTTTATTAACCTCCTTAGCCATAATCTTATCTGAAATGAATTTCAGGTTTCTTCATTTGATGATGCTTTCAAACTCTCACTGGTTTCTTCAGGTGTCACCACTACCACCATTCAGCACTTATCATCAGGAAGCATGAACTCTTCCACTTTCCATTCACAACTTCGTCTCATTCAACAAATTTGAAATTGCATAGCTAATTTTATTATGCACGTTCCACCCTTATAATTATGAATGTAGAAACAGATACCACGATCGTGACACATCCGTAACGTCGCATTTTTCATCTTCGCTCAGTCTGTTTTGGGCATCAATTTTGTTCATGAACATTGCATTCAAATATTTCCTTTTACATCGGACATTTCCCAAGAAAAATTTGATCCACATACCCTCTCCTTTGTTTAAATTGTGTTAATTTTTTGTTATCAAGCATTCTGCCATTTGTTACTAATTTTTCCAAACCCTTACATGCATTTACTTAGCAAGCTACTTAAGCTACTTTATAGTACTTCTACCAGAGTAATTCACCATGTGATTTTTAATCTCATCTGCTTCTTAGATGTTTCTGCATTCTTTACGTCCCCATCAGTAACATTCACGGTCATTCTCCGACATAAACTCTTTCAAGTTGGGCATCTTTCATTTTTGCCTCTCTTGTATCACTCAGTAAATAGTGCTTCAAATGACTCGCTTCATTAAAAGACAACCACTAATTCTTCATGCCTCGGATTTGATCTATATCCGGTATTATAACATCCATACACCAGCTTTTATAGCTTTCATCACTTTTCCTGACTCTTGTTTTATTTATTATAGAATCGTTAACTTTTTCCTATTCCTACTACACATACTCTCAAATAAACCATATTCCTCCGATCACTGTATCATTAAACCTGTATATTTTCCTGTCTATACAATACTATGCAGTTCTTGTCTTTTTATCCACCTTATCCTTGCATACAACTCATACTTCCTTATCAAAACTCATTGTCATAGTAACACTTTTAACTGTATTCCTTGCAGTCTTCCTCCTCTGAATCTATGCGTTATTTTCGCTTTTGCCACAATCAAATTACATTCGGAATTGACATCAGTACTCTGTAAAGCGAAACAGCAAACAAGCAAAATCAATAACTGTCTCTAGTAGCCATTGTTTCTAGATCAGCTTGCTTTTGGTCACATCTAACGTATAACACAAATTTGGCACAATAGTGTAATAAGCATTTTCTCCTTTCTGAAATATTTGTGGAACCATCTGCCAGGCACTATCAAAATATATCCCAGCTTCATGTCCTCCAAGTATTGCCACCTGCTTAAATTACAAAAGGTTACATAGGATGAATATGCAACTAAATAAATGAATACAGAAAATCAACAAAATTAATAAATGAATAACCAAAATTAATGTTATTTACAACAGTTTAACACCATAAGAACATACACATAATCATAAAATATACTTAAATGACTTTTTCCAAAGAAAAGGTAATCGGATGTTGTATAGGCTTTGTGTCGGATAATCCACAGAGATATGAAATATAGACTCACGCAAAATGATGTTAACAAACAGGGCTTAGTAATGCCAATATTTATGAACTCGAACACAATTTCTTGGCATTTCCAGCCTGAATCCTTTGATTTCTTTTTCAAAAAATAATCCATAATAATGTTTGAAACCAACCCAAATATGCCAGCTACATCTTGCCAGTCGTGTTTGCTCTATCGTTAACAAACAAGTCACCACGAAACCGACGACAATTGGATGGGTAAAAGCAAAAGGATTATTTTTCTTCGATGCTTTTGCAATAATTATCGTATAGTTATCAGTAAGAGTAATTACAGTTTTAATACAATAAGAGCTTTATTCCGTCAGCGTGAATGGTACAGAAAAGAAATTCGATACGTTTAGTAAATAGCCTCTTCAGCCCCATAGTCAAAAAGTTTAATGGAATATATATGAAGTAATAAGCTAGAGATGCGTTGCAATACTCTACATAACAAATGTTTATTGCACGTAGAACTATGTGACTTGTCAGTTAAATTTTGAATGACAAGTTGTGGTACACAAAATAAATATTTATCTAGAAATGCGGTTTCCTGCGAGCAGTAAAAACATGTATATTTTGCATATTTATAACATCAAAACAAAATATTTTATTACCATTTGCTTAACCTTAAAATTTCAGGTTTTGTGCATTGATATTTAATGTAATGAAGATCTAATGACAATTCCAAAGTTTAGTACAATAAGCAAAAAACCTTCCATATAACTTCTCCAATCTATACGGGCTAAGTAGCCTAAGCCATATAATTGCAGCCTTTAAGTACTTAATAACATTTAGTTTTATAAAAACAGGGTGAGTGGTCTGATAATGTTCTCATATAAAACCTAATAGTATCGAAATAGGTTCTCTATTTCACTCATAAAAATTATTCGAAAATTAAAGGAAGTTCATACGTCAATGCAGAGAGAGGTAATAGTATTAAAATTTCAAATATCTAAAAAAATATGTCAAGCGATTCAGTTATTTTGACCCAAATAAACATCACCTGATACAAGGTCATGTGAAATATCCCTTGAAATGTTCCTTTAAACTAAAGTGTAACACACAAATCTTATTCGAATACGCGTGGCAAAAAATAAAAGAAACAAAAGCCGAGTTTTGCGTCTCATCGAACTTTCCGTTGCGGGTTTCTTCATAGCAGATTCCGAGACCTTGCCCTACTCCAAGATTCCGTTCGAGCCATTCCGAGGGACTTTTTCGTCCTTTCCTTTTTCTTAGTTCTTTAGATTTCACGGCTCTGATATTGCCATTTACCAGGAGAGAGAGAGAGAGAGAGAGAGAGAGAGAGAGAGAGAGAGAGAGAGAGAGAGAGAGAGAGAGAGATGAAGTTAGATATAAAAGTTTATATTTTACCTTTTAGCCTTTTCATATCTCGCACCTACATCTCGTCGAGAGGAGGTCACCATTCGACTCTGTTCCACTTAAGACGATCGAAGGAGATTTCAGAAAGGAAATAAAGATTATAAGTAATTCAGTCCAGTACATGGGCTATCAAAGAGTGTTGTTCCTCGTGTGTGGATCAAACATTAATGTAATGAACCTTGTATGCAATGAATGTGTTATATTCCTTTAATCTTAGTTATTTTTGATGGCGGGAGAAGGGAGGGGGGGGGCTAAAATTGAGTTCTTTGTAATTGGGCTTTTTTTATATGTATTTATTTGAGAATGCCTTGGGTAAAGGTGCAAGATCATGCATTGTGTTGCTTTAATTCTATGATATAAGGTATGCATGTATACAAACACACAGAATGTGTGTATGTACATATGTATGTTTATCTGTATTTGTACTAGACACGATGAACTAACTTCTCCAGTTCTGTTTGAGTAGGCCTACCCTTCAGACACTGACACCCAATGAAGAAATGAAAGAAACAACCTTATCTCCCGCGGTAGGATATGGGCCTATGCTGGACAGGTTTGGGTAAGATTACCTTCGTCCACTACAATATGCTGGGTACTTTTTTTCACCATATACACAATTTGTATTTGTAATGCCCATAATAACCTCTCAATTTCTCGATTTCCTCACGCTTTTTACATTCGTCCATCACCACGTTCCTTGAACCCGTGGTAGGAAATGAATGGAGAAACCCTGAGTTTGGGTGAGAATTTTAAACTATAAAATCTTGTTAAATGCAGATTGTACCTGCATAATATGACTTTGAACATCTTAATAGCTTCTTCTTGCCAGTGTACATCTTGTGCTGTTGTAGCCTGAGATGCCTAAGAACTATTACATTTCAAGGACTTTCACTAGAAGAAAAAGTCTACAATTGACCATAAAAAAAGGGCTAAGTTTGTTCAGCTTGTACTTTCATGTATCTAAAATACAAATGTAGAATCCACGATGACCTTTTAATACCTCTTAACTATCAGGCACTGGTTCGAATTCATCACTTGTCTAGCGGGTCCCAGTAATGGGCACATCAAAGACGCAGGAGGAAATCGAGAAGTTTTTGTCACTGTGGCCTGCTGTGTTCTGTCATATTCACTGGGATGTTTCATGGTAATGTGATAAACATCACAGGCATTTAACCCTCTTATTCAAACTGCTGGGCGTCTGATAAGTTTAGTTAAACAATGCTGGTTCTAAACATCATTTGAATTAGTGAACAATTATGGATGGTAACTGCAGTCGTAACAACAGCCCTACGACCTATTGACGAGGAAAAGGCGGACAGAAATCTTAGAGTATCAACTACTCAAAAGGCTCAGCAGTATTGCTTTGACTATGGTACTGACTATGCCACTAACCTCAGTCTTGCGCGTACTTCCTCTGTGCCTTGGAATTATAGAGTGTTTAAAATTTTACACCGCCATCAATCAACTGTTGTATTAACTCCCGAATTTCTATAGGTAAACCACTCATTTTCTCAATCAGTCACACTAATACTCCTGTCTGTCATTTATCGTTTTCAATTGTACAAGTCTTAGTAGTTTGTTGATACTGTCATCTACAGACAAGTCACATCTCTCCTTGACATCACGCCGCAAGGATAGATTGAAGGAACTGGTAAAATAAATAAAAAAATACAAAAAATAGACACTTAAAATAGAACATAGCCATTTGTAGACTTTAAATCCCTCTTTAAAATGAAAGTAATCATTCTTAGGTATCTCAGGCTACAACAGCACGACGAGATGTACGCTAGCAAGAAGTAGCTACTAAGTAAGATGTTCAAAGTCACATTATGCAGGTGCAGTCTACCATTTCAGAAGATTTTATAGCTTACAAATCACTAATGATTCGTTGTGCTCTTGATTCTAACGCATAGATATGATTCAATAATTTTGTAATGCTGTGCTTATTACCTTTGGGAACATGCGTACTCTTCCTCGGCATTACTTCCACCGTTAAGAGTATGTATCTGGTGAGTGCCCTGCTTCTTTTGGATGAAACATTTCAGTTAAGATGAGGAACTTGTAGGATATTGATGGTAATTATATCCTACAAGTTACTCATATTTAAGTGAACATTTTCGTCCAAAAAAGGACAGTCATCAGATGCTTTTAACTGTGAAAGTAATGATTGCGAAGAGTATATTCCATATAGCTGGAAGAATACAAAATTCTAATTTACATAAAAAATCAAATAACAACTCATATAACTTGTGTAGATGCATAGTATTGTAGTTCCATCAGATAATGACGGTCAAAAGAATCAGAAAACCTTTCAGCCACGCTGACGGTTAGGAAAAAAATAAGATTGAAAAGTGAATGAAAAGCTCATGTGAGCTTGAGACAGTTTTGCAAGAGAACGCTTACTGTGATGAAAGGTATGAAACCAGTCGAAATGCTCTCTCTGTAAGAAGGAGAAAAAAGTATATCTTAGTTTAACCAGACCACTGAGCTAAGTTAACCGCTCTCCTAGGCTGGCCCGAAGGATTAGATTTATTTTACGTGGCTAAGAACCAACTGGTTACCTAGCAACGGGACCTACAGCATATTGTGGAATCCGAACCACATTATAGAGAGAAATGAATTCCTATCACCAGAAATAAATTCCTCTAATTTTGCATTGGCCGCTCGGAGAGTCGAACGCTGGGCCAAGAGCGTGCTAGCCGAGAGCTCTACCCACCCCTCCAATGAAGAACTTGTAAGAAGGAGAGAGAAAGAGAGAGAGATCAACGCAGTGACCTTGGTCGAAACTGTCTCTTTGTTCCTTAAAAGCGGAGTTCATATCAAAATTTCCGTGCAGATTTGAAACTTCGAAGAATCAGTTGAACTGGAATTAACCTACATATGAAGGTAGTGTCGTAGCTGTCTTTTATTCATCATGAAATGTACTGGAGTTACTGAGGCATAGGCTAATCAATTTCTGTATGTCAGTTGCAGTGTTTTTCATAAAAAAAACTTATGTATTTTTTTTAATATTATTAACGGTTTAAAAAAAAAAGTATACCTTAGTTTAACCAGACCACTGAGCTGATTAACAGCTCTCCCAGGGCTGGCCCGAAGGATTAGATTTATTTTACGTGGCTAAGAACAATTGGTTACCTAGCAACGGGACCTACAGCTTTTTGTGGAATCCGGACCACATTATAGCGAGAAATGAATTTCTATCACCAGAAATAAATTCCTCTAATTCTTCATTGGCCGGTCGGAGAATCGAACTCGGGACCAGCAGAGAACGATATCCACCCGTCCAATGAAGAACTTAAAACCAAGCTGCATAATTAAGCAAATGTTTTTCATAACTGGTTTTTGGTTGTTATCGTATGGAAAAAAAAAATCAACCTAACGGAATTCAACGTAGTGGTAATGTAATATCCCCAATTAGGGAACATTTTATTATCGGCGATAAACTCTTTTCCCGCACCACCTCAAAATTTCCAGAAATCGATTTTCATTTTTTTTATAACGCAATATAAGACATTTTTGGGGAAAAACAAAAAGGCTCACAGCAGTATATTATATAAGAAAAAGATAGCATGAAAAAAGAGGCAAAAGTGATCCAATAAAACACCATAATCATTCAGTCGACGAGGAAGGAGATAAATCCTGAAGGATAAATTTACGGAAAGATACAGCATCGGCTTAGGCGCAGAGGAAAAATTGTTATCCTTTCCTATTTCATAAATTTATCGCCTTCATAAATTAGCTCACATTGGAGACTGGGTCTTATGAATCATACGAGTTGTGAATGCAATCACGGTTTCCTTTGCTGGTTAAAACAAGACGATGAAAGAACGCTGTTCTCTCTCTCCTGCCTCCATCTTTTCACATAACACACAGACGATCATTTTTAACCTTTAAGTGAAAATTTGGCAAAAGGCATACTATTATTCATTCTATTTCTTTTACAGTACTTTTATCAAATGGCAATTTTTCCGTTTCTAACTTTCATAAAAACAAATGTTCCCCTGTGCTGTCAAAAAATTACGACGACAAAGTTTAATGAATTTATAAATTATTCAGAATGTTTACACCCGCTGCTTCATGAATATCAATAATTGTAGGAAGAATTTACGTAAAATGAACCTTTATCTGAATCTTATGTTATTGTACCGATGTAGCAATTAAAACGAGTTTCATAAATACACATATAGTGCTGTTCAACAGCAAAACTCACCGTAATATATTTAGTGCATAATGGCTGATTGAAATAGATATGAAACCAAAATTTATCGAAGTTTTGCATGTTGCTAAAAAAATAAATAACTATTACTTTGCACTGGGCGTAAGAAAATCATTTACGGCAAAGCATATGCATTTTTATTTTTGGCTAAATTCAGCTCGCATGCTGACCTTTGATTTTCATTATTTTGCTGTGCTGAACACACCGAAACTGACAAAAACTATTCACCTTTGAAATTATTCCAATACGAAAATTATTTGAAATAGCGGACTGATCAAAGAAATATATCGATTAAAGGTTGTATAAAATATTAATTAAAAGGGACTTTTTAAAACATTTCTAAGTCGGTTTTGAGATCCAGATATGTAGTAGATTATCCAGTTAATAACTCCCTACTTAAAAGGTTGTTTTTAATTATTATCTTATTTTTTTTCTCATCCTTACACCATATGTTAGCAGCCGTGATGACAGTTTCTTACACAAAAAAAAGTATACCTTACTTTTACCAGACCACTGAGCTGATTAACAGCTCTCCTAGGGCTGGCCCGAAGGATTAGACTTATTTTACGTGGCTAAGAGCCAATTGGTTACTTAGCAACGGGACCTACAGTTTATTGTGGAATCCGAACCACATTATAGCGAGAAATGAATTTCTATCACCAGAAATAAATTCCTCTAACTCTTCATCAGCCGGCCGGGGAATTGAGTGACAGT
Organism: Macrobrachium rosenbergii; assembly: GCA_039081455.1. Lineage (NCBI taxonomy): Eukaryota > Metazoa > Arthropoda > Malacostraca > Decapoda > Palaemonidae > Macrobrachium > Macrobrachium rosenbergii. The sequence goes on from JANJGK010000005.1 coordinate 64,074,707, forward strand.
CAGCAGCTCTACCGACTCGCCTAACGAAGAGCTAGTTTCTTACGCAGATGACTAATCTTCCGGTTTAGGCAATGTTATTTCATGTACACTTTCCTTAGTTTTTTGTTTTCAGTCAAGGAGATATTGCCCTTATTTCAGGTATTAGTATTTGCCTATTGTATTCGTCTTTACTAGAACTGTGTAAGAACTCTTTTCGAACTAACCGAAATGACTCTTAGATTAGGTCTCGTAGGGGCCAAGAGCTGGGTCCCCTTTCTTTTTGTTTCTTTGTTTTCCTTTCCATTTCTTGACAACTGATTATCTGGCGCCCGTGGAATCTTGGAATGTGATCAACATGCCTTGCGATTAATGACCCAGGCGATTATCAAATATGCACTTATTAATCAAGACCTGGATTCATCTGGCCTCTGCTTGCTCATGGTCAAGACCTCCAACGAGCTCCAAGTATACCTTAGTTTAACCAAACCACTGAGCTGGTTAACAGCTCTCCAAGGGCTGGCCCGAAGGATTAGATTTATTTTACGTGGCTAAGAACCAGTTGGTTACCTAGCAACGGAACCTACAGCTTGTTGTGGGATCCGAACCACATTATAACGGGAAATGAATTTCTATCACCAGAAATAGATTCCTCTTATTCTTCATTAGCCGGTCGGAGATTCGAACTCGCGGCCAGCAGAGTGCTAGCTGAGAACGGAACCGACCCGCCCAACGAGGAACAAGACCTCTAACAGAAGACCAGCTTCGATATTCAGAAGACTAATTATTAGTTGTACAAAAGACGTTGAGATTACTGTTGTGCGGTTTTCAGTCTTCATTTTCCCCGTGCTTCTTCCTTTGTGGCCTTCATCCTGGTATATTGTCATTTATTCAGCATCCTTTCTTACTTCATCTTTTCACGCTTCATCCTCATTCAGTCGTCTATTTGCGCTTCTGTTTCTTCACGCCACCCCATTTTGCTGGCCTTTGTGCTTTACAAGCAATCTTTTATAGTTATATTTTAATGATGGCTTTCGTTACTGAGTTTTAGCTGTTGTGTTATTTTGTCTGTCTGGCTTTCTGTTTTTAAGGCTCAAGTAGAAAATAATAATTACGGTTTTTTTTTTTTTGCAAAACTTTACGTAAAACTTAACTAGAAATAACTTGACTTAAGATGATCGATGTGTCATTAATCATCTCTAGCAACCTTATTCTTCATTGAACATGAATGCTACTCTTGATTCGGATTCCTGAATGTAAATGTAGTTATTGTCGCATATTTGCCATACTTAGGATCAAGTCTGTTTTTACCAAATCCATATGCTAAAAATAAACTCAAGTCGATCGAAGCTTTAAACAAAGGACAACACAGCAGTAAGCTTGAATTGTGGTTAGTAAAGCATGCATGCCCATGTAGATTTGGATTAAATATTCTATTGTATTTACCAATGACTTTATTGTTCCACCGCGTTTTCGGAATTTTGTCAATGGGATGAGATGTTTTAAATACATATTATACTTAAATAAAAGTAAAAAAAAAACTTGCTAACCGTTGTTTGTAAGGTATGTATGTATGTATGTATGTATGTATGTATGTATGTATGTATGTATGTATGTATGTATGTATGTATGTAGGGTTTTGCCTCTTTCAAAAGTCTCTCACACATGCATATCCAGTTTGAAAGTAGCCACGAATTCAATTCTGCGAAGTAATTCGCGAGTGAATGTCCAGCGTATCGTTTTGAAATTCATATTCGAAATATAATAAATATTTTTTCCTCCTGCCATCAAAGGGAGGGAGAAAATGAGTATTGCACAAGCAAACTTATATAAGAAGTAACGGAATGATTCGCTCGGGATTTCTAATCTACTCGCGTTATTATGCATAAGTATTCACGCATACTGTTTTGTTCAGTGTGCAGCATTTAAGTCTTGCCAAAATGTATAAATTTATATTCAGAACAAAATATATATATTTTTTTTAGCATATATCTGATCTGACTAGCAAGGGTGTTCATTATATACCAACGTAATAGGGAAATAAAACAACGAAAACAGAAAAAAAGATAAAATGGCATTTGTGCGGCATGTAGCATAAGATTGCCTGCTAGGCATGGCACCGGGTGTGTGTGTGTGCGTATGTGTGTAGGGGAATTAGTATGCTAATGATAAGTTTTGAGTGTAAATGCATATATAATGTATATATATATATATATATATATATATATATATATATATATATATATATATATATATATTTAAATGGATGGGACCTCTTTTCCAAGTCACATGTGTCTGTTGTATATCTGTAACGTAGTTGAAAAAGAAATAAAATTAATTTCAATTGATTTAATTACTAGAACTGTGGTTTTCCACTCTCCACTTCATAAACTCTCTCCCTCATTCCCCAAAATGGTTAAGCCTAACCCTATCTCTGTCCAGTTGACTGTTTAAGGCCTTTTCCAGATGCCTTCCTCGACGGCACTAGTCAAGCAATGCAAGGGAGGAGCAAAAAAAAAAAAAAGAGAAAGTTGGCGCCCCGCCTCATTCTAAACCCTCCACGAGGGTTAACTGATGTCATGCGGTCATTATAGGAAACGTGACAAAGATTGACCTTTGCGCCACCTATGTTGGACGCAGTGCGTAATCCCCAAAGGTTATTTTTAGACGATGCAACAGAAACCGAGAGAGAGAACCGCTCAGAACACCACCAAGGACAGATGTCCTTAACCTTGCCTGTCCCTTGAACCTTCCATGTATTCGACTCCGAGGCTCGAACCAGTATACTTTGTAGTGGCATTTTAATTCCCTCCTCCATCGCCAGCGCCCTATCGAATGAGGGCACCGTCATCTTGACAAAGGTAAGGTACTGGAATAAGGTTTCTTAGTCAGTCACGATTCCTGTTACTTCTCTGTCTAATTTGTCATTTATTTTCCATTGTGCGAACACCTTCAGTAATTTGTGTCGGAGCATTCATTGCTAATGTAATTTTGCATTTAGTGGTGAACTGAGTTATTTGGCACCATCTCTGCATTTCCCTCAGTCCCCCTTGAGCATCTTATTGTTATTGCAAGTAACCATCATGCATTCTGCAGATAGGCCTCGACTGTGGCATCTCTCGGCTCTATCCATGTACAGCCCCCTTCTACCCCATTGGATGTTTCCTGTTAAAAAGACGTCGTCGGCGTAGGATATTTATTTTTTGTAGGATTCATTATTTTAGCAGGCCCTTATTATTTGCTATTTAAATATTATTAATTAAGAGAACCCTTGAGTTTATGTAAATTTCCCTCACATGAAGAAGGTCCTAAGCCATAGATTTCCCTTGTTTGTCTATGAATTGTCCTAATATTGAGTCAGATGTGTAATAAATAAAAGGAACTCACCGTGTCCATCCGTTGCCCCCCAGAATCAGGTTAAGTATCCCTCGGACATTCATAGCAATATCTATATGTATATATATATATATATATATATATATATATATATATATATATATATATATATATATATATACATATATATATATATATATATATATATATATATATATATATATATACATACATACATACATACATACATACATACATACATACATACATACATTACTGCTCACTTTTTTAACAGATGCATATGTAATTGCAATAGCCACACTGCTTTCTTAACTTTAAGAATTCTTCGCTCTTTTTTTTTGGATACGCTGGTCAACACAGTACAAAGCCTTAAGATCCAAGTGCAAGAAAATTGAACCAATTATGATGTCCTGTAACGAGAAACGAACCCGCGTCCCATAATCACACTGCAGTCATGTTGCCGACCTGACCATGAGAAGGATGAAACTCAAGTGCCTCTCATACAAATATATATCTGTCGAATTCAGATAAATTTATCATAGCTGGAATACACCCATCCACCATCGTAGCCTAGTTGAAATTAACACAGAGCGAAAGAAAAATATGAAGAGATTTGGGAAATTACCGTAAAATGAGCGAAATAATCTGCACTCTAGCCCAAAACATGGTTTTATTGCCATCAGGGACAGAACAATAAATTCAGAATGATTTATGAAACAGGTTCGCATATTTTGTCTTCAGAGTTCTCATGCAATATGACATTATGTTAAGCGCCTGAAAGGTCTCTACTCTAAAATCCGAAGGCTTTCAGTATTTATTATTATAGCTCTCATATTTTGCAACAGAAACATATTTAACTAAGCGAGAATATACACACGAAATGTGAAATAGTTGACTTCGGATTATCTCTTGACACAGATACGCCAACAAAGTGAGTCTTTTTTGTGAGTAAACAAAAGAATTAGTATTAAAGGGGTAAAATGAGTTCAAATGCACACAAATGTTGCAAGTTGAACACGATTCTAAGAAGGTACAACCAAAAAAGCCATAATAAGAAATAAACAGGTTAACTAGAATATGGCTGTAGTAACATTAATAAAGGACGGTGGAAAGAAACAAGAAAGAATGCGTAACACCAGAAAAAAATTGCCAGTTTCTGTAATTATCAGATAAACATGGTGACACCATCAGATTTTTAACTGTGCCTAGAAGATTATTCATGCAGTAAATAAAACCCTAAACTTCAATATCATATTAAGAGGTGAGCGTAAGAAATGAAGTTCCCGGAACCTTTCTCGTATAGAAGAAAAATATGCCAAAAGAATACGAAATGCAATTGGCTGAATGGCCCCAAAAGCAAACAGCATGGAAGCTGTTTATATTTTTAAACAGCCTCTTTTCCGATTCAGTCAGTATCGCGAACCTGAGCAGTACCTTTTCAGCAGAAGGAACATGAAGATTTTCCTCTTGCTCAATTTCCACTCGACTTTTTAAATCTCAGAAAATTCAGACCTGAAGCATATTTTCAATAAAGAGACCACCATGTGTTAACTTAATAGTTCCCAGCAAGGCTTATGGTGTGGCGTTGTTAGCCTTATTCCTCTCTCTGCATTGGTTGTTAACTCCCGGTCCCCCAAACCTAACCAAGTACCAGGTATCTAATACACCTATGTTAATACGAGGGTATAGTAAATTTGAAAAGGGTAGTATTTTTCACTATCATGATTGATTCCAGCGCGCTGAATGAGATCAATAGCCAATTAGAAATTTAATGAGTCTGCTCTCATGGAGAAGAATGTAAAATCATTTCCGTCCATCTCAGAGGCATATAATTATTTTAGTGACTACCATCAACAGTGCAATTGCCTCTATTCCAACAACGAAAGGAAAGCCCTCTAGACCAGCAGTTCCTTGGTGGAACAAAACCTGCAGTAGTATGAGAAAGATCACTAGAAAATGCTAAAAACAGTATAAGAGTGGAATAGCACAAGCCCAAGTTATTTACCAACGTGCTGTGGCCAAACATAATAAATATTTTAAAAAGGTAAAAAGAGAGTTATGGGTGTTCTACATAAATGGCATTAGCTCAAAAGCGCCATCCAAAATGATTTGGAAGAAAATTAAAAAAACTAAATGGCAAGTTTGCCCCTGAACCTCTGCCTACCCTTAAGATAAATAGTGACCTAACCACCCAACCAGAGAGGGTCGCAGAAAAATTATGAGAACTATTTTCGAGAATTTCAAGCCATTAGAAATACCCAGATTTCTCTTGATTTAAGTGAAAATAATTTTGAACCATATAATGCAAAATTTACACTGCAGGAACTCAAAGATGCCTTGCAGAATACCAATCCATCAGTCCCTGGTGAAGATAATATAGTATATGGAATACTGAAACATCTCCCAGAAAAGTCAAAGAAATTTCTTTTAGATATGATAAATAAAATCTAGGAAACTGGTATTATTCCTAAGAGCTGGGAATTATCATTAATCCTCCCTATGAAGAAACCAAACAAGGATCCTTCTTTACCAGCAGCTACAGACCAATAGCTCTCACCAGTTGTGTTTGTAAGCTGATGGAAAAGATTATTAACACCAGACTTGTATGGCACTTAGAAACAAATAAACTGCTTTCTCCATTCCAGTTTGGTTTTAGGAAAACGAGATCTACTTTAGATCCATTGCTCAGGCTGTCAAACCAAATACAACAAGGTTTTGCTAAACAGAGCCAAACAATAGGAGTTTTCTTTGATTTGGAAAAGGCGTATGACACCACATGGCGTTTTGGTATTATAAAAAAGTTGTATAAGGTGGGCAGTAAAGGAAAAATGATCAGATTTATAAATCCGTTTTTATCAGAAAGATATATAAAGGAAACAGTGGGGAAGCATGTATCGCAACCTTTCTTACAAGAAGAGGGAGTTCCTCAGGGTAGTGTCCTTAGTGTCACCCTCTTTGCTGTTGCCATTAATAAAGTATTAGAAAAGATATCATCACCAGTGAAAGGCTCTTTATTTGTAGATGATTTGGCTCAGTACTGCACAGGATATGATGTAGTATCTACTAGCAGGTTCATGCAGAGCCATCGATAAAGTAAGCAAGTGGGCTGATGAGCAAGGACTTCGATTCTCCAAATCAAAAACCGTCTCTGTTCGGTTCTGCAGGCACCGAACTAAGGAAACCATTCCAACTCTTACCTTAAATGGAATTATTTTACCTTACTCTACTGAAATAAACTTTTTAGGAATGGTCTTTGATGAAAAGCTCACTTGGAATAATCATATTGATCAGTTAAAAGTGAAAGTGAAGATATCACTAAATATTTTAAAAGTAGTATCTAATTTTAATTAGGGTGCTGTTAAGAAATCGTTGTTAAGGCTTTAGAATGCAGTATGTTTATCTAAGTTATACTATGGCTGCCAAGTATACTCATCTGCTTCAAAGACTAAACTTACGAAATTGGACGTTGTGCATATGGGGCTAAGGATCTGCACTGGCGCTATTAGAACTTCACCCATTGAAAGTATTTATGTAGACTCCCATCAGCTACCACTGGACTTTAGGAGGCATGAGCTAGGTCTGAGACACACCATGCGGCTGAAAAGCTCAAAGAAGAATCCTTCTTTGGAGATCTTAAAACAGTGTGACTCAAGGCTTTTTGGATCTAGATCTTCAATACCATTTCAGATCAGACAACTGGATGAACTGGAGGATGAAAGTATAAAAACGCAGAAGATCCTACAAGTTAAACATCCTGCTATCCCTCCATGGTTTATTCCAGCAATAGATGTCAGCATTAAAGAGATAGAGAAGAAAGGTCGTCCGGAAGAAGAAGTCAGAAAGAAGTTTTTGGAGCATGATGAGAGGCATTTAAATAACAGGAAAATCTATACTGACGGATCAAAATCAGATGTAATGGGACGTGCAGTGGTGTGTGAGGGGGGTAATCATATATAAAAAAGTTACCAGACTCCTCATCCATATTCACCGCTGAAGCAGCAGCCATAGTTGATGCTTTAAATCTTGCATCTCATAAGAAATTTAAATCTACAGTAATATATAGTGACTCAAGGAGTGTTTTAAAAGCCCTAAAGAAGTCTAATCCTACCATCCCTTAATTCAAAAGGCTCGGGAATGGCTTTTTTATCTTTCTGTTCGCCACAAATCAGTTAAGTTTTGTTGGATTCCTGATCACACTTTCCTAGAAGGGAACGAACTGGCTGATAGTAAAGCAAAGGATGCTGCAAGATGCGATTTCTTAACTAATAAGGTGCCACATTTGGATATGCGTCCAGTTATTAGAGGATACATTCGTAAGAAATGGCAGCAGAGGTGGACTTTCTCCATTTTATCCACAAATTAGGAAGTACAGAAATATTAGAAAAAGTATTGATTTTTGGAGTTCGGGTTTTAATCATAACAGAAGATTCGAGATAATCCAAACACGGCTTAGGATTGGCCATACCCGCTTCATCCATAGTTATATTTTAGAGGGAGCCAGTGCCCCAGTTGTGCTCACTGTGGTGATCAGCTATCTGTTGAGCACATGCTGGTGCACTGTCCTAGATTTAATGGCCTTAGGGCAAAGTATATATTGGCGGAGAAGACTGTTTTAGAAACTCTAAATGATGATGTTGAGGTAGGCAACCTAATTGGTTATCTGAGAGAATCTGATCTTTTTAATGATATATGATTTAGTATATTTATTAAAGATTTGTCATATTTATTTTATACATTAAATATATATTATATATTAAATATATAATTTTTATATTTATTTATTTTTTATGTTTTTTTTCATTATCAGTGACATCATTAATTTATATATGTCATCTTCATTGCTGCGCTGAATAATCCTGATGGGTTCCGGCGCTTGGTCTTGAAGTCCTAAATATCATAATCATTCAATTATAATCAACACCAGGTCGTCCTGGTATTAGGCTCACCTCCCTCCTCAATAACCTCACCCCTCTCCTTTCCCCTTCGTTTCGAGGTAAAAGCCTATCGATTCCAACTGATGAAGTTTACGAGCGCCAGTAAACTCCCGCCATATCGTTTGTAACGCCAAAGGCTGCAATAATTTGTTACACCAGTCGAGTCGTTTACGTTGTGGCTTTTGCCTCCGGGAGATGATTTAGGAGAAAAATTGCAAAGCTTTTGTCTCCTAATAATAATCTGTTGTCTCTATTTTTCACAGAAGTTTTTTAATACTCTTTAATTCTGCTGACTGTGCATAGTCATGAAGGGAAAACAGCAGAAGTATATCTTATGACAAATTAGGGTTTAATAGCTTCATACACTGATATATTTATTGAAAGCCTCTATCATAGGAAATGTATATATCAACTAAATCACTATCATTGTCAGAAATCGTAATTTACGATGCTGATTCCCGTTTAACTTTGGAATATTTTTAATGGTTTACTTATCTTTTCCGGAAAAAGAAAAGTATTCTCGTAGAGTTTTGTTTATTTTTTTAGGGGGGGGCGGCCGTTGGTAAACAGTGTTCGATAAAGAAATTAAGATTAAATATTCAGAATAAAATTTAACAAAACTTATTTGCATTTTTGCACAATTACTCTGCATTGATAAATCATTTGATCTCCGCAAAATTATAAATCTGTCTTTATAGGCATGCTTACAAAATGCAACATCTGAAACCACTGTTGTAATTATGAAGCAAGAGAAAATTATTTAAATATAAAGGTAAGCAAAAATGTTACGATTATACAGTAATTTCATTCATGAAAATGTTAAACTCCCCTCGCCTCTCTCTCCCTTTCTCTATATCTCCCCACAGATCATTTACCCATATGCATATGCACTTTACACAAACTCTTATGAAGTATAGTGTACGTGTTAATGTATTTTGTGTAGATTGCATGATATACAACAGCCAAACAGAGATGTACGCATCTACCAAAGCACATTGAGATCCAGAGAGATATCGCACAAAAATTACATGATCAAAAATGCTCGCGTATAAAGAACAAAGAACAAGATATACGCGTGGAGATGAGTTGCAAAACTCTGTGTAACGGAAGTTTACGCGCTTTTGTTGTTTGTAACTAGAGCTGTAGTTAAAAATGCATACATTTATGTTGAATAAATAAAATAGGGACTTTAGAATTAACGGGTGGGCATAATTACATATTTCCACAGACTGAAAGATTAATAGTCTTTGTGAAACGTAACATTTTCATGTTTATAATTTCTGTTATGAAGAATCATCCTACGGCTAAGAACTCGTTCTGAAATTCGTTATATTACAAGATAAGGAGTGTTTTCAATAAGAAAACGTGATGCAAGCATAAGTATAAAGTTACCTCACAGATAGTTGTATTGTATTTTCAATCAAAATTTTCAATGGTAGAAGGTAAACTGTAGAGGCCTCAGACCTGTAAAATTACTCAGATAAATCTTGTAATTCTCATTATTTCAAGTACATGTTTTATACCAGAATTTAATGAAAACCAAATTTCATTTCACCCTCTGAAACAATGTTTTTGGAGTTTGATCCGCGTTGTCGTGAGGGGTCCTGTATTCGATTTTCGAGCGAGGTTAGATGATTTAAGTATTTGCTGTTGAAGTTGGTCTTGTACGCTTGGTCAGTTTCAGTATTTGCCATTTTTCATATCAGTAATAATAATAATTGTTAGTTTAAATACATTTGCATGTGTAAATGATAAACAATATAAACGAGTGAAAAATGCGAAGAAGTTTCTTCGGCACGATCGAGTTTTCTGTACTGCGTATAATGCTGTATGAGCCGCGGCCCATTAAACTTTAAGCCACGGCCCGGTGTTGACCTGTCCTATAGCTTTTCCATACGCACGATCATGGCTAACTGTAACATTAAATAAAAAAAAAAACTACTGAGACTAGAGGGCTGCAATTCGGCATGTTTGATGATTGGAGGGTGGATGATCAACATACCAATTTGTAGCCCTCTAGCATCAGTAGGTTTCAAGATCTGAGGACGGACAGAAAAGTGAGGACGGACAGACAAATTTTCTTTTACAGAAAACTAAAAATTGCGATTTTAACTCTCTCTCTCTCTCTCTCTCTCTCTCTCTCTCTCTCTCTCTCTCTCTCTCTCTCTCTCTCTCTCTCTGTGTGTGTGTGTGTGTTTGCGCGTGTACGTGTAGAATTTATATCCACAGGCAATTAGTGCACTGGGAACATCGATTTTTGAACATTAATTTTAGGATCCGCGATCGAATCTTGCTTGAAATCCCAAATGAATCAAAAGTTTCTTGCTTGAATGTGGCCACAAACATTTACATACATGTGACAAATTCAGACCCGGTACACATAAATTCCCCCTCCAAATTTCATATCAGTAAAACGAAAATAACGAGAATATTCGTATTTACATTCTAGTCTGTGACTTCCTTATTATTATTATTATTATTATTATTATTATTATTATTATTATTATTATTATTATTATTATTATTATTATTATTATTCACAATATATATTTCAATTAAGTTAGGTTTCATAAATATCAAAGTATGGTAGATCTAAGCAGTAGCTCCGCGGCGGCGATTTCCTTCTTACTTGACTTTTTCTACAGTTTTTTGGTTGCTAATTATGGATTTACCTTCAATTTTTTGTCGCACGAATGCAATTAACCTGTAATTAACCCCTGAAGTCCATCCAACAAGGGGTTTCCATACGCGATCTTCACAAGACAAAACACGGGAACGTCTGTTTGGAACGGTTCATATCCCGTCCGGCAAGTGCAATAACTTGTTAACGTTTATATTTATATATGTGTGTGTTTTCATGTATATGAAAATTGGCGCCCCCGCCATGAAATTTTTCTTGATCCGGTAGTAGTATAAGATACATATTAATTCAAGCTGCCAATGCTTTGAAAACATTCAGCAATATCTGGATGAGAAATGAAGTAAACCATTTATCTACTAATATTAAGGGTAAGGAAAAGACTTTGATCGTCGGCTGTGTTCACTGGTGCAGTTCTGTATATGAAATCATTGTCTGACCAGACTTGAATGATTGAGCTAAGTTATGCCCTGTTTATTAACTCATTAATTTGGCTTGGCCCGTGAACATTCGTATCTTGAAGACTTTTGACTGGTAAATGAAATGAAGGTCAAAATCTGAAACTAAAGCTAAGAATCTTGTGCAAAATCTTGAGACATGGATGCACGAGTATAATCTTTTTTTAACGAAGGTTATGATAAAATACACCAAAGGTGCATTAAAGTTCAGAATTGTTTCTTTTGAACAAGCTTAAATGGAAATTCGTAAGATAATTTCATTATGATTCATAAAAATGCTGAAATAATGTGAACATATTGGTAATCTTTAAGCTTAACCCCACTTTTTTCGCTACACAGTAGGCTACTGTGTTGAGTTTTGTTATTTTTCTGACAAGAGTTGCGCAGTTGTCATAGAAGTGTACTTTATTTTTTCAGTAGCTATAATTCCAGTGTAATTAAAGCATTCACCAATTGTAAGTCGATGGAACATTTCCTAAAAGTAATTGTATATCACCTGTAATCCAAATCGAACATACTCTGCGTCTGCAAAGGAATACTGAAGCTTATGAAAGCTTGAATATACTTCAAATTATATCACCAAAACCGTGTCAGATTTCTTGCAATAGACACATGAAGTATTTACCATAAATGACAATGTGAAAAAAAATTCTGAAAAAGCTTTAATAAAGAGTATTTCTATAGTAATAATTCAGAAAATAGACATTTTGAATCCTTCGGTTGCTTGCTTCCTCTCCTTTTAAGAAGGAAGGTGTAATTCGTATTTCATTTTGAATACCAGAATCTACTCACAATATTGTAACTAATTTGTGGAATGTTATTGAGAGGAAGAAGACCTGCCGCCTGGCACGAGCGCATTTCGTAGTATTTTCAGCGTAGCAAGTAATACTCGAGTGAACGAAGCTGATAAGAGAATAAATAAAAAATCAAAAAAACAACAAGCGGCAACTCCTTTGCAGGCAATACTGAGTTCTACCTTGTTGCAGACGACGTTGAGGATATCGTGTCAAAAATAGGAAGGAGGCAGAGTTGGACGGACAATAAAAGTCTCGAAGTCTGAGGCCAGTTCAGTAAAATCAGAATGCATAAAAAAGATTCTAATTGTCAAAGTGTGGGAATAAATACGACAGGATATGAGGCAATTAAACCTAATAAGATTAGTATTAGTATTAGCTGATGAACGTCTTCATATAGCTGATCTGATATTATTGTAATTATGTAGAAAATGGAATAATATCAATAAAATATACATGTGCAATCTTATATAATCAAAAGACCAGATTACCAGTCTACCAAATAATTACTGAAGAAATAATTGCAAGGCTTATTCAGTAAGGCATCCGACTTCATTACGAACAAATCCCGGGTGACCGGGTCACCTACATTTAGTTTCACTCGCTACCGAAAGAAGAGAGAATACATGATGTATTTTGACAGGCATCACAATAAAGAATATGAGACTTACATATGCCGGGAAATATCATGACGCATAGACCACACTGTGTAATACACGTAGTAATATAGAGTAATATAGATTGATCTAAGCAACATGCCAAATCAATATCGAAAAAGAAGTTTAGAGGATATTGCTCTAAGATCTGAATGATTGTGAAAGTTGGATATGTTTAAGAGAAAAAAAATACATATTTTTAAAACGTTATAAATTAGGAATAACTTACTCATAAAATGGGCCTCGCCTATATCTGGAAGCTGTTTGATAAACTGTTGTGCCGAAAAGTACCAAAACATTATGTCAAGTTACTCGCTTATTGGTTAAACTTTCAAAATTTTGTTGCTCAATGGGATGATCAATTTTCTAGCTCCTTCGGTAGCAGTAATGGCTTGAGACAGGGAGGTATTCTGTCACCCTACCTTTTTAACATTTATGCAGACGGCCTGAATATTCGGTTGGATGGTTCCGGAATAGGATGCCGCATCGGGGATGTTGCTTTTAATCATTTTAGCTATGCGGATGATCTAGTTATTCTCGCTCCCACTGCTAGGACACTTCGAAAACTTCTGAAGATTTGTGAAGACTTTACCATAGAACATGATATATTATACAGCACTAGCATAACTGTGTGCATGCTGATTCCTTCATGTAACAACAAAAGTCAGGAATACCCATGGATTTCATTGCATAATGACTTATTACAATTTGTAAATTCATTCCCGTATCTGGGCTACATAATTACTAGTAACAATAAGAGTAATGAAGAAAATGAACAACAGCGTCGGAAGCTCTGTGTGAGAGGGAACATGCTTATAAGAAAATTTAATTTCTGCGTTGATGAAACTAAAGTTCAATTATCCAACCTTTTTGTACGACAATCTGTTGTTCTTCGCTATGGTATCACTACGCACAAGAAACTTTCGGAAGACTAAGAGTGTATCGTAATGATATAATAAGGGGGCTGAAGGGGGTCGCCCGAAGTAACAGTGCTTCACACGTTTTTGTGACTCTGGGTTTGCCCTACCTTCATGTTATCCGGCGCCACGCAGCAGTACTCAGTTTACAACAGAGATTGGAGAAATCAAATCATGTTTTGATACGATTGCTAAAAGACAGTGATGCGTCTTTACTATTTACACTACATGCTGAGTGGCTCAGAATACTCTACTGATAGATAAAACTACTTTTTTTATGTTCTATATTTGGAATGATTTGTGCGTTATGTTTATTATGTAGATGGAGAATAATATAGTTGTTATTGAGCTTATTTACGCTTGCTTTTTAGGCCTAGTTGCGTGAACCTTTTTAAAGTTTTTTTTATGTTTATTGGTAAGATACAGACTTTGGTCATGATAATTGTAGTTTTTCTGTAAATTTTTTTGTTTAATAATAAATCAAAATTGTAGCCTCTTGGCACCACTACTTTTATTTGTAAATTTACTGTATATGAATTCATATTCTAAATAAAGTATTATTATTATTATTATTATTATTATTATTATTATTATTATTATTATTATTATTATTATTATTATTATTATTATTATGTATATGTATATGAAGGCGATAGGAGGACATTAAAGATGAACATGGAAAACGAGAAAATGTGTCCATATTTAGTAAGAGGCCATACCTTTTAAAGCATGCGAGCTTTTTCTTTTTCCGATGTTACATTTATATCTAAATAATAATGTTTGAATTATCTTATGATGAAGGCGGTGCGAGAAATGAATTCCTGAAATAAATGAAGGCGGCCCATGCAGAGAGATGGCAGTCAGAGACACCCGTCGGTGCGAAATGATAACTTAGGCACATCAAAACCTCCTGAGATAAGACAATTTGACGGTGGCAGAATTTTGATTGTGCTCTCTCTCTCTCTCTCTCTCTCTCTCTCTCTCTCTCTCTCTCCTCCTCCTTCTTCAAGCAACGCATTCATGGTGATTGATCAGGCTCTTATGCAGTCAGAGTACTTTAAGTCACTGCAAGTGTAATGTATGAAAGCTGAATGCACAGACCAGGAGAATTCATCCCTTGGGGATACAGGGAGGAAAAATTTTTGTTTGCTTTGTGTGTAAAATATCGGTATCTTTCATACAAACCTATGATAATAAAATCCGAGTGGATCTTTCTGGTTTGTCCGCCCTGGGTCGGGCGGGGTAGGTAGGAGATCGGACGGGAAGGGGAGGCATAACACATCCACCCTCCTCCTGCAAACCTATTTGTCCGCCCCGGGTGGGGCGGGGTAGGTAGGGGTGACATGACGGGCAGCGCCGGGTTCTAGCGCAGCGTAGCGAGCTCCGTCAAGCTCATTATAAATAAATGGTAAAATTTCCTACATGCAAGAAAATGTAAGGGAACACCCGCTGTCGAAAGTAACATAGTCTAACAACTTATACTTAAGAGGATGATTTTTTTTTGTTTTGTTTTGTTATCTCATGAAACTATATGAACAGATTTTTAGAATATTTTTTTTATACTATGGGCAGATAAGCAGTGAAGTGTCGATCTGTATCTTGGATTTTCCATTGCCTCATTCAGTTAGCTTCCTGCTGTTTGCAAAAGAATTTGGGAATAATGCAAACTGTTGGGTGACTATGCTAGTCATACCCTTAAATTCATGTGCCATATTTTTAAGAATTATCTGTGACGGATTTTTTTTTCTCCCGAAATAAAGAACAGAATTTAAGCAAAAATATTTTCATTAAGCATCTCTCGAAAATTCACCTGAAACTTAACGAGCGTTATTCTTGTTCGAAGAAATAAAAGGTAAAATTACCCTCATGTAAAGTTTATTGTTAACAAATGTCATTCTAAAACACTCCTGTTCAGTACCTCAAAAAACAACGTACCGTCAGTGCAAGAGGAGGATAAATCTTAAGATGAAACCAGTGATTTCGTAAAACGGAAGAGAGAGCGAGCGAAGAGGTTTAGAGCAGTTGATAAGGCGTCCTCATCAGTCCCCAACTCCCGCTGAAAACGCATAGAACAAACTCCAGCCGATTTCTTTTATGACAAATTACGCCATTAAACCATCGGGGAATGTCTTCCTGTTAAAACAATTTTTTCCCAAAATATTTTCCATCAACTCACGCTACAATGGTTATGATGTCTTATTCGGTATTTTTAGACGTTGAAATGCAGCCTTTTAATTTGATCGATTTTTCAATGAATAATATCAGCAAGAACTAAACCCTCTCTCTCTCTCTCTCTCTCTCTCTCTCTCTCTCTCTCTCTCTCTCTCTCTCTCTCTCTCTCTCTCTCTCTCTCTCTCTCTCTCTTGAAGAATTAAACAAAGAATGGGAAAACATATTTGTAAGTGATGATATACAGGTAAATACCGATATATTATATAAAATATTAGAGGAAATAGTGGAAAAATATATACCGAAGAAAAAAAGTAATCATCAGTCACGAATTCCAAGAGACAGAAGGATCTTGTTCCAGAAAATTAGAAAGTGGAAAAAAGCTCTTGCAAAAGAAAAGAATGCATGGAAAGTGATGGAACTAAAAAGTAAGATAGAAAATGCAGAACAAAAGATTATACAATCAAAAGAAAATGAAAAATGGAACCTAGAAGAAATGACACTACAAAATATCAAGCAAAACCCTAAAATTTTTTATTCATATGCAAAAAAGATGAATAAAATAAGAGTAGAAATAGGCCCTCTAAGAATTGAAGGGCGATTAACGAATGAAAAAAAGGAAATATGTAACATATTAGCAGAAAGATATAAGAGTGAATTTACACCTAGAATTGACAATGAAGATAATGATACAGAAATAAGAGATGAAAATACTGAATACTTATCAGATATAGATATTACAGAAGCCGATATTGTGCAGGCTATTAATGAAATTAAAAATGGATCAGCAGCAGGACCAGATGGAGTACCTGCCATATTGTTAAAGAAAGTGGTTCATTCAATCGCAAAGCCGCTAGCAATATTATTAAGACAAAGTATAGATACAGGCAAGATTTATGATGAGCATAAATTAGCATATATTACTCCTACTTTCAAAAGTGGTTCAAGACTAGAGGCAAGTAATTATAGGCCTTTGAGTCTGACATCTCATATTATGAAAGTATATGAAAGGGTAATGAAAAAAATATAATGAAACATTTAATGAAAAATAGATTGTTCAATATAGGACAACTTGGTTTTGTACCCGGAAAAAGTACACAAACCCAACTGTTAGTCCACCATGAAAGCATATATAAAAATATGATAAATGAAAAAGATACAGATGTGGTTTACCTAGACTTTGCAAAAGCTTTTGACAAGGTAGATCATAATATATTAGCGAAAAAAATGAGAAAACATAACATTGTTGACAAAATAGGAAGATGGATAAAAGAATTTTTGCAAAACAGAAAACAGATAGTGATTGCAAACGATGAGAAATCGGATGAAGCTACGGTAATATCCGGTGTACCACAGGGTACGGTGTTAGCTGCATTGCTGTTTGTGATTATGATTGCAGACATAGACAGTAATGTTAAGGACTCAGTAGTAAGAAGTTTCGCAGATGACACAAGAATAAGTAGAGAAATTGCTTGTGATGAAGATAGGAACTCGCTACAAAGAGACCTAAACAAAATATATAATGGGCAGAGATAAATAGGATGGTATTTAACTCTGATAAATTTGAATCAATGAACTATGGTGATAAAGTAGGAATGCTATATGCATATAAAGGACCTAATAATGAGACAATCACAAACAAGGAAGCAGTTAAAGACCTTGGTGTGATGTTGAATAGGAATATGTTATGCAATGATCAAATAGCAATTCTATTGGCAAAATGCAAAGCAAAAATGGGAATGTTGTTCCGGCACTTCAAAACAAGAAAAGCTGAACACATGATTATGCTTTATAAAACGTACGTACGTAGTCCACTTGAATATTGCAATATAATATGGTACCCACACTACCAAAAGGATATTGCACAAATAGAGAGTGTACAAAGGTCATTTACAGCTAGAATAGAAGAAGTTAAGGACCTTGACTACTGGGAAAGACTACAATTCTTAAATTTATATAGTCTTGAAAGGAGAAGAGAACGCTATATGGTAATTCAAGCATGGAAACAGATAGAAGGAATTACCGAAAACATCATGGAACTAAAATTATCAAAAAGAGCAAGCAGAGGTAGATTAATAGTGCCAAAAACTATACCAGGAAAAATAAGGAAAGCACACAGGACATTAATCCACCACGCACCAGCATCGATAATGCAGCGTCTATTCAATGCGCTACCAGCTCATCTGAGGAACATAACAGGAGTGAGCGTAGATGTGTTTAAGAATAAGCTCGACAAATATCTAAGATGCATCCCAGACCATCCAAGACTGGAAGATGCAAAATATACCGGAAGATGCGTTAGCAACTCTCTGGTAGACATCAAAGGCTCCTCACACTGAGGGACCTGGGGCAACCCGAACGAATTGTAAGGTCTGTAAGGTAAGGTAAGGTCTCTCTCTCTCTCTCTCTCTCTCTCTCTCTCTCTCTCTCTCTCTCTCTCTCTCTCTCTCTCTCTCTCTCTCTCTCTCTCTCTCTGTATTCATTTATTTTTCAGTATTAATCAACAGAGAAGTTCAAGTTCGGTACCTACACTTAAACCGAGTCAAGAAAATTCCAATCCGGTGTCACTGCCACCCTGCGAACAGAGATAATTTGAAGTAACTAATTCAAGTTGCAGAAATACAAGCCGCACTCCTTAATTATTACTAATACGACCCAAAACCACTTTATCTTCAACTTTCCAGGTCAACATCCCATTGACTCTCTCTCTGTCTCTCTCTCTCTCACACACACACACACATCTGGATTATTAAAGACCCGGCTTAAATGTAAGCCTCTCTCTCTCTCTCTCTCTCCCCGGGTGGTAAATAAATGCGTATATGCCGAGGGTAGTGAAAACTGTCAACTACTACTTCAAAATGGAATATTCATACTAATTAGCAATTTAAAAAGCGCCAGCCAATAACTGTCCATGAGAATCAAAGCCTTTATTGTTTACATTAAAAAAATAAAGTTTTCTCAGGGATAAGTTGTTTCCCATAAAATAGTTTTGAAATGAACCATTTGCTGGGTAAATACTGTATTTTATCGAATTCATGACACTATTCAGCTTTTTCACTCTCTCTTTAACAGTCAATCTAAAGCGTGTTGTGAAACATTTATCCTGCTATGCAAATAATAATAATAATAATAATAATAATAATAATAATAATAATAATAATAATAATAATAATAATATTCTTTTGGTCTGCAGGTAGGTGGTAGAATGAATTTCCAAAGGACATGGAAAGATGTCCAGTTTTTAGTTTTCTGTAAAAAAAACTATTGTGCCAGCTTTGTCTGTCCGTCAGCACTTTTTCTGTCCTCCCCCATATTTTAAAAACTACAGAGGTTAGAGTGCTGCAAAATGGCATGTTGATCATCCACCCTCCAATCATCAAGCATATCAAATTGCAGCCCTCTAGCCTCAGTAGTTTTTATTTTATATAAGGTTAAAGCTAGCCATAATCGTGTGTCTGGCAGTGATATAGGACAGGCCACCACCAGGCCGTGGTTAAAGTTTCATGGGCCGCGGCTCATACAGCATTAAACCGAGACCACAAGTAGATCTATTTTTGGTGGCCTTGTTATGCGATGTACAGAAACTTTGCGCATTTTTTACTTGTTTATTTTACTCTTACGCCCTGACGAACTTGCAGGTGGTCATCTATTGAGAGAATGTATGAAATGAAAAGGTGGACGAGTATTCATAGCAGGAACTTGCAGGAACGCGGGATTGGTGTCTTGGCGGGTTGAATTTTCATTGGTCAATTTGCTCCTCGAGCGGTTCGAATTTTCATTGGTCAATTTCGGCCTCAGGGATGTGCGTTGTAAAGGCCGCAGGCGTTCGGGCCTTCTTGGCTGTACTAATCGTGGGGGTTGAGGGGTTTTACCTGTGTATCCCCCGCTGGTATTACCAGTGCGGTGCTCTCTCTCTCTCTCTCTCTCTCTCTCTCTCTCTCTCTCTCTCTCTCTCTCTCTCTCTCTCTCTCTCTCTCCGCCTCGATGGTATTTAGCGCCGGCTGGTCTCTGCTGTTTCTCGTGATGATCGTCGGGAGAAATTCAGTTTTTTTAACAGTATACAGTATATGCTGGGTTTTTCCCATGATATTCAACGCTTCTAGAAACTGGGGTCGTTGGCGGTTCACTTACTGGTCTAATTTTTACAGCATTAATTAACTCATCCCTTTCCAGTTTTCTCTGTTGCCCTTTATGGGCGTGTTTCATTGCATAATAAACATTAAGAAATTCATAGACAAAGTAAAAATAAAACAAATGAATAGGGAGATATATAATAGCCTACATATTAAAGAAAATAGTAAATAAATAAATTGATAAAATCAGTGTAATATGCTTACGGTAGTTAAAAGTATTACTTGTCATAATTATTCTCTGGACAGTATGCAGTACTATAAAAAATGAAAAAGGATTGGGGAGTTTCCACTGATCTGCTTGTCGTAGTCACTGACTAGTAAACTGTTGTAAAAATATTTACACAATTAGGGCTAATATTATACAACAAATGCTTCTGGTCTGAGTGCCCTAACAATTATAATTCCATATAAGTAATTTCATTTTCATTTCACCTCATTTCACTGCACGATCAATTCCGGTTACACAAATTTGAACAATGCAGAGTTCACCATTCATAATGCAAGCTATCATATAAGTATCATAAATCAATGGTAATTTGAACTCTGTCTTCATGAATGTGTCTCACAGTAATCTAAAAATCACTGTACAAGAAGTGATATGGCATCGGAATCAAGAGGAAAGGTTAACATAGCAAGTAATATTTTCATCATGCCTCTCTGTCAAACTCATAATGACATGAACTGTGTTTTTTTAAACTCGAGGTAATTCCAATAATTCGAAAGCTTTAAATAAGTATGCTGTAAACTTCAGAAAAGTATTATGGCATCGAGCACCGGTCTAAACACCATATAAATTTCTTGTGCAGGTCTGTCAGCGGGTGTCGTTAACGCAAGTTTTTTTTTTTTTTAAAGCAAAGTCTTGCAGATATTGTGCCTATTTTTTGTATTAAATGTCTTTAATTGTTGTGGTTGTACGATTTTCCATTTTCTTTTACTTTTTCATTGTTTAGTGGAGTAAGTGTTATTTTTTCTTGTGCAGTGCATACTAATTGATAATGATTTTGGTTTTACACTTCATGAATGGCAACTGTATTGTTATAAAATATTGAATCATTCTATTATGAGGATTGTTAGGATATGAAAACCTGAGTCGCTCCACATATCTGTTAGGGACAACGTTGAACTATCTATAAATGCATGTCAAAATTCAGTCGCTGAAAATATTACAAAAACGCTGAATAGTTTTCCATGTTATTATAATATAATGACAAAAGTCAACATATCTTTGAAAAACAGCATCAGAATTTTCACATAAAATGTGTAAATTGTTTTTCATTTCATTAATGATCTTTGTATATCATGCACTTATCCTTTACAGTATAAAGCCTGCGTATAGTTACTTTGTATTCAAGCATCCTTACAGAAGCAACACCAAATCTACTCTTCAACACAATCATGCACCAGTTAGGGGCAGGAGAATGAGAGAGCCTTCATACAGGTCAAATAGTGACTTACAAAGGGCACTCATAGTACCGCGGGGGTTTCAGACGCGCAGAACTTCCGGTCTTTCTCTTAGGAAGGACTTTTTTATTGAGCAAACGTAAGTCAAGAAATAACTGGGAAAAGATGGAAACTCGCTTTCCGTATCTCTCTTCCCATTACTTCTCTTCCGTTTTCTCTTTTATCTGGCAAACTCACTTTTCTTTAAGAAGTTCCATTAATCATACTAGAGTTCTCTCTCTCTCTCTCTCTCTCTCTCTCTCTCTCTCTCTCTCTCTCTCTCTCTCTCTCTCTCTCAACAGCTCAGTAACTTCGGCATATTGCATTTTCACAAAAAGTTAGTCGAGTGTGTGCTTATGGTATCAGAGAAGATACAAAAAAAAGAAAAAAAGAAAAAGGAACAAGAACAATGTAAAGAAAAAATAATTCTGCGTATCAGGACTTCTTCACCCAAAGAAAGAATAAAACTGCAAGATAGGAGTGGTGGAGACTGGGAAGGGCTATAGATGTAACTTTCAATTATTGTCTAGAAGTCTGTCAGAAGTCTTTGACTTAGGTTTCCTTTTTTGACGGCATGGGATGATGATAAGATCCTTGGAACTCAATTTTGTACAAAAATTTTTGCTAAATTAAGTAAATGTACTTTGAGTTGAAAGTGAACAGCAAAGGATATTTATGAGGAAATGATAAAAGAATTATGGAAGGTTCAATTATTGGCCAAAGATGAGGGAAAATAGACTTGAAATAAGCCCCAGTTACACACGAAGACAAAAGGTCAGATAAATAACCCTTCAAAAGACAAAAAAAATAAACAAATACTACGCCGTGAAGACCGCGCAAGTACAGCGATTAGCCAGAGAGCTGAATTAATCGTACAACGAACAGAAATCAAGCCGGAAATAAAAGGATCTTTCAGTCTGGAATTGCCAAATGTTCTCGATATGGCAAAGGCAATAGCAAATTTATATCTGAAGTTCCGAAAGTAGACTTGAGTAGACCATGAAGAATCTCCTAAGATGCAGAAGTTCTGGAAGTAGACTTGAGTAGACTATGGAGAATCTCCTAAGGTGATTTTGATCTTAGGAACTCCAAGGTGCTGGAAGATTACAGGGGTCCTGTTTTCGTAGGGACGTGGGGAAGGGGGACGGCGGGCGGTTCTACGTAAATTACCTGGAATGACATTTTAACTGTGTGGAAGGGCAAGTGCAGGATTTAACATTGAGATAAGCAGAATTTCATTGTTGTCAGTGGTTCCAAAAATTCCTTTATTAATTGTCAAGAAATAAACTTAAACTCATGGCAAGATCATTCAGTGTTCTCAAGGACTCTAAAACCGAACTTGAATTTTGTAAACAATATATTGTGGGATGATATAAGATTAGAAGGAACAAGCAAATGTAAAGTAATTCAGGTTTGAATAACAAAGGTATCTCTGCCTCTGAAATATCTCCGTTTCAAAGAGCTCCCTTTTTTGACTTTGTATAAAGGTCAAATTTCTTTGTAATGGAAGTTTCAGTAAGGACTACAACAATGTTTGGATACCGAGTAATACACCCAAATGTTCTGGGCAAGAATGGAGAGACTATCAGGTGGATGAATGTCTGAATTGTAGTCCTTTTCTTTGTTTTTTATCACCAGATTTCATTTCTCTCTCTCTCTCTCTCTCTCTCTCTCTCTCTCTCTCTCTCTCTCTCTCTCTCTCTCTCTCTCTCTCTCTCTCTCTGTAATATTATTTATGAGGTTTATGTTGGTGCTATATTACCATAATATTTTTTTTTTATAGACTCTTATCTTAGTTTAGTGAGGAGTAAGATTTAATGGTTAGCCAATGTACATATCGACCTTTGCTCTTAACGTAATTGCTCCTGTATCGTTCTATTTTGCTTTCATCATTGGACTGTTTTGCCAAGGCGCTTGAATATTTGTTTTACATTGTTTAACGTGTTACCATTTGATTACTACTCTGCACCGTAAGGTATTACTGACTTTGTAAAGCTGCAGGATTTTAGACGTATTTTAACAGGATATCCATATTTACACACAAGAAAAGTCTTATTTTATTCTCCTCATTTCAAGAACATGATTTTCCTTCATAGTCTTAATTATTTCTACTAAAATTATTCAAAAGGAGCCCCTTTCATATATCTCATTAAAAATTATGGCTACCTTATTGGAGTTTAATAATATTAATAGATTTATTTATTTTTCTAATAATTCTATCGACTGTAGGGGGAAAGGTTGCGCATTAATTGTCTAATATTCATTTCATCAACGAGGGTGCAAGGACAGGTACATTTTGTATTTTACTGTAATTACTTATAAACGTGCGGAAAAAATTGTCTTAACGAAAGTTGGAGATGTAGTGAATTATAAATCTACAGAATGATAATTGAGTGTAACTCTGACTTTCGTTGAGACATTTCTGGAAATACAGCGAAACGCTCAAAACATTTTAAATTTCATGTGCTTCCATAAGTGACGATACATAAATGTTAGTGCAATGACAGTTTTCTGGAGTGTGTCCATACGCGACCTTTGATGAAATGAATATTTGAAAAATTATTATGCAGTCTCTCCTCTACAGAGGAAAGAATTATTGGGAAAAATGTGAAAATTAATTACAAATTAAAAAGCACTGATGCCGCTATTATTATTATTATTATATTATTATTATTATTATTATTATTATTATTATTATTATTATTATTATTATTATTATTATTATTATTATTTTGAAGAAATTAGGTGAGTAGGTACCATAAGAGTAAGATTTTATTTTGCTTTATCATTCTTTACCCTGACTCATTTTCCAAGACAGGAAATCCAACGACACACATTTAGCTTTTCATCTCCCTCTCAGAAACTGTGGCAAATGAAGCTCTTTGGGCTCCAAAGTGTTTTATATTGATTAATTTTCACATATATTGGCCATCTTAATTATCTGTAAATATGTTGAAACGTGGCTTGTAGATAATTAGTAGGTTTGGTGGCTATTTCCCTCCAATATACATATATATATATATATATATATATATATATATATATATATATATATATATATATATAATATATAATATATATATATATATATATATATATATATATATATATATATATATATATATATATATATATATATATATATATATATATATATATATATATATATATATATATATATATATAATAATTTTTTTTATTTACCTTAGCCCCTCTTTCAACGTAACGGTCAAATTAAAGAAAAAAAATTCCTTTTTCATCGGGATCTCAGGAACTGACTGCTTGAGGTCTTTTGTCGAAACATTTGCTTTGGGACCAAAACATTAGGCTTTGGATAGTTGGGTATTTCACCATTTCCAGTTCTTTAAAGACCATTTGTTCGCAACGCCTTCTAAACCCTCTTTCTCATATATGCGCCTCCATCATATTTTATTGACATTTCGCGGAGCATAATATCTATTTTGCTTCACAAAGTTACTTTAATGTCATTGTTATATGTGAGTGCAATATTACATTACGTAAAGTCGATGTCAAATGTGTTTTCCAGCGCCTACAGTGTTGAGATTTAGTTTTGGTGTTTGTTTTAATAAATCTTTTTGTTAATTTAGATTTAATTTTGGTGTGATTAATCTTCATTTAGCTGGGGTTTTCTCTTTTACCTTTTAATTGCCACTGACCACAGTGTATTCGAATGAACGCAAAACGAGAGGGACGAATAGGAAAATGTGCGAACGCGAGGACGGCTGCGAAGACAATGAGGGAAGCAGGCCGGGGTCAGGTCACACCACGTGACCCAGGTAGC
This sequence comes from Macrobrachium rosenbergii, assembly GCA_039081455.1. Taxonomy (NCBI): domain Eukaryota; kingdom Metazoa; phylum Arthropoda; class Malacostraca; order Decapoda; family Palaemonidae; genus Macrobrachium; species Macrobrachium rosenbergii. The sequence continues at coordinate 64,099,981 of JANJGK010000005.1, forward strand.
GTTAGGATTTTGTTTTCAAAGACGAGTCGAGTACAGCGTGGAGTACTCCATAAGTGAGAGCTTAGGTTGGTATGTTAGGAAAATTATAAATTTCTTTCTAATTTGGCATTTTGTGCTGAGGCAGAAATTTCTTTAGAAACGCGTTGGTTGTTAATCATTATAAATTCTTGATTGCTTGTTAGCAGACTGAGATATTGAGAGTTCTGTAGCTGAACGTCGTTGTTAAAGTACTTACTAAATCTGTGAGTGTTTGGCTGGTACCTCTAAAGTGAATAATTCTGAAATGAATTTGTGGCTAGCGCCTTTATTTCATGGTTCAGTTAATGAAATATCTTTACTAATTTAATTGATAATTTTTCTTTATATATTCATCATTTATTCTTTTGTTGTTGAATTCATTATATTGTCCACTGTTGACGCTGGACTCTCTCTCTGAAGACAGGGGTGAGGAGATTAAGGTGATTCACATTGCACTTTACAATCAAGAGAGAGGGTGTAACATGAATTACTTGCAAATATTTTGGGAAATGAAAGAAAAAGGAATTTAGAGAAGAAAATTTTCTATAAAGATATGCATTTTAAAGCTTCGTTTGTCGGCGAGGGGAATTTTAAAATAACCATATATCGTTAGCGCTAGGCGAATAAGGGCGAATAAGGTGGTGCACAGTATGTGCGGGTAGTCATGGATACAAGGCGGTGGGGTGGGGTTGGGAGTGGGGGGTGGTGGTGTTTAATGACGGAGGATGGAGCGCTTAGACCGATGTGAATAAAATACCTCCCTTAAAGTAAAGACGCTATGTATCATCACGTTCAAAATGAACTCTATTGCTTTTCTTCACATTTACTCAGAGGATTCTAGAAACATCCTTTCTAATTTTCTTTCTTTCATGCATGAAAGGTGAATCCTTTTAAGGAGAATGTTAATGATGTACACTGCTAAGAAAACATAAGAGAATGAAATGAATGTGGTGCTCATTCTCTTTATTAGACTTAGCACTCTCTCTCTCTCTCTCTCTCTCTCTCTCTCTCTCTCTCTCTCTCTCTCTCTCTCTCTGAGAATTTTATGTAGAACAGATGTTTCAGTTGAAAATTCAGTAATATAATTTATGCTGTTATTAATTCCCTCCGTATTTATTGTATCAGCAGCTATTTAGTTGCGTTAGAACGCATATAGTATTTTAAGTGCAAATAATGTCTGCTAATGTTTTGCTCCTACCTTATCAGGATTAATGTTATTAATAGCAGTACATTAGTAACCCATTATCTTCAGTAACAGCAACAGAATGCTCTTCCAGTCCTTCAAAATGACAAACTTAGCTCCGCTGCATTTTCCAATATTTTGTTCTTTTAAGAATCTAAATCCGATTTTCCTCCCAACTCTACTCACTTCCTCTCGTTTCTCTCATTCCCTACAACGGTTGGGCCACTGTTGATCGGAACTAGCAAAGGCTTTAATTATGATGAATCTTTTTTCAACTAGGAGTGCGTGACTTCTTAATGGCTTCGGCATAGAAGACTTTTAATAAAAAAATGAGCCGTTCAGATCTCTTTCTGCAGCCTGGTTGTTAGCAAGGCAGGTGACAGGTTCGAGAGGGAATGGTACAGAATCAGGTTAATTTCCTCTTATTCTTTGGACAGTTAAGGAAATGTGCAAAGCACATTAACCTGATAAACATTTAATCATTAGAATCCCGTTACTGATAATGCCAAAGCAGTAACTGTAAATAGCAGAAGAAGAAACATTTCAGTAACAGCAATAACTACTTAAATATTTTTGAATGATTAAAGCCGAAGGCTTTACTTAGGTCACAAACGGAGAGATACGCTAGGAATTGGGTGTGAGAAAGATCCAACTCTGAAGTTAGCGGTTTCATTCACCTTTCTATAATTTCACGCTATTTTTTTTACAGCAAATACAATCATGATGAAAGGTAAAAAGGCCTAATTTACATAATTTCGAAATATGGCCTAAGTATTCGACATGTTGAATCGTAATTAGCTGAATTGTTGGTTTACATAATAACAACAGGCTTGGTTAATATAAAAGAGACACTTATTCTGAGAGGGTTATCAGTGAACCTGCCAACTAGCTTGAAGGTAAATTTGGCCTCTGTGGAAAAAGGACAAATTATGGGAAAACCTCTCAAATAGCAGTTGGCAAAATTTATCCAGTAATATTGCTGCGTAAATCATATTAACAAAGTACGTAATTGATGGGTGACTTCCCAAGCCGCTCAGTGTAACTGTTTTTATTATTTGTGATCATATCTAAGTATCATCCTTTATTATCTCTCTTTTGATCAAATCTTATAATATTCTCAGCCTTTCTTTATCTCTATCACACACACATACACACACACACACACACACACACACATATACGAGTATATATATATATATTTCAGAAAAGATGGCCGCTAAAGTTTTAAAGGACACATATATGCATTTCATAGCTTCAATGCTTTAAGATGTGATGAAAGAATTTATGGAGTCAGATGGAAGTAGGTCGAGAGACTCGAGGTAAAATCTTTGTGTTCAACAAATAGTTTGATTCCTCAGCAATATTGACAGTCAGGTGATCTTCCGAAGTGTTATGTATATTCGTGAGTACGTGCGTTAATTTGATCTAGATTGTGCCAAAATCTGCCCTAAAAGTGAGTTTGATCGTTCATTAACGTGATAGAACTGCAGTTGTCTAGACATAGCTTTGGAGAGGATCCAGGCTTTGAATCAGCAGATAAGGTAGAGTTTGAAATCTCTGTTTTTATGGGAGGAAATTGAACTTGTGATTTTTTACCATGATTTTCTAATCATTATGAACTTTTGAACTGGTGTGGGAGATTTAATATGAATATTCATACATCTTTCATATTATTATTTTGTCATGTTACGTTTGCCATATCTTGGCTATGCATTTTACACTTTCCATTATTGTGTTTTGCATTTCATATATTTTTGGGAGTTTTCTATCATGTTTGATTCTTCCGACAGATGTCTGTGGACAGATGTCGGTGGACAGTGTGGACTGTTTCGAATAACATGTGGTAGACTGGTTTTGACATGACTAATTATTGATTTGGGGAGTATGTGTGAGTTTGGATATTTTCAGGCTATTAGCCATAGTGAGACTTCTTTAATCAGAAGTGTTTTACAGTTCAGAGTTTAGTTATCTAACTCGATATTTCATTTATTATGCATTTTAATCTTTGCTTTGTTTTATTCATTTCTTGTTGGGTTATTTGAATAATAAACCTATTTTTGTAGAAACTATTGCGTTTCTTTAAATGGTCCATTTAATCGATTCGGTGAGAATGAGTGCGATTCGGGTGGGTGAACTTCGGATGAGAGAGAGAGAGAGAGGCGATACACAGAGAGAGAGAGAGAGAGGTGATACACGGTGAGAGAGAGAGAGAGGGAGAGAGAGAGAGAGAGAGAGAGAGAGAGAGAGAGAGAAAGAGGAGAAAAATAGATGTAAGTGTTGCCGTGAGCGAACGTTCATACGCTGTTTCCTGAATAATGGTGGCAGCCGTGTCTGAATGAAATGGCGGCAGCGGGTGTCTTTTGATTTTAAATGGTGGCAGCATGATTTTAATGTCTTTAATGATGGCGAAAGAGGGAGATTGCTAATAGACTAATTGGTAACGTTGATGCCCAAGGCATAGGCGACTTCACCTAAGAGCTAAGGCGACGGGTCAGTGTTGAATGACTGAGTAGGTCGTGATTACGTGTGAAATGCGGGGAACCTTTCCTCTTTTTTTTCCGTTTCTATTCGAGTACTGGGAGTGGGGAGTTGTGAAATAGATCTGGATGATCTCTAGAGCAATTTTGGGGTTAACAAAATACCCAAATAAGTGTGAATAGTGGCGATTGTGAGTTAATTACGCAAAGTGATTATTCAACAATAATCGCGCGCTGGGTGTCCTTTTTTCGCTTAGTCGTCGAGTAGGTGACGTCACAGGTTAGCAAGTTGAGAGATAGGTACTTTGTTTTCTGTTTCAAAATTGGTAAGTACCCCATTCTCGTAAGTTGCGCAGAACGCCGTTTTCTATTCTTCTTTTAGAGGGGGTAACTTGTGCCTTTCTCTAGTATTCTTTTTGGTTTCTCTTTTTATGTTGTTACGCTCAGGGCGTGTGATTACTCACAAAATGCCGGACGATGCAGCAAGCACATCCCAATCAATTGTGGTGCATAAAGTGACGAACATTTGTGGGGGAATTACAAATTTTAAAGGGTTAGTTGATGGAAAGCCAACCCAAAATATAGAAACTTTCATTGAGTCAGTGAACAATTTTCTGAATTCCAAGAAAATTACGAATGGCGCTGAAGCTTTAACAGAGGCTAAATCATTTCTGGATTTAGATAAAGGAGATATTGGGAAACGAGCACGCAGTTTCGGGTTCAGAAGGTGCAAAACTTGGAATGAACTGCAGAAATTTCTACGAGCTACTTAGGCCGGGCGCACATTGAGACGCAGGCGACACAGGCAGGGCAGCACAGAGCAGGGCAGAAAACTGCATTTCACTATTTTAAATGTAAGCGCGCACATTGTCAAGCAGGACAGCACAGCGCAGGGGCGGACCTGCTTCGGCCTGCGTCACGCAGTGTTTGAAACGCAGTTTTCTGCGCACATGCGGCACAGGAAGTAACTCGCTCAGTAACCCACCAAATTATTATATGATGTGAAAGACATATGTCTGATGATTTTGTTAATTTCTGATGAATCTCTCGGAAAGACCTGTGTGCTTCTTATCAACACTGTTTTCCCTGTTATTTTTCCTTTTTACAATTATCCATTATAGGCTAATGACATTATGGAGGCAGTATTACAGGTCAAAGAAAAGGGAATTGTTCATCAGATGATTTTTTCCTCCGTTCCTATATTGCTGAAAGACAGATGTGAAGGAAAATAAAACTTATCTTAAAAACACAGCCAGTTTTTCTCTACTCCCGATTGGTTTTTTGGGCGTTGCAACCTTCAGATGATATGTCACTTTGTATCATGTTATGCACCTTATCAAATTGTTCTCTGCTTAATCTGAAATAATTCTTGAATTTTTCATCACTCAACTCAGATGTTAAACCAAATGCACCATGGGTATTCCTCTTGGCCATGTACTCACTCCTCCACAGTGATCTCTTTCCCCTACAAATGTCATATAATAACAAAGTATTCTCGAATTCATTTTCCGAGTCAGATTCTGAGCTGAGGTTTCTCAGGTAATCATGAGCGGCAGCCATGATCACAGGGCCTGCATAGGACGACAGACTGCTTCCCATTGTGCGCACCACACCTATGCTGAACTGCCCTGCCCTGCCCTGCCCTGCCCAGAGTCTGCCCTGCTCTGCACTGCCCTGCGTCTCAATGTGCGCCCGGCCTTATGGCGGAGTTCAACGTGAATGCGCAGTTCGGAATTTGCGAGAGTTTCTCAAAATAAAGAAGGGCAATGATTCACTAGTCACATACAGTGCGAATTTATTTGATGCAGTAGTTGAGTTAAAGAAATCTATAACAGGTTCTCCATGGGTAACTGGAAATAATATCTCCTTAGATAATTTTGAAAGATTGTTACACTTTGCTTGCCTTTTAACGTCAGTCCCAGATGTAATTGTAGATAGTTTTGATAAGAGAATTGATCAGGATACAGACGAATCCTTTTTGTTTGCACAGATTAACAAAAATCTAGCAAAATGCCCGACACTGGACAGTAGTTTTGTACAGGGAGGTGCAAAGATGTCAGCTGCGGTTTCCAAACCACAGAATAATGATAGTCGCTCGCATTCGGGAAATGATGCAACAGCGAAGATATGTGCACGAGGAGAATCGAAGAAAATTCCAGAGAGATCAGTCACAACGATACGTTGTTTTAATTGTGATAAAATAGGCCATAGTAAGTCAAATTGCAGAGTGAGATATTGTTCAGTTTGCAAATCTTCAGATCATGGATGGAGATTTTGCCCAGCCACGAAGAATAGAGATTATTCAGGGAAGTCACGGGGAGGTTTTTCTAGATATGACAGGAGAATTCCACATGATGCAAGTTCTAGATACACAAAGGAACAGCAGAATTTTCACAAGATAAGTTCGAAAACAGACACAGGATAATGACTAATCAGGTCGTAGAGTCACTAGAACCTAGGCCGATTGTACGTGGATTCTCTAATGGCAATGAAATTCATATTTTCATTGATTCTGGTAGCTCAGTTAACTTAGTAAATGCTGACCTTTTTCACTCGAGGTTTCCAGAGTGCAAATTAGTCCCTTCTAGTGAGACAGTGTGTGATGTACAAGCGAGGAAACTGAATATTTTAGGTTCGTCATTTCTTACGCTTTGTATCGGTGGAAAGACAATAGTAGAATCATTTTTGGTCATAGAAGGATTAGCCTTAGGTGAAATGATTTTGCTAGGACACCCTTCTTGTATGCGACATAACATCAACATTCTTACGGGAGTTCAGGGGATTACAATAGGTGAGTCGGGTTGTTTTGTTCCATATATACACAGGAAAGAAACTTGTGAGAAACCTAAGACACAGTCGGAGACATATGTAACACATTCATTAGAGAGTGAAGATATTCCGCAGAGATCTTTCAAAGGATTTTTGTTGTGAAGATGTTGAATTGCAAACGCGAGTTCCTACATTAGTTAAAGTGTCGCTGAAAGAGAAAAAGTTTCCTTCTCAGTGTGCGTTGTTGAGGGAACCGAGAAATTCAAAGACGTTGTGAGTACGGTGTCAGTGAATGAAATTTCAGTCGCAGGCGTGACTTCAGTAGAATTAGTTAGCTATCAAGACTCAGTGAAAAAATATCACAAGGGTACTTATGTAATTGATTTTGAAGAGTTTAATGAAGAGCATAAATTAGTGAGTTTTTGTGGAGACGGGAATATGTTTCCTAACGAGGAGCAAACAGTTCCGAAGTCAGGTTCTACATGAACACTTGGCTAAAGTTGATTATCCTGAATATTCAGATAAAGTAGAGAAAGTGTTGAAAGAATATCTAGATATCATTGCTTTGAAGGGGAGATAAATTAGGAGTTACAGATGTATTAGAACATTCAATCCGCCTAGAAAAGGGTACAAATCCCATATATATTCCAGCATATCGAATTCCTTTTAAGATCAGAGAAGTAGAAAAAAGAAGTTCAGAAGTGGGAGTCGGAAGGCATTATTAGACCGTCCAATTCTCCGTTTAATTTTCCTTTGCTTGCAGTTCCTAAGAAAGACGGTAGTATCAGAGTTTGTGTAGATTTTCGTAAATTGAATGAAAAAACATGCCCAGATAGATATCCGGTAGCTTGTTTGCCTGATTTGTTTGTTGAGATCGGTGGCAAGAATATATATTCATCTATAGATCTTATGCAAGGGTTTTTACAAGTTCCCCTTTGTGAGAGTAGCCGTAAATATACAGCATTTTCGGTACCAAAGGGACATTACGAGTTTAATAGGATGCCTTTTGGATTACAAGGGTCCCCAATAACATTTACTAGACTGGTTAACACAGTACTTCATGGCTTGTTAGGAAAGTCGGTGTTTGTGTACATGGATGATATTCTCATATGCACAGATACAATTGAAGAACATCTAAAGGTGTTAAAAGAAGTCCTTAAGCGATTACAGTTCGCTGGGTTAAAGGTCAAATTGGCCAAATGTGAGTTTCTGAAGAGAAAAATTGTCTATTTAGGACATGTTATCTCTAAAGAGGGAGTTAGAGTGAATGATGAGAAAGTTAAAGCCATTGTGAATTTTCCAGTTCCCAAAACCAGGAAACAGATTCGTTCGTTCCTAGGTATGTCGGGTTTCTTTCGCCGTTTTGTGCGGAATTTTTCTACAATAGCGTCTCCATTGACAGATTTGTTACGAGAAGACGTTAAGTTTGTTTGGGGTGATAGTCAACAATTAGCTTTTGAGAAGCTTAAGAACGCTTTGGTGAACCCCCACCAGTTTTGAAGTTTCCAGATTTTAGTCAACCCGTTCACCTTAGTGACTGACGCGAGTCAGGAAGGTATAGGTGCGTGTTTGATGCAGAAATTTGAGGGGAAATTACACCCCAATTGCTTTTTATAGCAGAAAGTTCAAAACACGTGGTAGTAACGAAAGGCTGATGTCAGTTGTGGACAAGGAGGCTTTCGCAGTCGTCTCTAGCCTTGTTCATTTTAAGATGTTGTTGTTGGGAAATAAAGTTGAGATTTTTACAGATCATCAACCGTTGTTAGAGCTTTTTAATAAGCCAAATTTGTCGCCCAAGAGAGCACGTTGGTTCCTAACATTGAGAGATTTTGATGCAAACCTCAAATACATTGAAGGTAAGCATAATGTAGTTGCAGATGCATTGAGCAGATATTTTCCGGTCGAGGATGAGGAAATACACACCGAATCCTGTGTGGGAGAAGAGAGTAAATATTTAGTGTCTAATGTCTCTGATATTAGTAGTTCTGAGAGATCGCATGTAGAGGACATACACGTTCCTACAGTGCATACTTCGGGAGAAATAGTGAGTCGGCAGTCTCGGGAGAGATTGTTATTCGTGATAGTGAGAGTAACGCAGTGTGTTATATTACGGGTGAAAATGTCACTTGGGACATAGGCTTGCTGGAACAAAAGCAAGATGAAGATAAATTGTTGTCAGATGCTAAGGCATTTCTTAAGGGAGTTTCACCGAAGAAAGGGTATAAGTTGCCTTTTTCTGGTCTAGAGTTGGAGAATAATTTATTGGTGAGAAAAGTTAAGTATAACTTGCGAAGTACTCGAAGCATGGGTGAGATTACACAAATCATCGTGCCAGAGAGTCTAGTACCACAAGTTCTAGACATTGTACATTGTAAATTTGGTTCTCCTCATTTGGGTGTAGACAAGACGTATGAAAACGTCAGGTCAAAGTTCTTTTGGAAAAATATGTTTTCCGCAGTAGAAGCCTTTGTGAAGAAGTGTGCTATTTGCAATGCGAATAAGCCAGCGACGACAGTGTCGTGTCGTTTGGGTTCATATCCCATACCACATAGGCCGTTTCAGAGAGTGCATATGGATATTCTGGGTAACTTCTCAGAGTCCGCTTATGGTTATAGACATTTATTAGTAGTTGTTGATGAGTTGACTCGCTTTGTCGAGATTTTCCCACTGAAATACAAATCAGCTGAGGAAGTTGCTATAGCGTTCTTTAAGGGGATAATTTGTCGATATGGTGTTCCAGAATGTCTGATCACAGACAATGGTAGGGAGTTTATTAATAAGACTTTAGACGGTCTTGCTAATTTGTTGGGGATAAAGAAAGTATCTATAATCCCGTATAGACCTGAAGCGAATGGGTTGTGTGAGAGGGCGAATCGGAAAGTAATCGAAGCTTTGCGCATGACGGTGGGAGGTTCCGATACACATTGGGACAGATCTTTGGATGAAGTGCGATATAGTATCAATACTATGATGAATGACACAATTAAGATATCTCCAGCAGAAGCTTTGTATGGATACAAGTTGAAAGGACCTTTTGATTTGTTACCAGAGTGTGTTCAGGGTGATGTTACGGTCACTTCATTGATAAATACAGCGAGAGAAAGATTTGCACGTATCAGTAAAGAACTTGAACTTAGTTCGCGTGCAATGGTAGAGAAAAGTAACGCGAAATCGAGGGGAGTAGCTTTTTCGATGGGTGATAGAGTGTTTGTTAAAGTGAATGTTCGGAATGATCTGAATTATAAATTAAGTCCGAAGTTCCACGGACCTTTTGAGATTGTAGAGATCAAAAGAGGGAATAGATTTGTAGTTAAAGATGTAAACACTGGAGTGACGAAATTGACCCATATTTCGAAGTTGAAGAAAGTTGGGATGTAATGGAACATTTGTATATAGTCATGTAATGGAACGTTTGTATATAGTTAGAGGGATAAATGGGTTAATGTTTATATATATGATATTTTTTTTTTGTCTCTTGTTCATTTTGGATGTTGAAGTTCTTAGTCATTTGCTTTCGAATGATTTTAGGAATTGAGACATGGGCTAATTTCATACGAGATTTGACCCGTGTGTTAGTGTGTTATTGTGTTATGATGTGTTTCATCATCTGACGCAATATGTGTGTTGTTTAGGATTTTTTTTGGGGAGATACTTAGTATATCGGACCGAACAAGTCTGATCTTTTTTTCGGGTTGGGAGATCGTATTTGAGTGTTTGGATTTTTTTTTCCAGTTTCTTTTTTTTAAAATTAAGGGAGCTGTATTGTGAGTAATTGTAATTGTTATGATCATGGGAGCGATTGCCATTACGTCAATTGCTATTTTGTTGAGAGTTAGTCAGATGTTGCGAAATATTTGCTAACCAGAGTAGAACTTTCATGTCTTTTACGAGATATGATACCTTTTAGTGTTTGGATAGAATTTTTTTTTATGAGTGAGTTCCGTAGAGTTGTTGTGCTTAATAGTGAGTTGACTGTGATTATTCTGAGATACAAACTTGGAATTAGTTCACATTGTGAGTGTTTGCTTTTGCATTAGTGGTTCTGTTTGGTTCAGTAACATGAAACCTTTTTGTTATTAGACCTTTTTCGAGTGTTTTTTTGGGAGACTCAGTAGTGACATGGGATAGATTAGAGACCATGTTCATTTTTGGGAGATCAATGTCAAGGTTCGGGAGTTGATTGTAAGACGAGTTGTGCTTTAGTTAGAGAGAGGTGTGTGTGTGACAGTAGTATTTTCCAGTTGCGAGTTTTGTCTGTGGGTGGTTGTGAATTATCATTAGTTCATAGACAGACTCCGACAGAATGTGACTTTGGACAGTTCCTGCGAGATTACCACATCGAGTCCACCAGTACTCTTCCTGCTGTGTTTTTGCAAGGAGTATGCAGTTACAATGATGTGCCAGAGCAACAAGTCGACGACATTCGTTCATCGAGGGTCCGAGCAGTTCGATTCATCCTGCAGAATCCTGTCTACGGAATTTCTCGTACTTAGCCGTGCTGTATTCAACAGTTCCGAGAAGATAATTATGCGTCATACGCATAACGAGCATTTGGTAGTGGAGGTACCTACAACCAAGGTGCCAATGATGGTTCCACCGTTGGAAGACATTGACGATTCCGTGATGTTCGAGTATCAGGAATATATTATGCCGACAATTTTAATTGTCTTAATGGCTATTTTACTGATAATTCTTGTTGTGGGAGTAGTAAAGCTTATTCGTGTTTGTAAGATTACATGTAAAGGCTCTAAGAACTCAACCCCAGTGACTTTGGAAGTGCGTCATGAGAGCAGTCCTTAAAGCTGCAGTGCAGTAGACATTGCTGATTGAGCATAGCTCTATTCTGTTATGTTTTATACATATGCTTTTGTTTTGGTTTGCCGTTAAGGAGAGCGAGACGCTCTTATGTGGTGGCCGAGCTCTATTTCAGAAAAGATGGCCGCTAAAGTTTTAAAGGACACATATATGCATTTCATAGCTTCAATGCTTTAAGATGTGATGAAAGAATTTATGGAGTCAGATGGAAGTAGGTCGAGAGACTCGAGGTAAAATCTTTGTGTTCAACAAATAGTTTGATTCCTCAGCAATATTGACAGTCAGGTGATCTTCCGAAGTGTTATGTATATTCGTGAGTACGTGCGTTAATTTGATCTAGATTGTGCCAAAATCTGCCCTAAAAGTGAGTTTGATCGTTCATTAACGTGATAGAACTGCAGTTGTCTAGACGTAGCTTTGGAGAGGATCCAGGCTTTGAATCAGCAGATAAGGTAGAGTTTGAAATCTCTGTTTTTATGGGAGGAAATTGAACTTGTGATTTTTTACCATGATTTTCTAATCATTATGAACTTTTGAACTGGTGTGGGAGATTTAATATGAATATTCATACATCTTTCATATTATTATTTTGTCATGTTACGTTTGCCATATCTTGGCTATGCATTTTACACTTTCCATTATTGTGTTTTGCATTTCATATATTTTTGGGAGTTTTCTATCATGTTTGATTCTTCCGACAGATGTCTGTGGACAGATGTCGGTGGACAGTGTGGACTGTTTCGAATAACATGTGGTAGACTGGTTTTGACATGACTAATTATTGATTTGGGGAGTATGTGTGAGTTTGGATATTTTCAGGCTATTAGCCATAGTGAGACTTCTTTAATCAGAAGTGTTTTACAGTTCAGAGTTTAGTTATCTAACTCGATATTTCATTTATTATGCATTTTAATCTTTGCTTTGTTTTATTCATTTCTTGTTGGGTTATTTGAATAATAAACCTATTTTTGTAGAAACTATTGCGTTTCTTTAAATGGTCCATTTAATCGATTCGGTGAGAATGAGTGCGATTCGGGTGGGTGAACTTCGGATGAGAGAGAGAGAGAGAGGCGATACACAGAGAGAGAGAGAGAGAGGTGATACACGGTGAGAGAGAGAGAGAGGAGAGAGAGAGAGAGAGAGAGAGAGAGAGAGAGAGAGAGAGAGAAAGAGGAGAAAAATAGATGTAAGTGTTGCCGTGAGCGAACGTTCATACGCCTCCGTTTCATGAATAAAGATCGTTGGAGCACGTTACGTACACCTTCAAAAAGGTGTTAATTCTGTCCTCGTTACATATATATATATATATATATATATATATATATATATATATATATATATATATATATATATATATATATGGTATCGTCAAGAAAAACAATGAAATAAAAAGTTACAGTATGGTATGAAAAGAAAAAAATTATAGTTTCTTTCTGAAGTTGGAACAGTTTTCATCAATCAACTTTGAAAGAAACTTATGAATAGAAGGAATTTAAAGCATTAGTGGAAAATGGTGTTGTTAGCAAGACTTGGAGAGAGAGAGAGAGAGAGAGAGAGAGAGAGAGAGAGAGAGAGAGAGAGAGAGAGAGAGAGAGAGCGCATAGGAGTTTGGTCAAACGCAGGCTTGGTAACTGACTGTTTAGATAAATTTCGTTCTGGAAGAAAAATGTTTACCTTTCTAAATTTTCAGCTGAAATTCAGTTGAAATCAAGAAGCGTCGGTGCATGTACAGTATAACTAGCAGAAATAAACATTTCACTCCTCAAGGATGGAAACAGTTGGGAAAAACGTGATTCAGAAAAGCGGTGACGAATCAAGGGCACAGAAAATTCTGGATGAATCAAGATCAAGATGTGGTGACCGCGAAGGTATAGTGAAATCGTAGTTCATTAAGACCTTGTAATAGAAACGATCAGGATACGCTTATTACTGATTCAAAGGACTAGGAAAGATAAGGGGTCGGAAAAGGAAATAAAATATTAGAAGTAAAAAATAAAGCCGTAAAGTTTCAAGTATTTCGAGAAGTCTTGATTTATAGCCACTCCACTGTTCTTGTTGATAAAATTTAACGAAATACCAGAAATAACTGAATGGCTGGAAGTTAAATAATATAGAACTTAAATTATACAAATTATTCGTTGCTGTAAATTTTTAATGTTGATCGGAGTATTGATATCTTTTATTATTATTCATAACATGATCTTTAACACGTTTTATCCCATGTAGTAACATTTTCATTTAATCATTCTGTATTTGGGTGTGTGAGTGTGTTTGTGTTTGTGTACGTGTGTGTGGGCATGGGTGCGCGAGTACCACCATTCCTTGGGGGTAAACCTCGATGAATCTTATCCCTTTAATGTCTTTACAATCCTTCTGCTTCTGCATAGTTTGTTACCCTTTCGCTCCTTGAGTTTTCGCTTTTTCTTGTTTAAAAAATCTCGGCTCTCCAGTTTACCAGTCAATTTTCTCAGTGATCTGGGAGAAGAAACACCATTTTTCTCCACGACCGAAGGTTAATTGGGTCTTGACTTTTAACTAATTAGCATTAAATTTTCGTCGTTTCTGTGGAGAACTCTCATCTAAAATGCATTTTCACTTGAGTTTTGGTTTTTGCTTCGATAATCACTTATTTGCTGTTATTCTTGTTTGTAATGTCATTATCGTTTTGTATTATAATTTCCATCTTCTCTAAGAATCTTACTATAACGGGGAATTCAACCATCAGTTGACCATTCGTGGCCCACAGATCCTTTTATTTACCCCTCCGAAACACCTTGCATTTTAGACTTATACAGACACAGAGATCCTACATATTTTCAGTTTTCTGTAAAAGAAAACTATTGAGATGGCTATTTATCTGTCCGTCCGCACTTTTTCTGTCCGCCCTCAGATCTTAAAAGCTACTGAGGCAAGAGGGCTGCAAATTGGTATGTTGATCGTCCACCATCCAATCATCTTCTTCTTTTAACGTGCTTTTTCCCATTTTTGTATGGGGTTAACACGATGCTTTCTTTTGAAGGACTTTTGATTTGGCTTTGGGGTAGACCGTAGTCTCGATCGGCTGCCCTGACATCGCTTAGACCCCGGTAGCGTATGTTGCTTGTATCATACCAGACCCAGCAGCGAGAAGTTGTTACGCGGGTAGGTCGAGAGTTCGAGACGTGTGAGATGTTTGTTATGTTTTTAGAAGATGTTGTAGTGGCTTTGTTTTGTGTGTGTATTTAGTCTGTAACACCCATTTGCTTTTTAAGCAAACCTATCCGTTGATTACATACATAATCCCGGGGTGTCTACATGGATAGCAAAGTGTCCGCTTCTCTGATCAGTCGGCTGCGGATTTGAACCCGCGCCACAGACCTCTACGAAGTCCGAAGCTGCTGCTGTAACCGACTGTGCCATCGAGGCTCCGTCCACCATCCAATCATCAAACATATCAAATTGCAGCCCTCTAGCCTCAGTAGTTTTGATTTTATTTAAGTTTAACGTTAGCCATGATCGTGCGTCTGGCAACGCTATAGGACGGCCACCACCGGACCGTGGCTGAAAGTTTCATGGGCCGCGGCTCATACAGCATTATCCGCTATACAGAAAACTCGAATGTGCCGAAGACACATCGGGGCATATTTTTTTTACTTGTTTTCTTATGGTTTGCTACAATATGTACATATATGCGATTTTATGCACAACATTTTTGTTGGCCATCAGGAAAAGACAATGTGCCATATATATATATATATATATATATATATATATATATATATATATATATATATATATATATATATATATATTATATATATATATACACATACACACACAAGTAGGTAAGACGAGACAAGAATATATGCAAAGTAACTGCGAGTAAGCTTACGCACGGCAAAGCAATAAATTAATAATTGGTGTAACTGTTATGCATGGAACTTTAGTCTTTCGTGACACATTTGATTGTATTCGTAATTTTATAACTTTCCGCATTCTGTCACAATTTTCACAGATTTTCGTTTGTACTATGGCCTTTATCCTTTCGCACGAGAGCTAGAGTATTAGACTTTATTGTGCGACGATGATTATCACTGAATGGTTTTGGGATAGTGTAGTTTTTCTTCTTAATAGTCTTTTTGGTATTGTTTTTTGTAGCCAGACCCATATCGTTTTGAATGGTTGAGTTGAATCCCCGTACGCAGAGTTCATGAAGGAAAAATATACTATTGTTGCAAGTCCAGTTCCTTCTGTCCCTATCCAGTCCAAACTAATGACGAAGCAGGGAATTCCTTCAGGGAAGTGAAGAAGGGGAGGATGGAGGAAAGTGAGGAAAGACCACTGCAGGGCGTCTACTTTTTTATTTATCTTTTATTAGAAAAATATTACATTTCTTTTACATAATAAGAAAAATATAACATTTCATTTACATAATAAGAAAAATATTACATTTCATTTACATAAGTAAGATATTACCAAAATATTACAAAATTATATACCTACAATATTTACAAATTATTATGGATTTAAAAAATGTCTACTAGAGGGAATTGTAATTTCCCAGCGTGTAATGGAATAGGAATCGGCTCATTCGCCTGACACACCAACCGGGAGGATGAAGCCAATTTCACACTTTCAAAAGATGAGGAAAACGACGAGGGAATGCGGAGGGAGAGCAGAAAAGGAGCGGAGAAGTAGCAGAGGGTGGGTGGTGGCGTCAGTGTGAAAATGGAACAGCGAAAAGCTGTTCAGTCAGTGGCGAAGTTGTGTCCGTCTTGCAAATGACTTCCCTGAGCGTTTATGAGAGCGGTTTTCTAATGGGATGCTTAGAGCGCTTGCAAGTGCTTTTTTTTGGCATTGACGCAAGAAAAACAATTTCATGATTGATTGAGTTAATATTAAATTATCTGGTGTCACAACAACGAAGGTCATCGACAGCGAAAAATATGTTAGTAAAATCGACTTGTTTTTAAAAAATACAATTTTAATCAAACAGAAATTTTTTAAATAAACTTCGGGTATGTTTTCCTCTCTCTCTCTCTCTCTCTCTCTCTCTCTCTCTCTCTCTCTCTCTCTCTGTCAGCAAACCATATGTTTACCTACTTGTTTTCAAGGTCGTTATAAGTAAATTACCTTCTGAGATAAAATGTTATGTGTATTCATAATAATTTTTTATGGTATTTACGCAAAAGAATACAATCTCTACAGTCTTATACATTCATAATAATCAAAATTATCAATATAAAGTTGCTGAAGTATACAGATGTAAGGTTATTGTTTTAATGGAAATTACCATTATTATTATTATTATTATTATTATTATTATTATTATTATTATAAGCAGGGAATCTTGTATGGGAATAGAGGATAAGACACTTCCTCAAGAATCTTTGGACTGTTGACCAGTGATTAACCAAGCCATATTCATTCAGTCACGGCGTAAATAAAGGGAGTGTAACCAGATATGCTTGGAGTCAGAGCGGGTCTGTTTTGCCCAAATCTATATTTCATTCCTCTACCGTTCCACTAGCTCATGGCGATGAGTTGAAAAAGAAGTTTCAAGCAGATAAAAAAACCTACCTGGAAATTCATGATAAGAGAAATCCCTTCTATGAGAATTTAAAGCGCTGTCATGTGATTCACCTTCTTAAAACTGTACCCACTAAGTTACAAATGGCATAAAAGGAATGGCACTAAATATGCCTTTGCAGATCCTAGGAATTATAGCTGTCACACTGTAACTATATATGTGGTTTTGACTCATCCCCGCTCCACTAGTAGTGAGTATATACCTTCAATTCCCCTATAGCGACGGTGTGAAATATGTATTTTAACAAACGTACTTCACTTCACTGACTTTGCTGCTTACAACGCCTCCCTATATATATATATATATATATATATATATATATATATATATATATATATATATATATATATATATATGTGTGTGTGTGTGTGTGTGTGTGTGTGTGTGTGTGTGTGTGTGTGTAAAGAGAGAGATAAAGAAAGGGAGAAAAGCTAAAAGTTTTTGTAACACAGGCGAATGAACGATGGAATTGGGCAGTCGATCAGGCTACACGTATAAAAAGAGAACTTTTCTTTTATCAAATTCAACAGGCGATGAGTTACATGGGAAGATTTCCAGTTGTCAGATGTGAGAACTTTCAATGGGAAAAAGTGTTGAAATGTAATTAAATTTAAATTATTTATTTATCTGAAATTCCTGACCGATTTTACAACAGTTTGTATTACAGAAATACCTCAGTGTCATTCAAATTTACTTTTTTTTATGAAAGCGTAATCGATAAAAACCAACCCCTTCTTTGGGGGGTTTGAACTGCTGACCTGTGAATTGTTTAGCCAACACTGTAATATATTTCTTGGCAAGACTTCCTACTTATAAGGCTGTAGTTTAATTGTTAGTTAAATTTATTATGAAATGCTTTGAAAGTATATCCTAGTAATAAAGAGTAATTTGCATCAAAATTATAGTAGGTGACATGGTCATGATATGCAATCTCAACCTTGTAATTAATGATTTATAGTCAGAGTAAATGGAAAGATACTTTCCTTTTGCAGAGAAACAATAATTTGAAAATAGAACGTTCTGAAAAAGTCTCACACTGGCACAAATGTTTATTTAAATGGATGAGAACATTCCATTCTAAAAGTAGAACATGCTTTTAATCCAAATGCTTTACAGCAGTGCAATAGGATTTTAACGGGTAATATAAATTTTTGTCGACCAAGAGGCTAAGAAATACTTCCCACAGTTAAATGTTGCTGCTGACTTTTACCAATGTACAGCAGACGTCGTCGCTTTCTATAAATTTCATAAATGGATGCTGTTCTAATTAAAGACATCCCTTGAATTTTGACTCAGTGTGCGTGAAAGAGGCGATTGCTTCCTGTTAACTGAAAATCGGTCTTCTTACTTGAAAGGTTAGAAATGTTAAAATTTCTTTATTTATTCCTAAGACCTTTATTTTACTTGATTCCAAAAAGGTCCCAGAAAGTTAACTCTGATTTTGAGTCCAATTTTCACCTCTAAGTAGATAATCTGTTTATGGACGACCTTATATGCAGTATATCTCAATTGTCAGATCTGTATCATGCCTCTGTTGTTTAATTCCAAGAAATAAAAAGAATTAAATAAAAAAAAAAACAAAGATAAGGATATTTTGAATAAATTTTAGGTTCCTTGACGACAGCTTTACATTTGATTGAACCATAGTTGGCGTATTCATTGGGGTTGAACGATTATTTTCTGTTAGTAGCTCGACCATGATTTTTTTTTTTTTTTTTTGCATTAATGCAGGTCTGTTTAAAATAAACACAAAAAATCTGACGCAGACACAGATACACGCATACAAACACTCCCACACACACTCACAATCACATGCGAACACACACACACACACACACACACACACACACACACGTCGATAAACGCTGAGATTACTTTGCGATGGTGCCGTTGATGAAAAGGCTTCCTTATTAAAGAACGTTATATATCGAACGTTTCACCTGGACGTTGAAGCAAGTACAGAGAACTCGCTGACCATTCACATGTAAACATTATCTCAGGAGAGCGCTTCTTTCTGCTGGACTTCATCTTTTCTTGTTCATATATCGGTGCATCTTTATCT
Organism: Macrobrachium rosenbergii; assembly: GCA_039081455.1. Lineage (NCBI taxonomy): Eukaryota > Metazoa > Arthropoda > Malacostraca > Decapoda > Palaemonidae > Macrobrachium > Macrobrachium rosenbergii. The sequence goes on from JANJGK010000005.1 coordinate 64,118,874, forward strand.
GTGAACGGAATATTACGTTACTTGCTTTCTGCTAACTTACAATAATAATACTAATAATAATAATAATAATCCTCATTACGCAATATCATATTATCTGCTTCGTTACAAGGATTACCATTTTTAATGCTAAAGAGATACTCTGCAGGAAATTTTTGCTGGAAAGGGGTGGCAAAGATTCTGATATCTAATATTCAATATATATATATATATATATATATATATATATATATATATATATATATATATATATAATTTTTTTGTAATTCTTAGAGGAAAGAAAGGCCTACAGTGCGAAAGAAGTCGCTGGTGTATATTTACAATAGTTTTTCTAAAAGGTGGACCTTTAAGTTGCAAAGAGGATCAGAAACTAAGATAGTTCTCTCTCTCTCTCTCTCTCTCTCTCTCTCTCTCTCTCTCTCTCTCTCTCTCTCTCTCTCTCTCTCTCTCTCGCTAGACGACAATCCCAGCTCAGTACGCCCGTGTAAAAATGACTCCCGTGATTAAGACAAGTAATTGATATTTGGGAGGAGTAGAACTATATATTTTCGGGAAAAGGAATATTTGGGAGATGTTGCTAAGACTTGGCAAAGGTTTGCCGTCTCCAAACACTTCTTTGTGAGTTTTTGTACTAATAATAATAATAATAATAATAATAATAATAATAATAATAATAATAATAATAATAATAATAATAATAATAATAATATTATTATTATTATTAACAATTTCTTTTATTATTATTATTATTATTATTATTATTATTATTATTATTATTATTATTATTATTATTATTATTATTATTATTATTAAAAACATCTAATCTCTTCACACGGCGTCTTCCAAGTTCCAAAGGAAGCTTTAAGCCTCAACTGAGAAATTCTTTATAAGCGTTAAGTAATAATTGAAAACGAAGTCCATTATTTTCTGGCAGCTCTAATGACAGGAGTGACTTCTTATTTCTGCATTACGTGCATTATAACTTTTTCAGTCCAGTCATCTCACATCTCGCGCTGAACTAGAAGCTGTTTTGCCTTGCTTTAATAACTAATGCTCTTAGTTGAATAATTTCCTTATTATTTTGCTAAGACGTGATAAATAATTAAATATTACTTTTTTGAATGATATCTGTTTTGACTATGAGGCAAAAGAGTGTTTACCTTTCCTGGCGCATTCCTTGGATGAATTTTGTCCTGGAACATGATGAGAGAGAGAGAGAGAGAGAGAGAGAGAGAGAGAGAGAGAGAGAGAGAGAGAGAGAGAGAGAGAGAGAGAGAGAGAGAGAATGCTATTTACTCCCGTGAAGTGTAATTATAATATAAATGAAATCCGGTTACATGATGCTATGTGTAGGTATGAATTATTATTATTATTATTATTATTATTATTATTATTATTATTATTATTATTATTATTATTATTATTATTAGGGAGGAGGCCTTATCTGAGGGCAGTTACATTAAAAGTTATAGCTGTTTCCACGGCATTTAATTTATACAGTCTTCCTTTGGAACTTCGGAGACGCTGTCTGGATAGATTAAATGTTTTTAATAATAATAATAATAATAATAATAATAATAATAATAATAATAATAATAATAATAAACAACCCTGCGCCCCCAGAAACGTCTTTGAAGAGTAGTGTCATCTACGAATTTACATGCCGGGTAGAAAGATGCCGCCATTCTTATATCGGGATGACGACTACCAAACTCTCCAGGCGTCTCTCCTGTCACCTCCAAGAAGGGGCTGTTTTTAATCATTACGCTCAGAAACATCAAAGAGGACCCGAAAGAGAAGAACTTGTAAAGAATGCCAAAATCATTGACCAGGCAACGGACCGCCGACGCCTACGGCTTCTCGAACCACTACATAATGTTAGAAAAAAAGCCGAACATCAATACGGTGAAGGAAACCGAATTTCTCCCTACCATCGTACGGAGAAATTTAAGAAACCAGCCGACGCCGACGAAAGAAAGAGAGAGAAGAGGAAAGAGAAAGAGGAAGAGAGAGAGGGAGATAGAGAGAGAATGAGGATGAAAAAGAGAGAGAGAGAGAGAGAGAGAGAGAGAGAGAGAGAGAGAGAGAGAGAGAGAGAAAGTGACAATGAGAGAGAAAGAGAAAGAATAGGTGTGATAGAAAGAGAAAGAGAAGAGGAAAGAAAAAAAGAGCTAGCACCGGACACAGGGCAGATCACCTGAACGACTTATAATCCCGGATAACAGCCACTCCCAAATTCCAATAGCGATTAGGCCCAGAAGGTCTCAACGCGTCCGGGACCGACTTCGTCACCAACCCGTGACCAACCAAAACGCAACTGAATAACCGACCTGGCAGCTGTACACCCACCGCCCCACCCCCGCTTGCTATAGATACATTTGTAACCTGCATGCCATTCCATTCACTCTTTGAAAATAAACGCCAGAGAGCGTTTGTAAAATCGGAGGAAATAAACCCAAGAAAACAGAAATCTTTGTGTGTCCTTGGGAAACCTGATTTACCAGCTACAGGGTGATGAAAAAAAGATAATAAGAAGATTAGAGAAGTTTGTACAAATTAAATGCCGTGGAAACAGCTTTTATTATTATTATTATTATTATTATTATTATTATTATTATTATTATTATTATTATTGTTGTTGTTGTTGTTGTTGTTGTTTATAACAGCATTTTCATATAGATACAATCAGGATCATAGCTGATATTTTTTGCATAAACTGTAATACTGATTTTGCCTTTTAAGTTATATATATATTGCGATCATGAAAAGTATTTTCGTAATTTCTTTGATCGAGTCGTCACCTGAGGTGCTGGATCTGGTTTTAGTGGCTATTAGATTGATTTTTTATTCTTAAAAAGATTTAATCAGAAAAGAAAAAGAAGCTCGGCGTGAGTCCAATAGACGATTAATAATAATAAGGTGAACTAAAATCTCAGTTTGTTGTATGCTTCGTTCAACGCGTTGATTTACATCAGGCATTGAACTTGAAAAATGGAGGAAATACTTTTTTATTGTACTCAGTCGACCCTAATCTCATATCCTAAAAACATCTAGTCACCTCCCCCCTATCAGATACCAGCCCACCTTTCTCTTGTTTTTTCTAAAAACATATATCCTTTTCCAAGCCGGCGCCCTTTCCAGGTCTGACAGCTCCAATAAAAAAAAAAAAAAAACATTAACTTCTCCTCAACCGCCTACTGCGCTTGCTTTGTTAAAAGTTAACCCTGTTTGTTACAGGAAGTTTGAACCATAGCGAAGAAAACTTCTTTTAAGATATTATCTTTATTGTTATTATCATAATTATTATTATTACTGACTTCTGTAGCCAACTCCTAACCGTCTGCTCAACAAAATATTTGAGTGTTTGTTGATATAGCTAGCTTGCCAGTTGCTGTGGAGTCAGGTGATTGTCACCATTGCCACAGGAATGCCTTTCTTGTGTGCTGTCAGTAGTCTCGTTGCTGTTGAACAGCACAGCTTGTAAAGTACCTCTAAAGGTGGTTAACAGGAGGATTGTCTCCTGTGTCAGGAGCAACAGGTATTTGCATTGCTTCAAAGATTCTTAGACAGCGGTTGCTAGGTGGTTGCACTGTTCATAATCTGTACAGTGGAAATAAGGTCTTGTTTTGATGGAGAGGTGCGTTGGTCGAGTGGTGGTATCACCTGATGGCACCTGAGACGTGGCATGGTATTTGCTTCGAGAAACCCAGGTTATTTTTATCAGCATAATTGCCAGGGCAACTCGGACAAGGCATGAGAACTAGTGAACTACACTCGCCTCTTTTAATGGATCGTGCACAGGTGGCATGGGGTTGGTTTTCATGCGAAAGTCTACTATTTTTTTTTACTCTAGTAGTAGATACTAAGATTTATTCAGTCTAAATAGGGTTGGAGGTGTCTATGTTTCTTTCATTTAGGTTACTTGGGGTGTGTTCAAAGTCCTAATACGTAAGTTCATGTGTACCCTGTAAAAGATAACTAACTGGAAAGTCGAGTCCTGTGTCGAGAGTGTCTCACCGTCACTCGGTCAGAAGATTTAGCGGGAGGCTAGAGTAGCCTGTCACCACAAGTTCACGATGTCACAATATCTGACCAAGACTTCTCTCTCACACACACATGCACACGCATTTTCACCTTTGAGGTTGATAAAAAATACATATCTTTTCATGGGTCTACAATAGTCAATATCAGTATTGGTTATGAAAGAAAGGACATAAACGCCCTTGTGTATTAGATCTGCTGAGGTAAAATTTACCAGTAAAATTACAGCTGCAGAATGTCCATGACATTCAACTACGCTCAGCAGTGACTTTACCCTAGCTGAATGCTGTTAACTGACTGCAGTTGTAATTTTATTGTAATTTTATTATGGCAGAACCTCTCTCTAGCTCTTTCCCTTCTTTTCTTGAAGTCAGGGTTATCTGTGTTGTCTGTCCTTACCCTTGCACGGGTTTTTATTTTTTCAGTTGGGTTGGTCCGTATGTTATCTCCCTTCTGTCAAAGCTTTGACATGATAGTGATGGCACGTCACAGAGGTGTGACACAGCTGCGCTGGACTCTTAAGGTATCTCTTTTCAGTCACTTGATGATGAAAGTAAATAAGATGGTGTTTCAAGTACATTCTCGGTCAGGGATCCACCTGAAATAATTTGTAACTAGTAAGGAGAGGAAAACAGATGTCATAAGAAATGCTTCAGAAATCCGAGGAGGAGCCACAATATTCATAACAAAGGGCTTTATTAAGCAATTAGGAATATTTAATATTAATATATCTTTTTTACCCAAAAAAGTATTAAGGACCAGGAGATAAGGCTGTTTCTCAACTATATATATATATATATATATATATATATATATATATATATATATATATATATATATATATATATATATATATATATATATATATATATATATCACAGTAGATGCACGTTACTTCATTATATAAGCGAATCCCACAGGAAAATGACAGGCAGAAGTTCAGTACAACTGAACTTCTGCCTGTCATTTTCCTGTGGGATTCGCTCATATATATATATATATATATATATATATATATATATATATATATATATATATATATATATATATATATATATATATATACAATACATATAAATATACTCTATATATAATTTGTGTGGATTTGTTTACTCACACATCAATTCCAGATGAATTTCAAAAGCTAGCGTTATGGTAACTTTTTCAAATGAAAAGGGAATTGCATTGATATATAAATTTTCAATATCATTTCATTTCACAAGCATAGAAATTGGATGTAGAATACTATTATTACATGTAATCTGTTTAATTTATGCAAGCAATTTATCGATAAATCATGGTCAAAATGGATGATTTTAAAGTTGAATGAAGTAATGAATAGAAATGAGATTAAAGTTGCATGAAATTAAAATGCAAATGGTTACCAAATTAAATGAAATGTGTATTGCATGAGTTTATAGCCAGTGTAATTTATCACTTAATGAGCAGATTCATTTAATTTTTCACGTGTATTGCAGCTGGTAAATATGAACATATGGGGCTGAAGGTTTCAGTAGATATCTATCTATCTATACACACACACATATATATACATATAAGTATGTATATGTATATATATATATATATATATATATATATATATATATATATTATATATTATATATATATATATATATATATATATATATATATATATATATATATATATGTTATATATATATATATCTATATATATATATATATATATATATATATATATATATATATATATATATATATATTGATTTAATTTCACTGCTTTATATAAAATATTTTTTCACCATTTCTTTCTGCTTATATTACCAGTCATGTTAGTTTTACCAAAGAAAGAGTTGACGATCATAGCTACTATAACACCAAATCAGCATAAGTCAAAAAATTAAGCTATTCATTCGAAGCATCATGTTTCGTCACTTGTCCTCAATTGGAAACCGAATGTAGAAGCAACTCTCCAGAGGTGAAGGTCAAAAAAGCCTGAAGAAATCGAATAGTTAGAAGTCCTTCTGGATTTTACAAATATGCAGTACTTGTGCCCGGTAAAAGATGGCCGTTAGATTTCCGACTGCAGTTCCACTCTTACTGCATAGATTCACCAATTTTTTTTATTTGAAAGTTTACATTTGCCACTTTCATTATATAAAATTCTATCCTCGCTTCCTGTTTCCATTTTTTAACACCGTCTCTCTTAAACCCAGACTTACGTTACCCATTTATGTGCATTTAGGATTTCAATCATTGCCAGTATATGTCAAGTGTGTTCAGTCTTAAATGTACTACGATCATATTTAACTAATAATTATATCAAACTTATAACTCCACAATGATGTTTGAGAACTGACAGGGTCAAATTTTATGTTTGAAAGTAAATTTCAACAGTTCCTATAATATCCTTTCACAGGTTTAGTCTCTGTGAGGTAGAGTGTGTGCTTATATAACCTTCCAAGTGCAAGCCCTAAAATAAGCTAATAAACAAAAATTGGTGAAAATAAATCACATTAAGCTGGAAGTGCAAAACCTCTCACATCTGTGTGGAATATTGAAGCAGAGGGAGAAATGGAAGTTGAGAATACTTTTAAGTTGATGGATTTCAAGAGACTTCTTACGAGGGCAGGTAGAGTGGAGTTTTTCAGGGACGGGGTCCTCTAAGACCGAGTTGATGAGCATTCATCCAACAAAAGTTGCTCGTCTTTCAATATATGAAGTTAGATTTCACCATCTCACAATATCCATAACACTGGAGAATTGACTGTCCTTTTATATTTTCATACAAATTACTTTTGCTGCCTCCAATTATAAATTTTAGGTTTATTGTTTATACGTGGTAAAGTTTATCTGTTATTTATAATAACTCGTATATTCTTGTTTTTATTTTTATTGAGGGAGTGGGCAGTTTGTAAACAGAATATGCTTGATGTGTTTCAGAAAGAAAAAGTCTTTTGGGAACACCTTTTGAAATCCTGGAATTTCATTAAGAAAGGCACTGGCTGGACTGAAAATCGAAATCCAGTGATTTTAAACGATACATCAAGACAACTGCGCTTTAATTAAACAGGCAAGCCTTCATGCCTTATCTAACGCCTTTTTTTAACTGAAACGTTGTTCAAGCGCTGATTACAGCCAGTGGATGGTAGCATGTAATCTTTTAGTGATATCTAAAATTACCGAAATTGGGGTACCTACTGTATGTCTCATATGAATATCTGAGATCTAAACGTTTTCTTGCTTTTGCCGTTATACTGTATATACATGAAACAAAATTAGTGTTTCGGTTCAGTATCAGGCAAGTTACAATCAAGATGACCTTGAATATGAGCATGTCCCTAAATTTGTTCAAATGAAACTATTCGCTGCCTTGACTTAACAACCGAGAAGGTTTCTTATTTAGTATATGTAACTTAGGCATTAGAACTGTGTTCCTGGTCTGATTCGTAGTTTCTCAAGTGACCATCAAAATGTTGAAGAGACTTTAGCTAACCTTGTCTTATATTCTCGAATATTTGTTTTCTTCAGTGTTAATTAGTTTGAAGGTCTAGAGTATAAGGAAATATAGTTTGCTTATGATTCTGCTCTCGTAGCAGTTGTCTATTCTCCCTAACGAAAAACGAAGTTGCTGCAGCCCTGACAAAGATCTGGAGGTTATTAGTTACAGGAAGAGTCGATGGGGCAAAAGGATGATGAACTGAAGCAAATTAGGGCTATTGGTCACTGAAAAGTGTGTCGTTTTCTAGTAGCATATTTAATACTACTCCGTTTGTTAGGAGTTTTGTTTAGGCAACAGGTTAATTTGTAATACTATGCCTAGTTCAGTTGTGGCATCTTCTGATCTCTTAATGTTTAAGCTGGGAGTAAATTCATTCCTGCTCTTTGCTGACTTCCACTGAATTCGGGTGTATCGGTTTTATTTTGTATTCCTTCATACTTATTCATCTGTTACCTTTTCCTATAACTTATCTGGCTAACTTTTGTGTCTAATTTTCAATGAATATTTGAGTGAAATGTCCATTCCTTTGCCATTAGCTTCTCTGAATTAATAATCAGTCAAATGTATTCAAGTATTACCAACTGAAGCACAATACTAACATTCTCTGAATATAAAAAATCATACTACCGTTAGTATACGATGAAAAATACAAGAATAAAGTACTTCAAATACTTTGAAATGTTTTATATTAATCTATTCTGCATCGAAAAAATATACTCAGAGTGGCTCTTCTAGTTTTTTAGGACAAATTAAATTACCATTCACTGTGAGCACTTAAAGGCGCATAACCTTCGTTAGAGCTGAAAAAAAGTAAAGGCCTATTTGCGCTTTCAGTTCGAGTGTTACTGATTAAGCTGTCAATGCCCTAGAAATCACTTCATTTATTTGCGGGCTAGATATGCAGCTGATTAATGACCTTTTATAAGGAGTTGCGCGTTCAAACATTTAAACGCATATAAAAGGCTCTACCCTTAAACAGTGGTCTAATATTAAATCGGAGCATTTTGGGTTAATCATCTGGCTAAAGTTTGCGATTTGATATCTGACACCTATCAAAGTTGTCAATAAGAACTAGGTATCATCTATTCAGATTACAAATTTCATAGATAGTGACCCCCAAGGGTTTAGTATAAGTCCGTTGGGGTTTACCGTAAAAACATAAACAAAAGACTGTAAATATCATGAAGATAATGACCCCCAAGAAATTTTAGTCCTAGATAACGACCCCCGAACTTTGTTGGGGGTCACTGCCTAGGGAAGATCCAGTTGGTCTTCTGTATATATCTGTATGCCTTTTTTTTTTTACCGTACATTGTTTTCCCCCTTTAGAGGGATGGGGGTTGGCACCAAAGTGTAGAGTTCTCAGCAAATCCTTAAATGGGAAGTCGCCGGTCTTAGGCACTTTTCTTGACTTCCAGCCGCCGCTTGTACCCATCCACAGCTGAGTCGATTTGTGGCACACACACATATACATATATATATATATATATATATATATATATATATATATATATATATATATATATATATATATATATATATATATATAATATATATATATATATATATATATATATATATATATATATATATATATATATATATATATATATATATATATCTTCTTCTTCTTCTTTTAACGTACTTTTTTTTTCCCATTTTTGTATGGGGTAAGCACGATGCCTTCTTTTGAAGGACTTTTGATTTGGCTTTGGGGTAGACCGTAGTTTCGATCGGCTGCCCTGCCTGACATCGCTTAGACCCCGGTAGCGTATGGTACATGTATCATACCAGACCCAACGCCCTTTCTCCCAGCAGCGAGAAGTTGTTGCGCGGGTAGGTCGAGAGTTCGAGACGTGTGAGATGTTTGTTATGTTTTTAGAAGATGTTGGAGTGGCTTTGTTTAGTGTGTGTATTTAGTCTATAACACCCACTTGCTTTTTAAGCAAACCTATCCGTTGATTACTACATAATCCCGGGGTGTCTACACAGATAGCAAAGTGTCCGCCTCTCTGATCAGTCGGCTGCGGATTTGAACCCGCGCCACAGACCTCTACAAAGTCCGAAGCTGCTGCTGTAACCGACTGTGCCATCGAGGCTCCACATATATATATATATATATATATATATATATATATATATATATATATATATATATATATATATATATATATATATATATATAGTTTCTGTTATGTAATAGTGTTTTCATAATTTTAGGGCACAAGCTGACAAGATTAACAAACAAGAACCAGCTGTATGACCCGATACTATTTCAGCCGGAATCGCAGCTGAAAGTGAAAAGGAGGTAGGTGAGCTTTGTATTAATACGCTGTATACATAAGTGCTGAATAACAACTTTGGTTGAATTACAAACAGCAATTAGGTAGTACAGCTTTTCCTGAAAGAGTTCGAACGCCAGTTGATTTAGATCTCATTATTTTGCACCCGCTGGCGGGCCCGTCCAAATATTTGCTAAAGAATAGGTAGTAAGGTTAACACGGCTACGTTACCCAATTTTCACTTTTGTTTTTGACTAATGAACACAGATAAATGAGTTGCCCTTTTACAGACAGATTTCCTCGTGATGAGCAGTGTTGCTACCCCTACAATAAGTGCTATGACCTGAATTTTTCATACGAAAATCAGTAGAAAAAAGTTCACTGATCTAGTGTTCTCAACAAATAATTGACAAATGAATTTGCCAGTCTCGCCACACAAATTTCATTACAGCTATTGGTTGTATTTAGTAAACGCTGAAAGCAACTTCTTTCTTGTCCAAATATGCGCCACCGGTCACCTCGAGGAGTTCGACGGTCATGTTATTGCTGATTCTTTTTCATTTTTCATTTTGGCGGTGTCTCTTTTATGTCCCTGATGACTCCAGTTCGACAGTGCGAGATGTAATTTGGTCTGTGTTCGTCCATGGCCCTTGTGTCGTGACTAGAGAAAATGGCAGAAGGTATTTTTGTCCGTTGGTCTTCCTCAGTGCATTAGAGATCCTTGACCATGTCTCTCATTTAGTCGAACATTACTTACGTCACCTGAAATTAATTTATTTGTTTTGCTCTCTCTCTCTCTCTCTCTCTCTCTCTCTCTCTCTCTCTCTCTCTCTCTCTCTCTCTCTCCAGAATGTTAAGCTCGTTCATTTACACAGCGTGGCCCCTCCGAAACAAAAGACCGTCACACCCTTATTCATACTTTACCCTCTGAATTTCTTATGAATCCGCTGTGCAGTAAAACCTCCGCAGTATCCGCCACGTCATACTAATGCAAAGTAAAGCTCACTAGAAGCACGTCCAACCTTGTACACCCGAGCGCCTTGGATATTAAAGCCCTTTCTTTCACATGTACCTCCTGCAACATCTATCCGAGTTCCTGGTCGAGGAATTGGATAATAGGACCAAAAATTCTGATTCAGTTAAGGGATTTATGGACATTATTCTTTTTTTTTTCTTTTCTTTTTTGACAAAACGACCAGGTGATGTATCTGTCAAGAAAGATAAGTAGTTCACCGCATCAAAAGAACATTCATTTAGAACAGACTTGAATATTAACATCTCACACTCTTACCTGGACCGCTCGCGGACTCTTCAAGACTGGAAACGGATATTTGAACTGGACCATGCTTTTTTTAAACCATGAATGCACTTCTGAGTAGAAAGACCTTTCGCAAGACATTAAGACAGAATCTGAAAGGCCGGTTTAAGCAAATTAACAACCAGATATATATAAAGGTTGGATGAAAAGCAAACGCCCATTTACTGTCCATTGCTGTATTGAAATCAAATGAATTACTCTTTTTATGTATCTGTACAATGGCCAAGCTTTTACTTCTGATATTGCACTTTTGTACCACAGAAATACTGATACCATGAACATTTTAACTTTTTTTATTCTCACTTAATTAGCCGACGTCTTCTGTACAGTCTCCTCACATATTACAACTTGAGCTCCCTTCGACACTTCAGTTTTCTGCTAGTTATTTTGTATATATCCTGAAAGAAACCTTTTATGTCTTTTCTGCAACTCTTCTCATCCTGCCATCACAGAACCGCTTCCATTCTTCCATCCTCCTCATGAAAATTAAATCCTTGCTCTCTGCTGTCTTTTTTGCATATTCTTGCCCACGATTGGGTATGAACTTTTTTATCTTACACATATTTCCAAACTCTGATTAGTTTCTGCAGTTTCTCTTCTTTATTGCCTGTTATTTTCAAATATAAGCTATGCCACATTTCATCATACTTTTGTACTTTTCATCAGATGAAGTTTTTCTTACCTCATATCATTCCATTCATAAAGAAAAGGAAAAGCAGTCAAGACAGCATATCCCCCGCTTAGCGAATTGTATACTAAAAAATCAAATTCTTATCTAAATATTTTAACATGAATTCATCACGAAAACTTTTAATAAACTTTTACAGCGTATAGAACCAACACCATCTGTCATATCTAGCACTCCATCAATACGTTTCACTTTCCATTTACTCAGGAACATTTTATGTATCTGTTCAAAAATAAACAAATAGTTTTCTTCTGCCATAATCCACCTCAGCATTCTCAGTTATGTGCTCTCTAGTTTTGCCAATCAGCCTTGAAGTGTGTGGGGTCATCGCCACCTTGGCTGAAGTAACTTTTTTTTTTTCACTTTTCCCGCGTGATAATTCCTTAAATCTTTATGGAAATATAACACTAAAATATTTGACTCGGTAGATTTAACAACTTTTCACGATATTAAAGTGGCTGCATTGATTTATTAATTGTATTATTAACCATCAAAGTTTTTACTGATCGGTAGAATATATTTTAAAGACATGATTTATTGTTTGTTATGAGGAAATTTCATTTTCCACTTATAAATATATTTCTTTTTTTAATATAAGTCACTTATACATATGAAATTTAACTTCTATGATATGTTTCATTCATGTTTCTTACACTGAATATTTAATCCGTACCATACTTTAAAAGTGTTGTTCCCTTGTGTTTTTGGTAACAAGATTATTAAAAATTTGTTACTTATTCGACATATCCATGATACCTGCTTCGCATTCATTTCCCCACATTTTCAAGCATTAACAACTTCAAAAATATTTGTAACACTGGCTGGTCGTACGATGATTGCAGAAGGAAAAAAGGAGACTCAACTCGGTTAACTCCTATCACTCAATGGAGGTTTTTGGTCAATATCCATGTTGTTCATATCGAACATTCTCTCTCTCTCTCTCTCTCTCTCTCTCTCTCTCTCTCTCTCTCTCTCTCTCTCTCTCTCTCTCTTCTCTCTCTCTCCTCGGGTGTATTCTACCCTTTCACCAATACCTAATCATGGTAAATCACTGTAATATTATTAACTGAATCCAGGTTACGTGCAACATTTATTATCTATAAATTTTACGCATGCTGCAGTTTTGGTGGTAGTTAAGGGTTCAATTTTGCCAGCTAGTTAAAAAAAAAAAAGGATATCCAGTTAATCCGGGAATCAACTGGGATATATTAACTATGGGTTGATGTTCATAATGTTCTTCCATTGATTAAAGAAGGATTTTTTCCGGACGGAATGTCCAGATGAGTATGTAAAACTTTCATGATAAATCCTCTTATAAAAAACGTGTTGTAAGGCATGCCTACAGCCATAAGATTACGTCCTGCGTATCAGAATAGATAAACCGCACACACACACATATATATAATATATATAAATATATATATATATATATATATATATATATATATATATAATATATATATATTATATATATAAAGATATATATATATATATATATATATACATATATACATAACATATATATATATATATATATATATATATATATATGTATATATATATATATATATATATATATATATATATATATATATATATATATATATATATATATATATTTGAAAAGGGATAGATCAGTGAAAATTGTAAGAAAGGGCAAGCAAAGTAAGTATCTGCTGTGTAGAAAAATGTAAATAATTTTACTAAGATAAGCTAAAGATAACATAAAAATTTTAAACCAATAATAGTAACAATCCTTGCAAGCACCAGAACATACAAGCCACACACGATATACATGCACCTGGACTTAAGACCCGGGCGTAGCTTAGAAATATATTTGTAAGCGTGCACAACTTTCACTAATACATGCACACTGTGGCGTCTTTATAAGTTTTTACAGATACTGCAGAGGTACAAAGTGAAAAAAGTATAAGTAGAGACGATAAAAGAGGTTCATGTATATGTATATATATATATATATATATATATATATATATATATATATATATATATATATATATATATATTATATATATATATATATATATACTCGTATATATGTTATATACACAGGTAGTACCTGTGTACTTATATTACCAACAGGGTAACTGCAAGTAGCAGTCGCAAGTGTTTAACAGCACCTGAAATAATGAAATATTACTGTATATATCTGTTTGTATATAAAATACAATAGGTCTATATGTACAATTTAATTGATATTCTTAAACTTTGATTGGAAATATATATACATAATTAACTACCACTATCATCCCACTACTGCATTATGTGATTGTAGTGTTTGATCATGATAATTAAGGTAGTTATACAACATGAATAATAATTACATCAATATATACATATACCATACATGACAGCGAACATTACAATTAAAATTTGTAATATATTGCAAGAATTAATCAGGAACTCTAATTTAATATTGTAATTATATTTACTGATCGTACGAGATTTCTTCAAATTTATTAATTGGTTTTTTAGTCTTCCATGTTGGGAATTTTTTTTATATATCAGTTTTATTAACAAATAATTGTCAGCTGTAGGCAAAATCCTCACTATTCATACAAATACTTGAAAATTTAGAAAACTACGAGCATGTGACTCCATAAGTCATATTGAATAGTATAATCGAGTAAAAAGCAGGCAGTCGTAGTATTCCTGAATTAAGATCTCCTCTATCATCATAAATTTTAGTTAGAGGCTTATTATTAGTAATTTTAACGTCAGTATCTAAGAAGGATCTTGTTTTGTAAGGATATATATATATATATATATATATATATATATATATATATATATATATATATATATATAGTATATATATATATATATATATATATATATGTCTGTGTTTGTTATTATAATCACTCTGACACAAGATTTACACACACACACACACACACACACACACACATATATATATATATATATATATATATATATATATATATATATATATATATATATATATATATATATATATATGTCTGTGTTTGTGATTATAATCACTCTGACACAAGATTTACATATTTCTCATTGCCTCAAGTAAAACTTAAAGACTAGTAGAGGCGAGGTGTAAATCCTGAACGGTTTCAGCTATATTCCTGAGCTATTGATGAAGGACTGATTCATAGTGACGAAAATTCACACACACACACATACACACACATATATACTGTATATATATATATATATATATATATATATATATATATATATATATATATATATATATATATACATATATATATATATATATGCAACGTGAACAGTACAAATAATCATACAGACCGCTGGATATAGAAAATCCGCACCTGATAGGTGCCAGGGAGTTGCGTCATATATACAGTATATATATATATAATATATATATATATATATATATTATATATATATATATACAGTATATATATATATATATATATATATATATATATATATATATATATATATATATAATAATATACATATATATATATGTATGTATGTATGTATGTATGTATGTGTGTGTATATACACATTTTATATAAAAGCACAAGCAAACATGAGCATAAAAGCAGGGATTTTCGGTGGTATAAATGCTTCACACTCCGATTTCCGAACGGCCATTGAAAAAATTAGAGGAATGTATTTCTGATGATAGAAATTCAGGATCTCGCTATGATGTGGTTCGGATTCCACAATAAGCTGTAGCTGACACGATTTACCCGCTCTCCTATTTAACTTATTTTTTTCTCATGATTATTTCTTAGATTCGTAGTCTCGCTATTTCTGTTTCCTCCATAAGCTTAGTCCCGTTGCTAGGTAACCAATTGGTTCTTAGCCACGTAAAATAAATCTAATCCTTCGGGCCAGCCCTAGGAGAGCTGGTAATCAGCTCAGTCGTCTGGTTAAGCTAAGTTATTCTTAACGCCCTCAACTGAGCGTTCCTCCTCAAGTATAGCTTAAATTTATTCTTTCGTGAATCTGTACAGTCATTCCAGTTGATCATTAAATCTCATTAAATATTTTCTTCCCCCTCTTTTAAAAAATAAAAAAGGTAAGTGGCAGGATGTAAGCCAGATAAACGAGAATTAGGTTACTGCGAAATTTGTCTAAATTGTTCGATTTTATCCTGTGCAACATTTGCGAGTTTCAATCTTCCTTTTTGGTGCTTTTATTCCGATTGTTTCCCCTTTTCTGGCAACAAAGAGAATTTCTCAGTTTCTGCTGTGTTCAGTTAATCCTAATTGAGAACAGGCCTAAGGTTTATATATATCAAAACAACCTAAAAGGAGGTAGACAGACCTACAGACAGACATATTCAGGAGGATGCCAAACAAGTAAATTGAAAACTAAGTAGTATAGGATTAAATGAAAGCCTTGCGCGATTGTTTACAAACTGAATGAAAGCTAATGGTTGAAACAAGTATCAAAATAATATGTGTACTTAATTACCCCGTACCTGTTCATATTGAATAATGGAAAGAAGAGCATCACACGGATGGATAACTATGGCAGTAATACGCAAGCGAAAATGTACGTTTAGATGATTTGGCAATAAAACCAAGTAAAAATTAATTTTTTGCAGTTGCGGATTAAGAAAAAATGTAATTTGCTATCAAATTAGAAGACCACATAAGCAAAGTAAAAGCTCTAAACGAAAATGAATACAAAGTGAAAGTAAAACTATTGTCACGGAAAATGAAAACGTTAGATAGTTAGGAATGGGAATGCAATCTGTCTGAGCGAACGGCGGCCGTGGCTTAAACAAGAGGAATAAATCTCCGAAGGGGAGAAATCTAAATATATATTGTTGGACGCTGAGGCTGAAGAATGCATACAGTCTCTCAATATTTTTTCATGCTATTTCTTCACTTTTGGGCGGGGGGGGGGGGGGAGATATATGGTCTTCATTTGGGAAAGAACTAAGGTGAAAATGTCAGAATTTCAGTCAGAATTTCTTTTCCAAAGTGAAAGAAATATGACGACTTTTCGTTACAGTAGGTTATAAGTTATAAAAAAAATATATGCGTATTTTTATTTCGGCCTACAAATACAGACCAAGTTTAACTCCTTACTTTTTGCATGATGGTCAGTAAGTCGTCGTAACTTCAAACAGTAGAGAGAGAGAGAGATGTCGATTGTCACCTGAACACTTCTGATACTGTTATCATTGCAAAATAACATTTTTTGTTTATCCAAGTAATTCTGCTCAAAATCAGAGAAGCAACATTTCCTAAGCCTTAGACTTGAAATTTAAATAAATTAAATTTCATTTCCAATTCAAGAGCTAGTTTGCCACATTAAGTTTGGTGTAATGCATTAAGGTATGATGTGTCCTCACGTCCTCGTCTGTTTCAGCTTCTCTACTCGGGAATTTCCCTTTTTACCATCATCATCATCATCATTGCTGTCTTTGTCATCCAAGTTTGATCAGCTCTTCTTCATTAAAACAACATCAGTCGTTTTCTTTTATTTCCCCTTTTTTCCCTTTCAATTCCGTTCAAGATCACCTGTGCTGTTTTCGTCAACGTTTTTCATCTGTCACCAGTGCCTCCTTACTTCTTGTCTGTCCACCTTCCCTGACCAGCCTATCTCTCTCTCTCTCTCTCTCTCTCTCTCTCTCTCTCTCTCTCTCTCTCTCTCTCTCTCTCTCATTTTGGTTTTGCTTATGTGGCTACTTTTACATTTTACTAATAGAAATTGAAACAAATAGGTCTCATACAGTTACCATCAGTAGCAATTATCTTGCAAGTCATAAAGCTTAAATGCGTTGTGATATGCATATGGTTAATAAACAAGTCAAAGGTTACACTAAAATCTTTTTCAAAGCTTCCATCGCGTTCTTCATCCCCTCTCTTCGCCTCTTCCCGGTCCTCTCCCCGTCATTGGCTAGCTAGGTCTATTTTGAGCTGAAATCCTCCGGCAGTAATGTAGCATTTACGATCTCTGTATACTATACAATAGATATCACGCTGGGTGACGTCAGGCATTCCAAAACCCAACACGAAATCTGTTTAATTGAAACCTGTTGCGTACGCTGTATGCTACTTTTATTGTGAGTTGTTGGCGGTTGACTTTTACACAATAGTGTGTCCTGGAAATGGGCGAGAGTAGTATATTATATTAAAATGTGATGCATCCCAGTTATGATTTATACGTACAACGGCTCGCGGAGATTTACAATGATGCTTTTATAGTTATCTATGTTACCTACTATTTGTATGTTCCAGAGCCATGAAATAGTGTTTTTCGTAAACAACTTTTAAACCGACGCATGGATTTCCATGCTACTAAAGCACTGAGTGTTTCTAATATTGTCCTAATTTATGGCAGTACACTGAAATGACAGATGTGCTTAATTAAGCCGTTTACTCGTAGAAAAAGACTAACTTCTTGCCTTTCCTCACACTGTTTCGAACAAGTGGTGCTTTATGACGTATCTGTGACGCAGAGTCGTCCCCCTTACCTAATTATTTAAAAAAATTGTATATCACCATACAATATATTAATTTGCTTTAAAACATTTCGTATGGCCAGGTTAGGTAAAATGATATTTAACCATAAGTCAAACAACCATTCGAAAAAGCATAGTGGAGGGTACGTTATACCGACCTCACTGATACATGGTCACCAACTTTTGTGGCTAAGCGCAGCTTTAACCTCATTTCTTAAGTAAAAAAGTTAAAAACACACATATAGCAATGCTCAGTACTTCCGAAAATTAGGACGAGGTTTGAAACACTCAGTACCTTAGTGGTATGGGAATCCATAAGTCAGTTTAAAAGTTGTTTACGAAAACACTGTCATGGCCTCTGGAACGCATAGTAGCACCCTCCAACAGAAATACACACTCACAACACACAAACATATCTATCCGACTTGCGGCAGTTCAAACAGATCGCATTTGATTGATCAGTTAGAACTGACGTTGAGCTTCAAGTGAGTTGGAGCTTTTGGAAAATGTCATTGCATAACAGATATCAGTTTATACATAAGTTATGGGAATTCATTTCATGTAACATAGTTTTGAAATGGTACAAAAAGGTAAGCTGTATCCTTTCTTTCCTCAAATGAATTGCTTAAAGAATTCTGAAAATTTGAATCGTAGGCAACGCTTGGTGGTACCAGATCGGTATAATCTTCTTGATGAAACTGGTAGTAATTTGAAAGTATACAATCACAAAATACCCTGATGGCGGACAAAGATTTAGTTTTTCGCGAGTGTAAAATTTCACTGTGTATGAATTATGTATATGAACATCTTTAAATAATAAACAAGGGGTACTTTGTGCTTTAATATGGTTTTATCCAGTATGAAATATTGAGATTCATATATCGGGCGTTATTTTTCCATCTAACGATAATGACATGAGTTAATTTGTTAACATGTTTACATGCTAATTTGTTTTATATGGTATTTTGAATCCTGATAACGGAAAGGATTCTTTCCTCTGTGGAGACGAAACACTCATGTGGCAAGCCTTTAGGCAACCCATATTTTTTTTCGAAAGCTGCCTCTTTCCTTTCACAAAAGTTTTTGCTCAAAGGCAATTTATCTCATCTGTTGAAATTTTGAAAAACCCTCTGAAATTGTTCTATTTTATTGTTAAATCATTAATACTTGATTAAACATGCATCAGTGTGTCTGAAAGGATATGAAAAATATATTTCTTGAAAACATACTCTATTCGTTGTTCTGTGTACGCGTGCTTCTGTGTATCAAGGATTCTCCTATATAACCGAATAATATTTCTTTTACGGAATTTTATTTGCGGCAAATGCTCTTAAGCGCACAGTGTTTTTTGACTTCCAATTCCTGAATGTATTCATCCTCTCTCAAGCTGAAGTAATGCCTTTCCTCTTCAACTTCCATCTTTTTTATTTATGTTTTATTTTCTCAAGTAAAGATAAATACTCCTGCCTTTGATAATGGAGCGAAAATTGCTGGACTAGCTTTGCTTCAGTAACTTTCCTTTTCCCTTTATATTGTTTGTTTTGTTTTGCCTGATCGTATTTGAGTAGGATTGTTTGTGTCTTTTTGTCTGAGTCTGTTTAATTTTTTTTTTTTTTGTTATTTATTGATTTTTTTTGTCTTCGATAAGGTTTCTGTCTGTTCAAGTGTAGGAAAAGAGATATGAGAATATTTTTTTTCTTTAATGCATGCATTTTAACGTTTGTAAGGTCCGCATTTGTTCCTGGCTTGCTGCCCACCAGCCATTCCAATTGTGAAATATTACCAGTGCTAAGGAGTATTTTCAAAATTAATTAGTTTTCCCTACAAAAGGCGAACCCTGGTAAAAGACAAAATAATTATCATTGCCATGTTCCTACATGACTGCTATATCAGGGATGAGCCATCTGTGCAGAGCACTCCCACAACATTAGGCACCTCATGCACTTAGGCAGAGTACTGATCACTAGCATATTCAACACCCTGCGCTATTCACTTCTGCAGTATAAGGCGCACTCTCTCGTCTTTTCTGTGATGCTGGTGAGATCTCGTTCACTTCTCGTATCAAGCATTTTCCAGTTATCCTCCTCTTCCTTTCAATGCTTTGAAAGTGTTCTCTCTTTAGAAGCCTATCATCTTTCTTTATTTCCAAATAACTGAATCATCTTAAAACTATCATTCTTCCTTTCAACTACACTAGCCTTTTTTTACGTTTTTATTTAACTTGACTTCTGTGTCTGTCTGTCTGTCTATCCTCAAATCTTGTAACTCAATTTTCAACCTATTCCCTTCATCTGATGGACTTGAAATTTTGCATGGTTACTCAATCCCGGTGACAATACAACCTTACATGATCAGTAAGTCAGCAGTGACCTCTAGTGACCCTAAATTGACCTCTCCCAGTATCTCTGGATTTGTATGAAGCTCTTCGGACTTTGCACAACTTCTTTGACTCAGAAGAATCTATCTTCTATGTAACCCCTCCCCTTCCTTTTCCCATTCCACTCACCCTTCTCCCTCCCCAAGCACACGATCAAGTGTTAATTTAACTGTGTCCTCCCACTCCCCTTCCCTCTTCCGTTCCCCTCCCCCTTCCCATCCCCTCCCCTCCCTCTTCCTGTGCATAAGATCAAGTGTTAGTTTAGCTGTGTCCTGCCCCTCCCCAAGTACGCATCAAGTGTTAATTTAGCTGTGTCCTCCCCTCTCCTTCCCTCTTCCATCCCCTTCCCCTCCCCTCCCGCTTTCCTTTCCCCCTCTCAGCACACGATCAAGTGTTAATTTAGCTGTGTCCTCCCCTCCCCTTCCCTCTTCCATCCCCTTCCCCACCCCTCCCGCTTTCCTTTCCCCCTCCCAGCACACGATCAAGTGTTAATTTAGCTGTGTCCTCCCCCTCCTTCTTCCCTCCCTCTCGCCTTCCCTCTTCCATCCCCCTTCCTCTCCCTTCCCCTCCCACTTCCGGAGCATACCATCAAATTTTAATTTAGCGGTTCTCCCCCTCCCCTCCCCTCCCTTCTCCCTTTCCCCTATCCTACTCCTCCCCTACCCCTTCCTCCTCCACGCCTCATCCTCCTCTTTCCCCTCCAAACGCTACTCATTTTCCTCCCCCCTACTTCCTCACCTCCCCTCCCCCTCTCCTCCTTTCTCCTCCCCTCACCCTCCCCCTCACCTCCATATTCCCTTCCTCCGCCCCTCCCCTTCATAATCATTGTTACCTGTTAATTGATTAATGGTTGATGCAAGACAACTAATCGTATTCGTAATAGAGCTGACGTATATTTCCGCTCTTCTGTCCTCTTCTCAGCATTTTTCTTCCGTTAACATTACAGCCGTAGAAGACTGAATGGAGGTGTATGGTTGGGGAATGTATTTTGTCATGCTGGACGATTCCAGAGGGTGGAGGGCATCCCCAGTTTGAAAGTCATTCTCTCAACCAGTATAATTCACCTGATTGCTGTATTCTGTATTTAACTCTGACAAGGAAGTTATGTTTACAGTCCGGTTCGTTTTTGTGTTTCTTGGTTAACACGATTACGCAGGAAATCAGCAGAAGGTTTTTCGGAAAAGTTTTCCGAAGGAGGTCCTCGTCACTAGCAAGATCTTCTAACAGTTATGGATAGAGATTGTAACCTGTGATCTTTAAGGACCGTTAAAAAGTCAAATTAAAATTTAACGGCGTAGGTTCAAGGTCAAAATCATACATATAAGTGAAAGGTCAGAAGGGGACGTAATCTTCGCCTTAACTTTTGAATATAAGACACGCTTAAACTGTTTGTGATGGTAATGCGCGTAGAGTGAAACAAGAGTTGAGAGCAAAGGTGAAATGCGAATTTAACCTCCTCCAAAACGTTTGAACTAGAATTGATGGAATTGCAGAGTTAGGTCAAGTTTAAGGGTAAGGTAAAATCATAAGATTCGGTCTGATTTTAAACTACATGCAAAATAAACCATTTTGGTATTGACTACTCCAATACTGTAGATAATGTGCTGAGCAAGTTCAAGGTCAAGGTCATATATAAAGGTTAAGTGTCAAATGAGAATTGAGGTCATGGTTTGAGAATGGAATGTTTGTTTTTTATGTGTTCGTCTATTTGTTTTTTTATTTTTTTGCTGTTTATTCTTAGAAAGACCACAAATATACTTGTGAATATTTAAGAATCTTTTACTAAAAATTAAGACTCAAGACAACCAGCAAGTGATTATATTATAGGAGAGATAGGAATATAATTTTAGGAAATGTTTTGGGAAGCAGTTGAATATATCATACTCGGTGGAAGCTCAGTTTTATATATATTGTTTTTGTGTTAGTTTTCATAGGTCTAGTACTCTCCCCATTCCTTTCTGTGCTTCCTTACCTGGTATCCATTGTACATATATATATATATATATATATATATATATATATATATATATATATATATATATATTATATATATATAATATATATAATATATATATATATATATATATATATATATATATAATGCATGTATGTGTGTGTACATATATATATATATATATATATATATATCTTTTCGTTTGATTGTACTCCGTACCTTTAGAATTTTTATTCCCCGGAATGCTGCCTTAGCATCGGTCGCTGAAGCTTGTAGCTATGTAGCTATTTTATCAGCAATTGGTAGACCATTCACACACACCCATGAGAGGTTCGAATCGGGTTTCCCATTTTACCTAATGGCATCTGCAGTTTGAAGATTCCTGACTTATTCCTTGTTCCTGTGTTACGATAGGAATGTTCATTGCAGTCTGGTTACTCCTTTCCGCTATCCTCGCTCAACACTGCTATCAGCTACCGTTAGCATCCTGTACAAATATCTTCAGAATTACATTAAGGGTCATGGCATCTGGGACTGCAGCGTTTTAGGTAATTATTTTCTTAGGGTCTTTATGCTTGAGCCAAAATCTCCGTTAGGGATCATTCCTTCAGTACTGAACTCCTCTGCTTTAGCTGCTGCTGAGCTGTGGGTCATGTTGACTACAGTAGTTGGATGGGCATGTGTGGCAAGTATGTGGACAGGATTCGCTGAATTGATTATTTGTTTTATCATCACTCTTCGCATGTAATAGGTGGCTATAACTTTTTTCTCTCCTCCTCTGGTGCAGATCATTTCAGTGGTGGAGGTTTCTCTCTTAGGTGGATTCTCTTTACAAATTCCCAGATTGCTGGTAACCGGTGAGGGTTGGAATGCCTCTCACAGTCATTTGGCTGATGCCTGTTAATAGCCTGTTCTTTCTCGTTAAACCTTCATGGGAGTTACTTCCCTGAGAAATTCCATGCTTTCAAAAAACCTTTCAGAGCTGCTTCCTTCTCCCTTTCTCCCTCTAGCCTGTTCTCGGTTGTGTTTTCGGTTTTGGCACTCTTTTTTGGTCAGTCTCTTATTCTGCCAACACCATGGACATGATTACTCTTTCCTTACTTCAGTTAAAAAACGAGACATATCTTTGGTTCAGTTGGTTATTTTTCCAGGTTTGGACCCCCACGTCTGAGAACTAATATTTCTTTTGATGCATTTCCACCTGTGTTTTGGGTAGGGTTATGAGTCCCATAGTAGGGGAACCAGTGTGTGTGTGTGTGTGTGTGTGTATATATATATATATATATATATATATATATATATATATATATATATATATATATATATATATATATATATATATATATATATATATATATATATATATATGTATATATATAGAGTTTTGTTTTTCTTAAATTAATGGTAAACTGCTTATGACTTCCAGGTCGTGGAATCTACAACAGTGCTGCAGGAAAGACATGGGAATTCTGTGCATTTGTGGAGAGCGAAAGGTAAGTTTTCTCTATTTTCAGAAAATATTCCAGTTTGAAATCTTTGTCACAATTTGTTGTTATAAGATAGTTTGTTCGTGATCAATTAGTTGGTGTCAGATAGATTTTATGTTCTTCGTTATTTTATCTTGAAAGTTGGGTTATATTAAATTCTAATACTATATGGTTTATATTTTTTTCTGACGATATTAAACACTATTTAATTAATAGAAATGTAAGGTGCTTTATTCAAATACTCCATGACCTAAGCAAATTTTTCCGGAACTGTTTGGCCATTCCTGTTTTCCCTAATAATTCTGCCAGAAACTCTTGAGCCTTGATGTAAATTTAAGGCAAAGTTCCTCGGCCCAGGATCCTATGGTCCTCCTTTTAGGTCTAATGATCTCGGCAGCATTGCATTTGCACAGGATATTGCTGTGCAACGAAATTTTGTTTTTAGAAAATGCCCTACTGGGTATGTATTTGGATTCTGTCTCAACCTTGGTAGTGATGACCCCATTTATTATGACTGTCATAAAATAAATGTGCTTATTATAATTATGAAAATCCTTGGGGACAAATTTCAATTCAATTAATAAATTAATATGTGAAGATTGAGCTCGCTTTTTCGACCCCTCTTCAGTGGACGTCTTGTTCTCGAGTTTATGATTTTTTGTTGATATTAGCAAGCAAATAATTGCCAAGAGCATCGTCTGTTGACGTCATGGCCGCTACTAAGAAATGGCTAAAAAAAGGCACATGTCTGTCCGTGCAGCCTGACCTGTCAGGTGTAGCTGAACGTTAGTGGCAGCCTTTACTTTATGAAGCAACTCTTAAGGGCGCCATTAATATTCAGGTATGCCTGCACAGGTCTGCCTGCACGGGCGACCGGCGCAAGAACACCTGTGCAGTTTTGTTTCTGTTTTGCTCAGATTTCCTCCTATCCCCGAAGGAAAGTAATGAGTATTATTGTATTTTGAAGTATTTAGACCTAAATTAATGATGTCTCGGATGTTGGATTAATCTGTACTCATAACTTCGAGGGTGACTCTCCGGTATGGAAAAATATGATTATAGACCCATGTATGTCCATTCATGGTTATAAACTGCATAAGCAAGTAAGTTTTTAAAGGGTAATAAATATTTAATTTAGCAAGTAATGGAAAACAGAGATAAGCCTATTTGAATATATTCATGATTATCCATCGTATACGTTATTTAGTTTTAAAAGGAGAATGAAACAATAATATTCGACATACTAAAGAAACAAAGTTAAAGAATAGTCGACTATGTATTTTTATCGATCGTCAACGTTTCATGCTGTGATGTGGTTTCTTTCATTAGGGTATTCTCTTTTAATCAGTGGAGTGTCTTCATTCAGTCACAGATAATTATTAACATTCTTGGGGGAAAATTTCAATTCTTAACAAATTCACGTATGAATATTGAACTTGTTTCTTTCACCAGACGCCGTTTTTTGGCGTTCTTGATTTTTTGTTGCTTTCAGCAAGCCAGTTATTACCAGAGCATCGTCTGTTGGCGCCATGGCTGCCTCGAGAACTGAGCTGGTGTGCTTTACTTTGAACGTTCGTGACGGCCATTAATGTGAAGTTTTTAAGCGTTTAGAGTTCATTTTTTATTCACTATTCAGCCGTAACTTTTATCTTCTTCAGTTAGATGGAACCTTCTCTTATTATGGGTCATAGTTTATTGTTGGAGATATTAATCAGCATTTTTTTTTTTATTTCAAAGTGACCAACAGGCTATTCCTACATACTGTATATGCAAACAGGTTTCATCGATATTTTTTTTTCTTTTTTCAGCCCAGACCAGCTTTATTTATAGGACTTGTCAAGAATTTAATTTTGTGTTTTGCAACTCTTATTATTAATAATAATGTTTGCTTATATGAACTCTACATTCTAATGATTACAGTTCTAAATTTCATTACAAACAAAAGGAGTTAGGATTTAAAGTTTGATTAATATTTATTGAAATATATTCATAATTAAAAAGGTTGTCTCTCAAAACACTAACTTTATGGCACAGTAATGTGTTATAAATAAAAACAAACTATGAGAGAGTCACTGTCGTTAAATAAGTAAGGGTAAAATCATTAAAAATCAGATCGATATGATACTAAACTTCAATTGAATTTATGGAAGGAGATCAACTTATCCAACAAGACCTAATCCCATAACCATCCACTGCAATGGAAATATTAGGAGTAATGATGAAGATTTTTACAAAATTCCACACGCTCACACACACGCACGCATTATATATACAGTATATATATCGTGTATATATATATATATCTATATATATATACATATGCAGTATGTATATATATGTGTGTGTACATAGTATATATATATATATATATATATATATATATATATATATATATATATATGTATATACATATATATATATATATATATATATATGTATATACATATATATATATGTATATACATATATATATATATATGTATATACATATATATATATATATATATATATATATATATATATATATATATATATATATATGTGTGTGTGTGTGTGTGTGTGTGTGTGCGTGTGTGTGTGTATATATACTGTTTATATGAAATACTAAGGTGTGTTTGTGTGGCAAGCAAATAAGTGGAGTTTATGCATATTCAAGTCATGGAGAAAATTGACTTCACTAATCTCGTATGCATTGGTATCCTCTCCCTATATGCCCACGGTCAAGGAAGCTCATATCGTAATATTATTTTGATGGAACAGGCGGTGGTTCACTGCACAATAATAGCTGGAAGAAATGCCCCTCGGAATGCCAAACTGGTTGGCGAATTAATGAGATATACTCCTTTTTCTGGAATTTATTTTAATGATCCTATCGACTCTGTGTTATTCCAAGCAAAGCTCTCTCTCTCTCTCTCTCTCTCTCTCTCTCTCTCTCTCTCTCTCTCTCTCTCTCTCTCTCTCTCTCTCTCCGCAAGTTCGAAAAGCATCGACTTTCTAGTTTCGTATCCACATAGATTGTTGGATGAATATTCATGAGAGAGAGAGAGAGAGAGAGAGAGAGAGAGAGAGAGAGAGAGAGAGAGAGAGAGAGAGGCGTATGTATTAGTGCTTAGGATTGTGTTCACGTTTGAATTCTTTAAACTGGTTTCTAATGGTGATGCTGGAAATGGCGGAGTCATGCATTTTTGTCATCCACTGATGGGATACAAACATTTTATTTACTTTTATAATGTTTCCATGTAGGCATTTTCTCATCTTCTTCTGGAAACAATAATACGATATCGTTTGTTCATTTTCCGAGATTTCAGGTTTTTGTGTTTGTATAGTACAGATCTTGCTCTTTCAAACTCTTTCCCATGTTGGGAAGTTACATACACACGCAAACACACACAAACACAAACATACCACATACAGTTAAGCACAGACTTCTCACCAGAGTAACCCTGAATGAAAGTTAGAGCAAAATGCAATTAATATTTATATTATATTATATATATATTTATATATATATATATATATATATATATATATATATATATATATATATATATATAAAATTAAATATATATATATATATATATATATATATATATATATATATATATATTTATATATATATATATATATATATATATATATATATATATATATGTATATATATTTATATTTATATAATCATATACAAAATATGGTTTTAAAATAAATATATCCTATCATTTTGTAGTTCTGATAACACTAATTTTGCATCATACTCCCTATGCTCCTGTTATTATACTCTCCATTTATTTGACTGGAACAAATAGAGAAAGCAAACCCTTTTAATGACGCGACACCCAAGACGTTGTTGTAACATAAGTACTACTACCGGCGACTCCCTTCGGGCACCCTGTAACTCCCCAGACCTTGCAAAGCCATATTGTTTTTACCGAGGTTGTTCTATTATTATATTTTTTTTTATTAGGTCAGTAGTTAGAATGAAATTGGTTAGAGTAAACCTCACTTTCGGGTGTAATTACTATCTCTAAAACAGTTTTCCAGTAGGAAGAAAAGCCATTTTTTTTTTTATCGTATTCTTTTATAATTTTGCCCCTCGTGTAATCCCATTATTCCATAACAGTAATAGGGTGTATGTTAGGAATATGACGTTAAGGGCTGAGTAAACGATAAATAAGAAATTTTGCATTAGAAAGAACAGTAAAAATCCAGAGAATTACATCGACAGCTGTGAAAACTACGGTTAAATATCTAAATAAATCTAAACTTAAACAATATTCCTACATCTGCCTACCAAAAGCGGAGCCACAGTAGGTGGGTAGCCGAGGATTTTGAAAGGAGCAAATAAAAACGAGTGAACTCAAGTATGTAGAATACACAAGAATAACCACGTAACAGAATATACGGCCCATGTTGCCGAGGATAGGCCGCTAAATCTTACCTGACCGTCCATGTACAAGGTGGTACCAGACCTCTACATATCCAGTTGCCGTCCGGTAGAAAAATGTGATCGTCCAGATTATTTATCCAGGGACTGTTTTCCCTAACCTTCATTAAAACCACCTCATTAGCTTGGAAAATACTATAATAAACAAAAAGACTCACTGGTAAAAAAAAAAATTACTTCATTCTAGCGACATCGGTTGAATATAAAACATTTTGCTTTGTCATAGTCTGAAAGTCACGAAAATAAATAATTTATTCTCGTGTTTTCATTTTTAAAGGTTTAGATATTCATTTTTTTTATAACTGAACAACATCAACACGACGGTCGATAAAACAGAAATGTAAGTACCCGATTCGATCCACCGCCCTGTTTTTCGAAAGATCGTGTAAGTTGCTCCTGACTAGGTCCTCCAGTTACTCGAAACACGTCTTAGGAATTACATACATGTTAAGTAAAAAAAATATAAAAATCTGTTTATTACATCATAGGCAGGCTTTCTTATTCACTATGGTTCCCCTGACTTTTATATAAATAATAATTATTGTGAAAAAAATTTAACACTTCATATTTTTAAGGCCACTGAACTTTTAAATACTTCCAATTTGTGGCAGAATATTAATATTTCTTCTGGATTAAATTATTTATGTTAATCCTCTTATCTAGATTATAAATAAATTAACAAATTGCTGGATTATGTTTACGTGATTAAAGTCAAAGCATTTTTACTATCATAAATGTGTTTTCCATATTTCTTATAATTTCCTCATTAAACGAAAACCGATCATTTGATTAAACATATTAGTTTTTTTTTTTTTTTTTTGCAAAGATTGATTTTTAGAAAAATACATAAAAAGCATCAGAACATGGTTTTTTGTCACTTATTTCAGAACGTGTAAAATGTGAAAGAAAACAAACAATTATGCAGGATTTTTAATGCCATATTACATACCTTGGTGCAAGCTTTAATTGCACAACATTTGGCTTATCGTAATGTGCCATCTTCAGTGCCATAACGTAGCTTTCATAACTATGAGTGAGTCACCAAGTTAATAGTCGTCAAGTCCGGTGAATGAAAGCTGCATCCGATTTGCTATGATAATGGTCTTGAATATCCTGAAATTTATCAGGGAGTACATGCCTCTTTAACATGCCTCTTTATTCTATAAGGATTGAAAACACATCTCGAAAAGGTCAGTTATGTGTCTGAAGGTCAGACGATGACGTTTTGATGTTGTTTTATATCCAGACCTCCACAAGATCTTTACACCTGAAAGTCATCTGTATAACAGGGATCATCAATCATAGACATCTCATAGCTCTGTTGTCAGATTTCCGGATATAATATCCATCAGATGATTGTCGATTGTCAGTGAATGAAAAAGTATATTTTATGTCTTAGAGGGTTTATAGCGAAAATTACCAATGAGGTTAGGACCACTCCGTGATATATTTGATTAAAAAGACCACTTTGATAAGCCACGTTATAGTAATACATAAGGATATTTAAGCGGTAGCGAATTCATTGGAAAATAACTTCAGAAACTGTGGAGATGTCAATTAAATATTCACTATTTTTTCTAATTTGGTGCACTATATTTTTGTTTATGCGTTGATGAATTCGTTGACTTAGTAGGCTGGGAAGTAGGGTCTTTGAAGTTGTAAGAAGGATTAGTGAATGAAGTCAGTACAAATTAACAGAGAATAAGGATGCTGTTCCACTGGAGGATAATTATACCGTATAGAAATTTTTGTTTTCCTTCAAGTTTATGTGAGATACTTAAGTTCAAAGTTGATATGCACACTCGTAAAGCACTTCTTCCAGCCATTGTTGCAATAGATGTGAAACTTTCCTTCGTACCTTTTAATGTGAGAAACTAGACTACAGTACATATATTTTCTGTTGTCTGGGAGGGACAGTGTGAATGTCTTGTTGTGAACTTGGCCGTGGATGCAACATGTCCAACTTTAATCTAAGCGGCGGAAATCGAAGAGATCTGGATATCTCCGGTTACATGCATGACCTCCTCTTTGCTTGTCTTTAGATTAAGAAAGTTGTGCATTTTTATGTTCTTGAAAATCCAATTGACAGAATATTCCAAAAACTGAAGTCATTTTCATATGTCTCAGAAGACCTTATTCGCGGTGGTCGGGCACTCAAGTACCCTCTTCCCAAGGCTTCATTTATCCTCCCTTCACCATCACCCCTCCCATACTCTTCTGTAGCCTCCTCAGACCTAACCATTACTTTCTGATCCTGTTTACATATTTGTTTTTCTCCCCAGTCCATCATACACCAGCCTTCCGCCTTTCTATTTGTGTTGTACCTCTTGTAGTTCTTCATTGCAGGGGTGGGTAGAGCTTTCGGCTAGCACGCTGTTGGCCCAACGTTCGACTCTCCGACCGGCCAATGAAGAATTAGAGAAATTTATTTCTGGTGGTAGAAATTCATTTCTCGTCATGATGTGGTTCGGATTCCACAATAAGCTGTATGTCCCGTTGCTAGGTAACCTGTTGGTTCTTAGCCACGTAAAATAAATCTAATCCTTCGGGCCAGCCCTCTCTAGGAGAGCTGTCAATCAGCTCCTCAGTGGTCTGGTTAAACTAAGGTATACTTAACTTTGTACCTCTTGTTTTCTCTGTCTCCTTTTACATTTCCAGGTTTCCTCTTTTATTTAATTTCACTATTCTTCTACACTCCAGTCATCCTTTTACACCTGTCCCTTTTAGTGGCCCCCTTTTAGAACTTCTTAATTTCTATCAATCAAAATCCCGCTTATAGACATATGTCGTCAGGAAATAGTTTGCCTTTTGTAGGTATCTTTGTTTCTTCTTATTTCCTTCTAATTGGATTCGCATCTTTATTGTTGTTATCAGGAGGTGGCTGATGGTTCGTGAAAATGTATATTTAAAAGGAACACATGAACAAATTTTGACAAATTCTGTAAATAGATAGATATACAGATTTCTGAAGAAAAGTATAGACAGGAACAGGTTCACCATTTCACAGAACAGGTATTATATAGTCCACTGCAGTGTTTTTTTTTTTTTTTTTTTTACTTTGGTTCCACCACTATTTTAGGAAAAGTGTTCCCACTTACCACATAGTTCGTTGACCAGACGTGACTAATTTCTTTTTTACTCTTTTGCTTGATATGCATATACACACACGCGTACACTTGCGTGCATATAAACAAATTATATATATATATATATATATATATATATATATATATATATATATATATATATATATATATATATATATATATATATATGTATGTATGTATGTATGTATGTATGTATGTATGTATATATATATATATATATATATATATATATATATATATATATATATATATATATATATATGTATGTATATATATATATATATATATATATATATATATATATATACATATATGTATATATATATATATATATATATATATATATATATATATATATGCACACTTATATGTATGTATATATGTATATGTACATGTGTATATATATATATATATATATATATATATATATATATATATATATATATATATAAATTCCGGATAGGCAAAGTAACTACCCGTTACAGTTTTTAAGATGTATAAGGAATCCTTATTGTTTAAGTTCTCTATGAGGAACTGCATTGAAACCACAATTAAAACTACATGCTGAATTTAGATAGATTTGTATTCCTCTTGAAATTATGATTTTTTTTTTTATGTTCGAACTGCATCAGGTGCGAAAAAATCCAGAGATTAAAAACTTTTTTGTGCGTTTATTTAGGCCAGACCTGACCTGGAATCCTTTTCACAAGTACCCTTTGGAATCAAGTTTACGTGAGATACTTAAGTTGAAAGTGATATGCACACTCGTAAAGCACCTCTTCCAGTCATTGTTCCAATAGATGTGAAATTTTCCTTTTTTTTTGCAGGGTAGCATGCACATTTGCTTGTTTTGCCCTAATCATAGAATAATTACAGAATTTCGCAGCCATCAAAGATTGTTTTCTTCTTTCCCTTGTTATTTTGAAGCATGAAAGCGTTGTTCAGTTAGATTTTTTTTTTTATAGTTTTTATGTCACCGTTTTCGCGGCTGGTTTTTTTTTTTTACTTTATGGCTCTTAGAAAATTGTCTTCGATTTGTATATATATAAACACACAAACACACACACAAGCTGACCAACCCGGCGCTGCCCGGGAATACTTTGAGTGAAAACCGATAAACTCTCTCTCTCTCTCTCTCTCTCTCTCTCTCTCTCTCTCTCTCTCTCTCTCTCTCTCTCTCCCTAACACCGCTCTACTCTCTCTCTCTCTCTCTCTCTCTCTCTCTTTCCTGCTAAGATAGTTGTTTCAATTGCATTGTCCATTGTCCAGCATTTTTGACATTTTATATTTCACCCCTGCTGACGCCCCATTCCTATCTGGGCAGAACTTGGACTTAAAAGGGCATCAGGAATGTGATTATTCATCTCACCAACCTCGAAAACCATGGATTAGACACTAATATCAGTCATTTTTGACATTTTATTTTTCACGCCTTCTCACCCCTCACCCTTTCTATCGGGGCTGAACTTGGACTTAAGGGCACCAGGAGTGTCACTATTCATCTCAGCAACCTCGAAAACTATTGATTAGACACTAATATCTATCGTTTTGGGTTATTTGTAGTATAACGATTTCTCATTTTCATACTCTTCATATACGCGTTCATATTTTTTATGTCAACTCTTTCGTATTCATTTCGTTATTTTTTGTACTTCTCCATCATTCAGTTCCGATTCTGGTTCTTATTCTTCATAATATCTCAAACTTCATTGATCTTCTCACTGAATATCATTGCATTGGTGTTTTTTTTTTTATTTCGAAAGTCCTTCTTATTATTCTTTGCCATCGTTCCTCAATTTATTTCTTCCTCCTTTACTCCCCCTAGATGGGTAGTGCCGTCATTGCACCTCATGTGGTGCACTGCAGGCATTATTAAGGCTATTTGCAGCGTCCCTTCGGCCCTTAGCTGCAACCCCTTTCATAAGGTGGAAAAATAATACAAAAAACTGTATACATTTTTCACATTGTAAATTATGGCTTTTTCTAAGTTCTCGTGTTTTGATTGTCTGACCTTTTGCCTTTTATCGAGGTCATCAATTTTGTAAAGCCTTTCTGACGAGGTCATTTGTTAAAGCGAACGTGTGTTTATGTCTGTGGAAGATGAGTTTTATTAATTTTTTCAATTATTACTTTCTTACTGTGCGGATGAAATTTCTAATAGTTTCAAGAAGAAAATGTCCTTAATTATGGAAAGCTATAATCCGTAAGGGCTGGAAATTGACACAAAAGATTAATTGTAAAAGCAAGAATGTTAATGACATTGGTTGATTACACATTCCCAGACTTTGATATAACTACTCTTTGAGGTGGCTAAAGCGATAAATTTACCGTGCACATCATTTAGATTTAATAATATTGTAGGAATATACGATGTCAAAGTTACATACATCCAAACATGTCAGCATTGCGTTTGACAGGCAGACAGAAAGACACACACATATGTTTATATATGCGTGTGTGAGAGAGAGGAGATCTTTGTAATTATATTTCACTATTTCGTCAAATCATACTAAAGACAATTTTCTGTTGAACCTGGAAAAAAAAATATTTAGAAACAGCAATTCTTGAAAAGTAAAAAAAAAAAAAAAAAATCCAGTATTGTACGTAAGATACGAGTAGTGATCTGATCTCTGGCGACAATGAAACAATTTGGGGATTCAGCATAAAAGAAATGGAACAAAAGTTTCTCCATTTCGTTTCAAGTGGACGAAGCTTCCAGATTGTTTTACGGCCCATGAGATGTTTCCAGAATTTACAAGATTATTAGACTGAATAATATTACTCTACTTGAGGGAAACCAGTGCCTAGAATTCAAGCAGAACTCTTTCGTTCTTAAAAAAAATAATTTCGAATGCTTTTTCTCTTATTTGTCTTTATATTATTAGGAACACATTTACTTCTATATCCTTTTTAGCTCTCTATTTTACCCCTTTATGTCCATATGCATGCTTACTTATGAGATCTAGCTTCACTCTATAACGGAAGTAACTGCCCACCCTTTTGCGTCTTCGAAACCTATAATCAGGTTACTGCTCCATTCCGTTTACTACAGTTCTTTCTTCTCTTTCAATCGTCATTGCAAATTTGTTTCTTTTATTTGTTTACTTATTTATATAATCACCTTTGAAATTGACACATTTCTTTCACAGACTTCTTATTCTAAGTGTGGAAAAAGATGTTACTGATTTTTTTTTTTTTTTTTGTGGTCCTTTTAGTGGCAAGCTAAACTTCGAGCTTCTCCGCTCTTTCAATCCTTCCTCTTTCAGCTTGAAGAACTTCACTTGGAAAAATAGGTAACCTATAATATCCCAAAGATTCAATTTAACAGTGTCCCATTTTCTATTTATTATATATAAGAATAAAATTGTTTCACGGTTTTTTACTTTAAAAATCATTCTCATGTATCGATGTGGAAGAACCTTTTTTTTTATTAAGACGTTAAAACAAAACGCTGAAGTTACTTATTAATTCATTAGAGAACGTCAGTTGTTTTGGGACATTGTTTACATTGTTAATATCCGAAGACATGAGTTTGCATATCTTAATATTTTGTTTAAGAGCGCAGAGTACTAAGCTATAATTTTTAGACATACATTATGGCGCCTGTAGTTGGTAAATTTATTTCATACAAACTTGAAATGTTGATTGAAGCTTTGTAGTACAAAGCATAAACCTATGAACTCAAGTCAAAATCTCGAGGCAATGATATGGTACGAATTCATGCGTTTCGCAGTCAGGCAATGAAATCAGGTGGGTTTACTTTGAATTTATCTCTCTCTCTCTCTCTCTCTCTCTCTCTCTCTCTCTCTCTCTCTCTCTCTCTCTCTCTCTCTCTCTCTCTCTCTCTCTCATTTGTGTTTCTATTGTTGGAGAGTCAAGGACGAGTCATGTACATTTGTGTTTAATAGGCGGATGACGGAGAGGAATGGGCAAAACAAAAGCGCTACTTAATTCACCTTCTTGCTGTAAACCAGGTACTCATCAGATCATAAATCTGCCAACAATTATGACACAAAACGTCAAGTTGATGAAAGAAGACTTAGAAAAGCTAATATCAGCAAATTCGAGTATATATTTAGAACAAAATTTCCAGGGGGACTGACATGCTACCTACAGAGAGAAAATACAAGATGAGATGATAAGGGAAATAAATGAACAGATTGATAAGTTGAGTTATACGTAACTCACGAATGTTTCTGTATATCATGCATTGCAGATGCATAGAATTCATTAAAAGAAGTCGAAACTAAACTATACTTTCCTCCCAATGTTACTTACGTTCGACTTCCCAGTCAGTATTCAAGTTTGTCCATATACGTCAGTTTGGTGAGTTTTCTGTTTTAACTTTCCATTAGGCAGAAATCACAATGAATGTAAATGTACCTTTAGTCATTTTATCCCGAAGTCGAAACAGCCCCATCAAATGTAACAGTTCTCCGAGTCCTTGAAATGAAAAAGGAACTTGCAGATCAGGGTCGATTTGACATTTATGCTTCAGTTAATGCCATTTAGAACTCTGGTTTTTGTTACGTTTCCTCTTACACTAAACTTTCGGGGTTTTCCATTATCGGATTTCCATGACTCCTGCATCGTCTTCCCTCAAATGGCTGCTCTTTGGCTTCCTTCATTGTAAGGCATCACCCTGTTTCTTTGTTTGTTCTCTTTTCCTCTCCCCTTTAAAATTCCAACAAGACAAGACACCTCTCTCTCTCTCTCTCTCTCTCTTACGTACGTGCACATAAATACACAAACACGTACATAATGTATCTAAATTTGTACTGAGATTAGCGATTAAAGCATCTAGAGTTTGAATGTAAAAGATTCGAAGGTTCATTAGTATGAGATTGAACTCTGTTCGGATATTTATTTTTTTTTATCTTTCCGCTTCTTTGTTTTATATTTTTTTTTTATTTAATTTCATTTGAGGGTACCGGCTTCTCTTTCTACCGTCCATAATATCATTATCATCCTTACCACGTCAGCCGTCACCTTCATCAAGGCTTTGAATGCATACTAACAAGTCCTTGCTGAACGTAATCTCCACTCTACTGTTTTGATTTTTTTTTCTTTTTTTTTCTTTTTTTTCAGATATTAACCATACTGTCAAGCCTTACCATAAACAGTCAGCCCTTCTGTCTACTTACAGCGTTTTCAAACCTTTCTACCAGTAATAGCTACTTTTGAGGTCCTTTTCATTCTGCATTCCTTGGTTTCTTTATTTAATACTGTTTATATCGTCGTTACGAGTGGTTGACGTAATCTGAGACGAAATACTCTTTCGACTACAACTCCCTGACTCTTAACCTTTCTCAGAGGTCTAGGTTACGTAGAGCCTTCTTCATCAACGGGATTATCTTTTCCTCTCCTCTTATTGTGTTACTGACCTTTAGTCTCTATTTATGCTCTTTGCTAGGACTTTTTCATCATGCTATCAGAATAAGTTTTTTCCCGAGAAATTCAGAAAGCAATCCTTCTGTCCAGTGGTCTAAACGTGTTCATGTGGTGTACTGTAGTTTATATAGAATCCTCTCAAGTCTTTTCGATGCAAGTAAAGATTACAAGTAAAGAACCCAAGGGACTTGGAGATATTTGTTTTCCTATTCATGTTTAAGTAAAAGCATGTAAGGCGCATTCCCTGGAGCGAAGGTGTACCAACCCTGAATATTTAATTAGTATAGACGTCATGTGCATATGCTTTGCATCCAAAGAACTTTATCTTCAAAGGCGATAGCGATTTCAATTATAGGACACAGTCCCACTTTTCATTCGTTTGTAAATATAAAGTGTATATTTTACACTGATACCAGTGCATTCTGCGAACACTGGTCTCGAATAAGCAAAAATGGCTGAATAAATTCCCAACACTTACCATCATTTTCATTTGATAAAAAACTACGAATAATACTTTTGTAAAGGCTACTAAATATTTAAATTTTGGGCGAAAATAAAGTCGTGGGAAGGCAGCCTTCACAGCTGGAAATTAACTGTTCATATTTTACATATTTTTCCCATGAATCTCCGTTAGTGGTTCAGGGAGATTTACCAACATGAGGGGCTGAGAAATTAGAGGAAAAGTAGCTGGCTCTCTCTCTCTATCTATAGATGCTGTTATTGAAATAAGTGACCTTTCCTGAGGTATTATTACGGACAGTGGGAGCGTAATACTGAAGTTTGATATTTACTACCCTGTTACGCAAAAGTGTAAATGTCAGCATTTACTTTGATATTTGTTAACGATAATTGCAGAGTGATTTAAAATAATCTTATAAATTCCGTTTCTTTATTTTTGAAATTGTTAAACAAATAAAAGAGGAAGAAAAGAAGGGAGGTTGGCCGAGCATGAGGTAATAAAAATCAGAGAACCTGAAATTCGTTTCCTTTTCGTCTCCTCCGACGAGAAATCTTTCCTGCAAACAACCATTATGACTTGGCCTTTAACTTAGTGCCGTCCCTTTTCTCCCCGATGCTGTTGTCATCTTCCCTGCCCCCTTTTGTAAAACCAGTTCAGGGGACAGATTTGCAAATAGTTGCTGCAGTATGAAGTGACTTTCGTTCCACATACTTCGCGGTATGCCGGTGCAGTTGTCTGATTCTGTGAATCCTGTTTATACCTTATGTCTTCAGTGGACCTCTGGCAACTGTCATCTCTTTCTTTCTCTGCCTTTCCTAATATACGCAGGATCACCTTCTTGATCAGGTCTGTTTTGGGAACTAAGATTCAAAGATAGATTTACAAGATATTTCTGCAAAACTTACCATACGCGAAAATCAACAAAGCTGCTCTATAGGTATTTATGGATGCCTTTCATTTAAGCGTAGACTGGACGAACAGAATCATGGTCCACACTTTATCTTATAAATAAACGATGGTGACTTGTCTGAAATCCCTCTTAGACAGATTAACCTTCACTTACTTTGATATGAGACATGAATCATGCGTCTTCGAACAGTCAGATTCGGTGCACTCTTCTTAGATTCCAAAAGGTAAAGTGTAAAATGGGAGTTTCTAAGATCTGCTCTCTCTCTCTCTCTCTCTCTCTCTCTCTCTCTCTCTCTCTCTCTCTCTCTCTCTCTCTCTCTCTCTCTCACTGTTTGAAGGGACAAACTCGCAGACCTGCCGCACAAGAACTAAAACTCGGAATTCATGTCTAATCCGGAATGTTTGGCAAGACTGAGTAAACATATTAACCGGCAAAACCTTCACGCGAATGTCGGGCTCGAGTGGCTTCTCTATACGACTAGTATTTTTAGTAGATTTAGAGTAGGCTATCATGTTTGAAGAATATAGTCCTACTCTATTTAGAATAGATGTAAATAACTTCGAAGGATAAAATGCTTGCTTTTATTTAGTAAAACAACACTCCAGAATGTTACTTTTAACTAGAAATACATTATATTTCATATGTACTTTTTAATTATAACTGAAGACTCAAATCATCAACACCCATAACATTTAGTGTTATTAAACAGCAAAATAAAACAAATATGAAGAAATCATATTATTTGGATCTAATCTTCTATTTATCTTAATTAAAATGAAATAGATTTTTGACAATTTTTTTTTTTATATCAGAGAACAGACTCCTTCTCGGATCCCCCCAAAACAGTCGGAGTTTTAAGAGGCATAGTTACAAATATACAGGAAATGCAAATTTCCACCAGTGAAAAGGGTTGTGTTAATGAATGATATTGATGATAACGCAAGAGATTGAAATCCTGTAAATCCCGGTCAATTCTGTTTTTCCTTTGAAATTCTCATGTCAGTTTTTTAATGCATCTCTTCGTTCACAGCTGAAGAGAAATGTTTGTTACAAACTTGCTTTTGGAAGTATAAACATTGTTGTGCAGGATATTTATTCATGTATTGTTTAGTAGAATGAATTCAGTGGGTGTTTGGTACTGGATAAAAATGAATGTTTTTCTTGAATTTTCCATTGCAAATTTCTTTCTCATCCCTAAACCGTGTTGCGTCATTTCCTTATTCGCTTGTGACTTTTACGAAACCTGTCTATTCCCATGTCTATCGAGCTTGGCAGATCCATGTGTCCACAAGACAATACTCCACAAAAATCCTTTTAATATTCCCAAAATCGGTCTAGTTCACTGTGGAAGCGACGGAAGTCCCAAAGACTATTATCAATCTTTGTAGGGAGGCCATCAATAATCATAGGCACTTCAGCCTGTAGTAGTTATACCACTGATGAATCTGATATTGAGGTGAATAAGGATAACTCTTACTTCTGATACCAGGCGTCACACCCGAAAAAATTCTCCCTTTTAAATGCCTTAAATAGTCAACTACCTGTTTTTTTCTTAATATTTTTGCTGGCTATTCTCATCGAGTAGGTTCAGAGATTTTCTAATGCCAGTCGTGTAACCTTGATATAGAAGGTACTGCACAACACAGTGTTTGAGAATGTTTCTTTACATAACACAAGCCATACGGTAACCTGTGTAACTGATAAGAACTGTCATTCTCAAAGAAACATCAGTCGAATGTCAAAGAAGCCATAATTCATAGGAAAGAATGATGAACTTCACCAAAGAATACTTAAGCAAGATAATTTGAAGGCTTGTCTTTGTGCAAAAGCCAAATATTTTTCAAATCTCAAGCGATGATCATCTTTGCAAACAATGCCAGGTATATATATATATATATATGTGTGTGTGTGTGTGTGTGTGTGTGTGTGTGTGTATATATATATATATATATATATATATATATATATATATATATATATATATATATATATATATATATATATATATATATATATATATATATATATATATATCCGACAAGCAGTGCTCAGTATTCTTAAAAAGTCTCCAAAGAGCTATTGTGGAATTCTTCAATTACCTCCAATTAATGCACCTAAAAGAAAAGATACAATTAGAGAGTTACAATATCGCTTATCTAGTTAACTGATCATGAATGTCAGTGAAAAAAAAGGATGGAATAAATGTGTTCCAGATGTAGAGAGAGGTGAGTAAATAATTATATGGCAATTTTGTTACGGATAACAAAGGCCATAGCAACGGCGATAGCATCCTCAAAAATATTACCAACTGAAAAAGAAAAAGGACTCGCTCAAAAACAGCCAGTGATAAGGAGAACGACACTTTATGACGCTTACAGATTATACAAATGGCAAATGTGAAACAAACTTAGGTGTAAGAGATGCTGTAGGATATTCTAAAGTCTATCCCGACTAGACAAAAAAAAAAAAAAAATGAAATTAAATACCAGTAAACAAACGTGCTCTCTCAGAAATTACCCTGAGTTAACCTTATTATGCAGCATCCTACACAAACAAGGAACTTTATTTCTACTGGACCTACAACTGCTCCATGCTATAAAGCATTTCAGAGACAGATATAATATCACTGATTGTACTTTGCCAAGCAGCTGGAATAGTCAGTCCGGATAAAAACGATCTTGGTAGCGATTATGATGAAAATGGGCAAGGACCAAAGTGGCATCTATCTTTGGCTCAGGCTCATTTTCCATTCCATCATTACCAACAGATAATGGTAGATTGGTTACTGGCCCTAAGGAAAAGGCTGAACTGCTTCATTGAGCTTTTGAAGCTAAGCAATCAGCTGAGGATGTTCCTCTCCCTGATTCTTGTTATCCTGAGCCTATTCTTTCAAAATTAGCATTTTTATCTAGGGATGTTAAGAAAATTCTTAATAATGTTGATAGTTGCATGGAGAAGATCCTGATGATTTCTTCACTTTGTGTTTTTTTAAGGTTTCTAGTGTGTTGTCTTCCAAGATTAGTAGCTCTTTAGATTTTTATGTTGACGTAGTATCTTTGCAGATAAGCCTAAGCCCAAGCTTCATAATACAGTGCCTATTCTAAAGAATAGCATATCTGGAGACTGTAGTAACTATGGGCCAATTTCTTTTCTCCATTTGTTGTCCAAAGTCGCAGAAAATCGGTTCTTTTCAGTATAGTAGTCTTTATACCCCAAACGCGCTGCACACAGGCTTCGACTTTGTCGCCTTCAGACACTGGAGTTGCCTTGCCACAGATTCCTTTAATTTAAGGAAGTGTCCACATCATAGTGAAACATGTAGAAACACGTCGGCAACTTATCTCTTACACTTTGTAAACAGATTGAAGACTAGTCAACGACTGCAAGTGGAGAACGAAACTGTGACCTCTGGTGGACAGTCGCTGGAAACACTGGTTAACACTGCTAGTAACTCTATAACTAACTGACATTCAGCCTGTTTATGATGTGTATGGCATAAGTTACCGACATATGTTTATGACATCTTTGACTATAGTGAGGAGGCACTTTAACACAATTCTCTTAGGACTTGAGATTGATATGCAATTTATATCTGATGAACGCTTTTTACTTTTGTGTTGCAGACGTTTCAGTTTTTCACCGTGCGATATTATTATACGAGATAAATAATACTTGAAAAGTTTAATGCACCAGTAATGTATCGGATTCCATAACTATTCCCAACAAACAAGTTTAAACATTACGAGATATTTCACTATTGATTAATCAATCCTTCCCGTTCGAATTTCCTGAGCAGATTACCAATGCGGCCTCTCGTAAGTTGTTTCACTCACCAGTACGTTTGCTGGAAAATGGTCTAGTTTCTTCTAGATGATATAAAAATGTTGTATTTTTTCTCCTCGTGACATTCATCCATCATATAATGCTGAAGAGAATTTTCACTGCTCTTTTCCTGAAATTACAGAGCATTTTCTGTTCCCTCTCTTGGACTTTGTGGTGGTTTCCATTTCACTGGAATCCAAAGATTCCCATTTTCATTCTTTTAAGTTCTAGAGAATTACATTTTCAGTTTTATATAATTAAGAAAATGTGATTTATTTCTCACTCAAGAAATCTTAAATCATTCCTCTTTTTCCTCTCAGAATAATTTAAGGAAGTCAATTTTCTCTCTAAGGCAATAAAAGGAATATTTTTAATTT
Organism: Macrobrachium rosenbergii; assembly: GCA_039081455.1. NCBI lineage: Eukaryota > Metazoa > Arthropoda > Malacostraca > Decapoda > Palaemonidae > Macrobrachium > Macrobrachium rosenbergii. The sequence goes on from JANJGK010000005.1 coordinate 64,161,461, forward strand.
TTAATACTTATGATAGAATCTCACATTCTTTCCCCATATTTCCCATTCACTTCAAATAAATTTCCAACGAACTCTTCCTTTTTCCTTCCGAAAGGACCCCCACCCTCCCTCAACCCCCGCCATCGAACCGGGAGGAGCTTCCTCCTCCTGACATGAGCTCCAATCGCAGAAAATGCAATCTGAGTTTATCAGGGGTTGCCGCCGCGTGAGTTTCCTCTGCGACAGTAATTCCTCAAAGCCCCGGAGGGAACCCCAAAAGAAGGCAAGGAAAGGAAGTTTCCATTATTTTCAGGAACGAATTACCGAGTTACAGAGAGTCATAACGTAAAGACGCTGCACCTACTAATCTCGGGTAGTCGTCATGGAAGAATCTCTTAGGAAAATTCTCATTTCAACCAGCAAAGAGAGAGAGAGAGAGAGAGAGATTATTCTTCCTTTAGCCTTCATTGGAAAAATTTAGAAAGCAGACGTAAACGAACCAAGAACATAGACGAATTGGCATGGAAGAAACCAACGGAAAGACAATATGAACACAGAAGCAATAAATTGAAGAAAATGAAATTGAGAACAAATGAATTTAGCGAAAAAGAAATAGTCAAGAACAATAATTGTTAGATGATGATTACTGACGATCGCGGAGGACAGCAGGCAGAACAAAAGAAGAAACGTACCGAGCGGGCAAGTGATGATAAATGACGCATTCAAAAGAAAAGGAGGCATGGCTGCAGATATGCGGCTGACACTATAATGTTCGACAAATAATGAATGGGTGAGATGCTTTTACATGAATTGGTGAAAAACTGGTGAACATTGAATAACGCATTGGGAAAAAAAGTTAAAAATGCCTCAATACATATTATAACTGAGACATTTATCTAAAAGGGCATAAAGAAAAATCAGTACGAAGGTTTTCTGCATTAAGAGGAATAGTAGCCTACAAAAAGTAACACGCAAATGGACAAATGCTGTGATTTAAACGGTATAAACAGACGAAAGTGGAATGTGCAGAAGGAATATGAATATTAAGGAATTAAGTATATGCGCTATAAAAGATAAGGATAGAGATGAGCGAAGAAGGAAAACAAGAAGTGTTTAAATTTGGAAAGCATGTGAAAAGAGTTGTCATAAAAACTGAAGAACGCTGAGTATATATATATATATATATATATATATATATATATATATATATATATATATATATATATATATATATATATATATATATATATATATATATATATATATATATATATATATATATATATATATATATATATATTTGCATACATGCTTACATACATACATCTTCAAGGAACAAGGGAAACGAAGACCTCTAATCACAGATTTATTTGCCAACGTATCATGACACTTGCATATTATCAAGACTAACAAGACAAGTTACACAACAGATAGAATCATAGTTTTAAAAAAATTCCGTTAAAAATTCTAAAAAAAAAAAAAAAAGGCCAAGGCAGCGTTGAAAGTAGAAGTATTAAACAAAAAAAAGCAAAAGTAGCAGGTTGTGGGCACGAAGATACAGACTCACCGAGTTGAAAAAAAGGGCAATACTAAAAGTAAAAAAGAAAACATATGACAAAGAAAAAAATTGTGCAGTATGCAACGGGGTTGATAACAATTAAGCGTTAAACGAGGGAACAGTTCTCTTTATAATAATAGACGCTAAGATTATTAGGTGGTGATGGCTGGAGACCCGCCTTGTTGTTTTAAAATCTTCATTTCTAATGATGCTTTCACACTGTGCAGCATGATTCCTGATGTTCGAGGCCTTTGGATAAGACAATTTGCATCCTGTACGGTAGCTTAAGCCTCTACGGGAGTCTATTCGTACCCTCCACAGCCTCCTCGTGCATCCCACATAAGTATATTTATATATAATATATAATATTGGATGTGAAGAAGGGGCTGAGACGATCCTGAACTGTAAAAAACGAGCCAATGGTTGTTTTATGTTTAATACGCCTACTTTTAACGCTGCATTGCCTTTTTTTTTATTTTTAACAATTTTTTACTGGCTGTGGAGCGGGTCTTCTCGAAGCTGGTCACGAATTCGTTAAGGTTTGAGATAAGATCAGCGCCAGCCACACCCTGAGAAATATAAACTTTCCAAATTCGTAAAAGAAGCTAAAAATCTAGATTTTTTCCAGATTTATGAAAAGACAAATGTGTAACCCTCGTGAACAACTTTCATGCTTAAGCATATGTTAATATATTCGAACAAAACAAATAAATGATAAACAGAAGAGAGAGTTTTCCTTTAATGTTTATAAAAAATGAGAGAAAAAGTGATAAATCAAAGACAAAAAAAAAAATAGTCGACTATGGAAAAGTATAAAAAAAAGTTGTACATTTCCTCCATAAAGGACCCAAGCTCTAAAGACCGAAGATCCTCTTATTCATTAGTAAAGAAGGACGTACCCCTCACATGACCCTTGGACCGATTCATTACTTAGTAATGATAGATGACCCTCTCCTACTGGGCGCCTTCGCTCTCGTAGAAGATGGATTCCCCAACCAGGCAAATACGGCATTTTTGTCATATTCGTCATGTTCTCTTCCTCTGAGGGAGAGAGAGAGAGAGAGAGAGAGAGAGAGAGAGAGAGAGAGAGAGAGAGAGAGAGAGAATTCGCTCTTGCCTAAGGTACACTGTGAAAAAATACACTAATGGAAAAATACAATATTTTCAACATTTTTTTTATAGTTTCCAGGAAGAAACAAAGGAGTTGGATTCTAATTTTCTGCATTTATTCTCGAGTGCTATTGCGACCATTTTCATAATGTCATATCCCCTGGTGGAATAGAATTGCTTTCGATAATAGCTTGAAACCTTTCATTGCTTACAGTCCTTTTAGTGGTACAGTTAGGGTCCATAACATGGCACTTTACGTTAAAAAGTCTTACATATTGAACTGCTGAAACGCCCTCTCAAGCGTTAAGTAAATTTCTCATAATACTGTCATAGGAAATGACCTGTTTCAGCGGTTCCATGGAAGCAGACTTCAGCTACTTTTCTACCTATCTCCAAGATTCGACATTCTCACATTTCCGTTTATCAGGAGTTCATTCATCTTCCCAATGTTCAGTCTGTCTGATGTATTTCGGTGTTATGCCCCAGTTTCTCCTTCCCTTTTTGGGAACCCGATCCCAACCCCTTGACGAGGTTGTTGGGAGGGCGGCTTAGGGATCCACTGCCGGGAGTGTATATTTTTTTTTTTTTTTTTTGCCTACTCTCTCTGCTGTGGGCTCAACCGAACATTGGGACCTACAACTCTTTTATTCCTCCTCCTGTTTATTTTCCCCTTCCCTTCTTCCCATTTCGTTGACGACCTTTGCATGGCATTGAATTACGGAATTTACTATTCTTTAACTTGAAGGCGGGCGGAATTGGACGGCATGCCACCTCACCCGAGTAAACGACGTGGTCAAGCGAGGGGAAGTTTTTTTTACTAAACCATACCCTCGGTGTTGGGTCCAGCCTCGACGTAATGACGACCTCTAAGGCACTGATGGTATGGTATATATCTAGTTGAGGATCCCAGGGCAGTTACCACCGTGGGTAACAGTATTGTTCCTCCTCCGGTTGGCCCTCCCTGGTGAGAGGGACCTCATCCTAGATGAAATTTATATTATTCATTGTATGGTGCTCAAATCAAACCACCTTACGACTTCTGGTATGGCAAAGGACTCTTCTAGCCTGGTGAATACACTGGAGCCCTATATTCAAGCACGGAGCAAAGGGAAATTGACCAGAAATGTATATGAAATAGGACCAGGAATATTTGAAACCCCTTACGATAAGTATTTGACCTTTAATCTGGAAAATTCAAATTATGGCATTTGTAAAGAGTACAGAGACATTGTGAAGTTTTGTGGGAGAGAGCCTAAGATATCACCTAAAGGTCGAGGAAAACTAATGGTAGAATCGGCTTCAACAAAAGAAAGGGAAGTATTAAAAGCATTATCGCATCCCGGAGGAATTAAAGTAGACTGCACAGTACTTGATTTTTGAAATGCACCCCTACTGATGATGTACTCAAAGGAGAAACTTGTAGGAGAATTAAAAGATTAAGGTGTGATTAAAATTGAAAGAATCAAGAAGATCAATGGATCCTTAGTTCCACTTCCAAATTTTATTATTACATTCAATTCTACTTTCTTCCTTAATATAATACAAACAGCATGGGTACATTTTATGGTTAAGCAATATACCCCAAGACCGAGGAGATGTTTTTATTGTCAAGGACTTGGACTTATTTTAGGATCTTGTAGGCAGAAGATACAAAGCAAGCCTGCCACATGTGGTAAATGTAGTGATCCAGAGCATGGTGTGTATAATAAAGAAGCAAGATGTATACATTGTGGAGATAATCATGCATCATCTTCACAGAATTGTGATGTGTACATCCCAGGTAACTGAATGTATCACATTTAGAGAATCAAAAGAAAAGGTATTAAATCGGTATGTTAGACCAGGAATATCCTTTTCCAGTGTTACTGCCAACTGGAGAAGTGTAAATTCTTTGATAGGTGTTTCTTTTGGTAATGTAAATAGAAGATCAGTGATGACCTGTACTCGTGGCTATTTGGAAGCTGTACCTATAATTTATGGCATGCCTGCTTCTTTGGGGGCTGTGGCAGAGATTTCTAGCACCCATGCCTCTTTGAAGGCTGCGCCAGTAATTTCTGGCACTCCTGCCACCTCGGAGGCATTGCCAGGATTTCTGGCTCCTACCTCCTCGGAGGCTGTACCAGTGATTCCTGGCACTCCTGCCTCTTCAGATGCCATGCCAGATATGCCTGGCACTCCCACCTCTCCGGAGGCTGCATCGGTTATACCTGGTGTGTGGACCTTTTTAGAGGCTGCACCAGCGGGGGAGCTGACACTCTGGCCTCTCAATAGGCTTCATTACCTATTTCTAGCGTAGGTGTCATTCTGGAGCCTACACCAACCATGACTGGTGACCCTGATGATTCATAGGATGCACCAGTTGTCTGACCCTTCGACCTCTCCTCAGGCAGCGCTACCTTCATCTGGTGCTCCTGAGATGGAAATTTCTATGAAGATGCCCAACACCCATGATACTAGGGAGGCTTTGCCACCTGTGGCAGGCTCCTCCTCCATGGAAGCAGCACCATCATTGACAAAAAGGAATGCAGCCATCATTGATCAGTCTCCTTCCAGAAAAAAAATCAGGAGCGATGTAATAAAGTAAAATCACGGAAAAGGGGGTCCAGCTAAACGGCCTCAAAATATAAATAGAATTAATTCATTTTCTCGAGTGGAACTGTCTGGGAGCAAGAGTCAGATGGGAAGGATTAAGGCTATTCATATCAGAAGTGTCTCCTGTATGTATAGCATTGCAGGAGACTTCTTATTGGTAATACTACATGTCCCAGGCCACAAGAGTTACATTCTGTCATTCCCCTTATAACGTAAATATAGAAAGCCATGGGGTGTAGCTTTATATATTGGCAAAATAACACCCCACAAAATCCTATTAGTATCCAGTCTATATCCAGTCTACTTTGCAGGTGATAGGTGTACAGGTTCATTTGCAAAGAAAATATACAGTATGCTCTCTCTCTCTTCCTCTACCACTTTGTGAAGTCTTCCCCACTAATGAATTTAAATCTCTTATCCAACAGCTACCACGCCCATTTGCTATCCTGGGAGATATATATAATAGAACCCCTCTTTGGGGTGATATCGTTACCAATAAAAGAGGTAATTGCCTGTGTTCCACCATAGAAAGTGAAAATGTGGGAATCCTCAATGCAGGGGAGTCTATACATTTTCATGTTCAAACAGGCTTATTGTCAGCAATTGACTTATCTATATACAGTGCTGCCTTACTTATCGATTTCAATTGTAGACTGATAAATGATAGATTTACCAGCGACCATTTTCCATTAGTAATGAATGTAGCTTCAAACTCTCCATCTTCAAGGCTACGTAATGGAAGACTAGTCAAGCAGACTGGGCAACATTCCAGGAACACAGCTCAATAGATGATTTAGCTGACGGCTTTCCCTTTGTTGATGATGCTCTTGATTTTTTCAGTACAATTAAATTTTTGGCTAGTCTTCAATCAATACCTAGGACTTTATGCAAATTATATGCCAACCAGTTCTCTGGTGGACTCATAAATGCCAGGAAACTCATAGAACTATGAGATCAGCTTTCACCAGATATCGCAGGCGAAAATGTGAGCTTTACCGAATTGAATTTCGAAAAGCAAGAGGTCATTTCCAAATGGAAATTAAAAAGGCATGAAAGGAATCTTGGACAATTTTCATATCTTCACTAAATTAAAAACACCCCTGACTTTAGTTTGGAAGACATTTAGAAAAATAACCAGGAAATTTACTCATTGTTAACCTCCAGTTATCAAGATCAGTGATAGTGACGTAGCAGATCCCCAGTTAATGGCAAATGAGTTTGCTAATCATTTTGCTAATGTTTCAAAGAAAAATTGACAGACCCTATTCAGCTCAAAAAAGGCTAATGGAGCAGGTCGAAATTGATTTTAATACATCAAGGAATGAACCACACAATGTACCTTTTACTATGAGAGAATCTGAATCAGCCTTAAGTAAATGGAATGAATCAGGTCCTTGATTAAGCATGCCTCCTGAAAATACCAGATATTTCGTATTAAGCCTTATTAACAGAATTTTCCAAGAATATATCTTCCCCAAGCTATGGGAGATGTTAAAAGTGCTACCATTCGTGAAACGAGGGAAAGACCCAATCAAGACAGAATTATCATTCCAGTGCACTGACATCATATCTGTGTAAGGTCATGGAAACAATGGTGAACACACGGTTGATGTGGTACTTGGAGCGTGGTAAATATCTGTCGCCGTCACAGTATAGTTTTCTAAGTATGCACTCAACAACTGGTGTGCTGGTTCGAACAGCATCACACCTCTGTTTTCTTTGACCTTGAGAAGGCTTATAATACAACATGGCGATATAGCATTCTGAGCCTCCTTTATGAATTTAACCTGAGAGGCAACTTGCCTCTTGTTATCAAGGCTTTAAAAAACATCTTATTTCAGGTTCAGGTTGGAGCAACACTGTTGGATGTATTCAACGAAGAAGAAGAGTGCCAAAAGGAAGTGTTCTAACTGTAACTTTGTTCGCCTTAACAATCAATGGGATATCCAAAATAATTCCCCCAGATATATTACATACCCTTTTTGTTGATACCCTTTCGATAACTTTTGCAGCAACGAGGATGGCAGTGGCTGAATGCCGCCTTCAGCTCTGCATTGATAATATAGTAAATTGGGCTGAGATGAATGGTTTTAGGCTTTCAGCTAGTAAAATGGTAACCATGCACTTCGCCATTTAAGAGGATTCCGTCCTGACCCAGGTCTGTTCATACATAGGCAGAGAATCCCATTTGTCGGTGAAACAAGGTTTCTTGGGTTGATTTTTGACAGGAAGCTGACATGGACGACACATCTGAAGTATATCAAGACAAAATGCTTGAAAGCAATGAATGTCGTGAAAGTTCTGTCCCACACTTCATGGGGTGCAAAAAGTAAGTATACCTTAGTTTAACAGACCACTGAGCTGATTAACAGCTCTCCTAGGGCTGGCCCAAAGGATTAGATCTATTTTACGTGGCTAAGAACCAATTGGTTACCTATCAACGGGACCTACAGCTTATTGTGGAATCCGAACCACATTATAACGAGAAATGAATTTCTATCACCAGAAGTAAATTTCTCTAATTCTTCATTGGCCGGTCGGAGAATCGAACGTGGGACCAGCAGAGTGCTAGCTGAGAATGATACCCACCCGTCCAATGAGGAACTTTGTGGGGTGCAGACCGAACTCACATGTTGAGACTATACAAAGCTTTAGTTTTTGCAAAGTTAACATATGGGTGTGAAATGGACACCTCAGCAAAGCCTAAATAGCCTTAAAATGCTCAAGTCAATCCATCATGGAGGAATAAGATTAGCTACAGGAGCATTTAAATCATCTCCCACTGAGAGCATGCTTGTAGATACTGGTGAGGTGAGATGCCTCTGGATCTACATTACCAACGTTTGCTGGTTCGGGGCTGGTACAGATTTCAGATTCTTCCTAAGTCCTTAAAGAGCATTTGTATCAGAAATGAAAGGCATTGGCAATTTTATGAAAAGCACCCCAAGGCAAACTCAACCATTTGCTTTTAGAGTTAAATGTATAACCAGGTAATTAAGCATGCTAGTTATTCTGTTAGCCTGCTGTTGAAAAGTTTCTAATGTTGTTGAAATGCTTCTAATACATGCTGTTGAAATGTTTCTAATACATGCTGTTGAAATGTTTCTAATACATGCTGTTGAAAAGTTTCTAATGTTATTGAAATGCTTCTAATACATGCTGTTGAAATGTTTCTATTACATGCTGTTGAAATGTTTCTAATACATGCTGTTGAAAAGTTTCTAATGTTGCTGAAATGCTTCTAATACATGCTGTTGAAATGTTTCTAATACATGCTGTTGAAATGTTTCTAATACATGCTGCTGAAATGTACTGAAAGCGGATTTTATTTATATACGTCCCCCACCCCGCTGGAACCTTCCAGAGGTAAAATATTGTAGATAATCTAATTGTTCAAAGGCGGAAATGTTCAGTGAGGCAGTGCAGTCAATATTTCTAGATCATTCCTCGTAACACGATAACTTCTTTGCAGTTTTCACGGATGGCTCAAAGTCAGGTGATGACGTCAGCTTCGGAGTGGCCTTCCCTGATGTGGAAAGAAGCGGGAGATTATCATCTGTTGCATCTATTTTTACAGCAGAACTGCATGCAATTTTAAAGGCTTTAAAGGAAATTTTAACTCAGAATGGAAATAGTCTTACTATATATTGTGACCCTGGAAGTGTTCTTCAGTTGTTAGAATCTTTTAAATCTTTAAACACAAATGAAACAGCAAAAGAAAAAGAAACCTTTTAAAAAAAGAGTAAATAAAAACGAAAGCTGTCATCGTTCCCTCGGTTGTCTTAATAAGGCTTTTAGCCTTTCTCCTTTCCAAGTTGCTCTCTTATAGGTGATTTTTGTTTATGACCGAAGCCTCTAACCACTACTTCCTTGTGCAACTGCTGGGTTTTCTCCCCAGTTCCACCTTGAATTCCTCGTACTCCATCTTCTTTATTATTTGGATCTCTTTATATTGTTGTCCAACCACTTTTTACTGTCTTAAGCACTGAATGGCCGAAAGTGCCCCATTGCTTGGCTTGAAAGCCTAAATTTCACAAATGATCATCATCTTTCATGAAGCATTTACAATTATTTGTCATGCGCAGCTGTTAGTTGTAATAATAATCAATATAATAATAATTATATGGCTGCAAAACAAAAGTTCAGCTTTTTTGTTTCAATTTCTCTTATCAATTTTTTCTCCATGTCAGCGTCCAATAAGGGCACGAATAATATACACCATGCAGCTTGACTCATGTGCAAAATCTGATCTTTTGGTCCCCTTGAACACAAATTACAAGCTTCTAAGAAATGAAATCTCTTTGATAGTTTTGTAATTTTCATATCTGTGTCAAAACAGCTTAAGAACAAGCTGTTGGTTCAGCTGCCACAATTAAAGCTTGGCCTCAGATGTACGATTTCCGAGACTTTGCTTTCCAGTTTGTACTACATGAGGACCTAGTTGATTTTACTACACACTTCGTGTAAGGGGACCTGTACCCCGATTCTTACAAGGCCCGTATATTAAATAGATAATGTCGAGACATACTGTGTAGGTAAACACAAAGATCGGGTCCGCAAGATAGTAGTTGAAAATTCCAACAACAGTAAAGACAAGAGAGACAGTGTTAGTCATTTTCTGCCAATGAAACGAAACTATTTAATTTTACAACAGGGGATATGTTTCCTTCGCCAATATATGAGATGACTAACGTCTCACCTTTACCCCTGCCCCCAGCCCCAACCCCTTGGAATGAGAAAGGCACCCCCTAAGATACTACCACCATCCCCTACCAAAACGCCGTGAAGGCTTAAAGCAGGGCTTGGCTAACTGGCTTTAACGATCTCAATTGATGAGGTTTACGAGCATCTGTAAACTTTCCCAATATCGTTCGTTGTGAAAAAAGGCTGGTATACTTTGTGACGCAAGTCAACGTCATTTACGTCGTGGCTTTCGCCTGCCGGAAATTCTTTAGGTGAGAAATAGGAAAGATTGTATCCTTTGGGAGAGTCTATTGCCTTTCATTTCCAAGAGAATGAACATTTTCTAAAGGCGATGTCGAATTTGAGCTTGCTACGCAATCACCTTCAGCACTGATTTAATGGACAATCTACAATACTGAGCTCTGTTAGTTTTTGAATTTATAATGTAATAAATCAAAATGCAAGGTTCTGAATTCACTGTCTGAGTTACGAAGCAACCGTGCATAATTGAGTCAGAGGCAAAATATATACAACATACATACTTTATGTTTACAATATAAAGTGAGGATTTCTGGAAAATAATCCCACTACTAGTTTTTATTTGCCCATCAGACTGGATCTATACTGATTTATCTTGAAACTTCATAAAAATAAAAGAACACACACACACACACACACACACACACACACATATATATATATATATATATATATATATATATATATATATATATATATATATATATATATATGTGTGTGTGTGTGTGTGTATGTATGTATGTATGTATGTATGTATGTATGTATGTATGTATGTATGTATATATATATGTATATCCTAAAGTCTGTTCCATATGTTGTCCTCTGCCTTTGTCGCCTAGATAAAACGTACCTTTTCAAAAATGCCTGCACTTTGCTAGTTGCATGGTATTTAAATTTGAAACCACGAGGAATTTTTTAAGATGTATTGCAGTTTGCAGGGTCGTTGTCCCCAGGACAAAATTTCATTGATAGGAGATCCCTGCAGAAACTGTGAGGTCATTAAACTGGGACTTCAGATCTTACAACTTTACATAAAATTATGCTTTTATAAATGTAGGTGGACCCTTATAGCTCATATGTCGCCTTTTTTTTTTTTTACCTCAATCTGTTTATTTTTTATTAAGCATGAGGATGTGCAAGAAACCCCCAATAATGAATTTTGTTTTGTATTTTATCTCCTCATTTTCTTTAACTAAGAAACTTCCTATTTTTAAAATAATGTTAATGAAGAACGGATTTATAAATAGCTTATATTCATATGAAATAATCCAATATCCTTAATTATAATATGATCATATTTAGTCTGAGATCCCATTCAGTCTAATATCTGACTTGATGAAAAATCTGGAGTTTGATGAGAATATAAAATCTGTGTCAGACGATGGGATTTAGGATTAAATTAAATCTTTAAACTTGGCGAATTGCCCGAAGTAAAGCGTGTTCTTTTTCATAAAAGCTTTCATTAATTATGAGAGTTTTTCCCCTCGATTTTCATTGAACACAAAGGTTGTTGTAGCCTTTAATTATGAAAGGTGAACAGCTATTCACGAGGGATTAAACTGGTAAAATGCTTTTATGCAAAATGAATTGAGAAATGAATTATTAATCAAGATTCCAGCAATGGGTTTGCCATATACTTTCAGTCGTAATTATAATACTTTCGCATATTTATTCCACGAGTAGATATATTCTAGGGCCCATTATATACTGCTCGGCTACCCGTTGTTCTTAGTGTTTGAATTGCTAGTTGTATTTATGATTATTATTATATAGAAACTGCACAATACAGTATTTTCACGGCTTGAAAGGGGAATCACTTCAAGAAGAATTTCATAACAATGTGTATATAAAAAACAAGCACTATCATGTAGCAATGGAATAAGAAAAAATCGTTTCTCTTAATATGCAATGTCCTGATTTTCTCATATACTTTATATTTATAGATGTTATTTTACTTAACCTGAGTGTACATATTTCCTCACATTGTAAAAAATCGGCTGCACTTAACTCAGAACATACAGGATCAATAGAGAGGGAATGTAGAGAATGTTGATGATGTATTATATGGTGCAGAGGATACAATGTTGAGGGCAACTAAAAGTGTTTTCATGATGGAATTGAAGTGTTTGTTAGAAAATGTATATGTTGAAGAGGATACATTGTTGAAGGTAACTAAAAGTGTTTTTATGATGGAAGTGAAGTGTGTGTTAGAAAATGCAGACGGAGAGTGATTATTTTTATGTAAAAGTTGGTCTGAGACAAGATTTTCTTATGTCTTATGGCTGTTCATTACTTCCATGGATGAAGTGACACAAAAAGCCAAAGAAAGGGCTGTAGTTATAAGCGTAAAGTGTTTTTTTTATAAGAACATGAGCCATGAACAAAATGTGGAGTTATTGAAAAGCACATATTATTCAGTGTTCATTGGCGACTGTGAAATGACTCCGCAAAAGCTAGTGTTAGTCTGAAATTATTTTCAAGTGGTTAAAAAGGAAATAGTAAATGGGAGAAATGATAAGGTTATGAGGGTGAAAGGAAACCAGGAAAATGGACCGGGGAATATTAACAATATATATGAATGACGGAAGAATGGAAATGCTTTATTCACAGAGAAAGTACAGTAGAGTGTGGTGAAATAGGAGAGGAGGTAATTCGCAAAATTAGTGAAACATGGAAAGAAGCAAGATTAGATCAAGCAAGATCAGCAAGACATATGAACTGTCTGTTGTGGTAAACGTTGGACTAAATGAAAGGATAGTTGAGCTAATTCTCCTTTTACGGAGGCGAAGTGTGGATGCTGAATGTGAATGGAAGAAAACATTTTGAAGGTTTTAGACTGAATGTTTGCGTTATAGATCCCATGTGAGAAGAATTATAAAGAGTGAGAACTGTGACGATAAATCGAAGTGGTAAAGGAAATTAGCTAAGGTGAGGCAAATCGTAAACCGCCAAAAATATGATTGACATTATAATTATGTGCTCATGGAAGGCAGACTGAGGAATGAACAGAATGGGGAAACTAACAGTGTGAAAAAAATGGCTTCTGGAATAGGGTTCGTGCAGTAAAGAAGAAGAAGAAGGAGGAACGTGTGTTTAATAAAGCTCGGAACAAAGGCGTTCTGATCCGGTTGGGGTTCCGAAGATAAAGATAAAGGGCCGAGATTTACTATCAATATTTTTATACCTAAATCCTACAAAGACTGCTGGATAACGTTCGTAGAGAGCTTTCCATGATGAAATCTAATCTCCATGAAACAAAAACAAGCTTCCAGTAAGGCTTCATCAATGGAAATGCGCGTATGGCTTAATAAATCATCGTTTGAATATAGTATATGAATTTAAGAATGTGATAATCTTCCTACCCAAAAGCTTAAACGGCATTTATAGAGAGGGAGCACAAAGCCCTAGAGTACGTTATAAATTTACGAGAGAATATCTCGCCAAGCGAGAAAAAATATAATCACAATAATCCAGTTTGTTTTTGCGAATAAAGTGAGTTATATCAATTGCAAGGCCTCGGCAATAGAAGTTTGTCGATACTAAGTGCCTCTACAATTGAAACCTCGACGGTCTTATTATAAGCAAGTAGGCTGAGGTTCTATAAAGTGGGTTGTCACACCAGGGTGAAGGCGTTAGTTTATGATGCAGGTATTTGATGAGCGACAGGAGGGCAAGGACACTTGGAATAAAAACAGCGGAGAGAGAGAACTTTTAAACGTAGAAATGCAGTGTGAAGATATTTTATCATTATCGCTATAAGAGCTTTTTGACCGTTAAATTTTCAAGAAAGTATTCTTTCTTGGCTATATTTAAATTTAACCCAAAAGAAATAATAATAATAATAATAATAATAATAATAATAATAATAATAATAATAATAATAATAATAATAATAATAATAATAATAATAATAATCAGTCTTGGAAGAAGACCCCTCTCTGAGGCAAACCTTTGAAGAGAGTGGCACTCTATGCCGTTGATTATATTTCCCCTTCTCAACTTCGGTAGAAGCTTCTTCGTCTCAGCAGGTAAACTATAAAGCAGCTGTCCGAAGTTCATTTATTATCTCGAAGGTTCGGAAGTCCTCGCTATCGTTGAAAGGGGGTAAATGGCATAAGGGGTACATTCAGAGAACACTTATACCCGAAAGTCGGCCCCCTTCTTAGTAGACCGGTTTTTTCGGGTATAAATATTCCATGCATGTACACCTGGTGTCATTCATTCCTTGTAGATGGTAGCGAGGACTACCGAACCTTTGGGATAATAAATGAACTTCGGACAGCTGCTTTATAATTTACCTGCTGACACGAAGAAACTTGTCCCCAAGTAACCAACTTAGGCAACACTTTTCCTACTTATGGTGGCTAATATTTACTACCAACATTTAAACATGCATTACCGTAAAAATCTTTGCCAACGATTATTGGAACTGTATATCAAGAGATACATACAGAGCCTCGATGGCCAGGTCGGTAGAGCATCAGCTTCGGACTTCACAGAGGTCTGTGGCGCGGGTTCAATTCCGCAGCCGACCGGTCAGAGAGGCGGACACTTCGCTATCTGTGTAGACACCCCGGGATTATGTTTGTAATCAACGGATAGGTTTGCTAAAAGCAGATGGTGTTACAGACTAATATACACACAAGCAAAGCCACTCCAACATCTTCTAAAAACATAACAGACACCTCACACTTCTCGAACTGTCGACCTAACCGCTCAACTCTCCTCGCTGCTGGGCGAAAAGGAGCTGGTTTGGTACGATACATGCACATGTGCTACCAGGGTCTAAGCGATGTCAGGCAGGGCAGCCGATCGAGGCTACGGTCTACCCCAAAGCTAAATCAAAGTCCTCCAAAAGAAGGCATCGTGCTTACCCCATACAAAAAATGGGAAAAAGGACGTTTAAAAGAAGATATCAAGAGATACATACATAGCCGCAACGGTTTCTGTTTACAGGAGCTGCTACACTAACAACTGGCCAAAAAAAAAAAAATGAATTCCCAATGTTAATAAAACGAGGTGTTTTAATTACTGTTAAAACTTCAAAGAGATAGGGATTTGTTTTTCCGGATTAGCTTAGACTTACTTTTAATCTCGTAATCCCTTTTCAACTCGAAAGGATAGAAATTAATATAACTGACTAGAACGTGTGATGGGATTACGCTTTCTAACAAAATTAACTCGGATATGGTAATAGAAATATCGCGTATTGATTACCCAGATAGTGACTAATCACTGTAATATATTTTATCTATATCGTTTCAGGACTGAATTATCAAACGCATTTCAGACCAAGCCTGTTGTAATGATTCCTGTCTTGAAAAGTCCCGCGACTGAGTATGTCAAGTCTTTTCTGAAAATGAAATATTTAATTGAAGACAAGAGTGAAGATCGCTACCAGTACCACAATTGCTTTTTTATATGAGACAAGAAAACCAGACTTAAAAAGAAAAACTTCTGAAGGCTCTAATTCAATTTCTAAACGAAGTTCTGTGAAGAGTTCCTTGTCTTTCTACTTTATCATCCAGTACTGAGATTTTATCTCTCTGAAGGAAATAGAAGACCAGGAGCATACCCATACCCATGTTTTTTTTTTTTTTTTTTAAATAAAGATTTAATTGTGATCTGGGCCGTCACGTACAAAAATTCACTCTTTTCATATTGGGCTCTGTTGTAATATCATATGGTATATTTCACGATGCCACAGTGGTTTTTCATGAAGTGAAACTTTGGTAAGGATATAGTATGCCATTGCAAGCTCTTCCAACTTTGCGACATTTACTGTATTGCCTATATTGCCGACTGCGGTGGCAGTTCCATTAACTGAAATTGTTCTCCCTTTCTCTTAAAGCGAAACAATACGTACCTCCGGAATGCAACATTTGCCTTGTTATTTATAACCTTCTGCATGTTCCTGTGGTTAGGTATTGTATTACTAACAGTGGCATAAATTTCCACTGTACTTCCTTTATTACTGATTCACTAGTAGAAACAAACCCCGTCGCTGAGGGGAAAAGGTGAATACCAACACGTCATATTCTGATGTGAATGGCGGGAGTTTCTGTCATAAATATCTTATTCAGGGTGCTGAAATAAAAGTAGACACTAGGATAACATAATCTTGGAAAGTTGCAAAGTACGGTAATAACTGCGCTTATATATATATATATATATATATATATATATATATATATATATATATATATATATATATATATATATATATATATATATACATAAATTTATTAATCCTATACGCCGTTTAAGCGTAGGTATGACGCCTAGATCCATAAATTATTTTCCTGTTTTTCAGTTTGTATGTCCCATTCATAAGTGCAAACCCACTACAGTCGAATAATTTTTAGGCTACTAATGCAATGCTTATTTCAACAGACTCAGGAAACGGAGGAATGCAAAGAATAGCGCAAACTTTCCGGCAAATATTTATAAAAATTATCTAACAATTTGAGTTAGGTAAAATAGCAACTTCACTGTAAAGCTTGTTGTTACTGATCCTGTCATGTAAAACGACATCGGCATTGTGGTAGTAAAAGCGAGAAGGTATCGACAGTATTATTCAAAAGAGTATCAGTATCAGCATACCAAATGGTTCATGTGTGTTCGTCCTTGTGGACGAATGTTTATTTTGTACTCAGGTCTGCGCGGGCATGTGTAAAAACGAACAAAAAAGAATAATAATAAATAAAATCGGGGCCCTGGTTCTCCATGAAATCGAGAAAAATGTTAGGGAAAAAAGAAAGGAAAAGTTATTTTTCGATATTAGATAGCAAATGGATTCAGAGAGGTCTCGTTCGGATTTAACTTGTAAAAATGTCAATGTTGAATGAATAGGATATGCTTTTGGAATTTTCGTTACGAAAAATCGTTGAAAACTTTGTCAGTCAAATGCATTTGATAATAACACACGTTTTAGGATATATTTATAACAGAGAGAGAGAGAGAGAGAGAGAGAGAGATAGAGAGATTTGGAGATTTGTCTATAGGAAAAGGGAGGAATTTTTCGGGCAACTATTCAAATTCTGCCGTTGTTTCAGTCCTAAACGACGCATGCAAATCATATTTCCTTGATTTGCCTTTGTTAAGACTGTTCTCTATTCTTAAATTTCTCTTTCCTCCGCCCCTTGCTACTGCATGACGACACAAAACTATCTTTATTTATACCATAATCTTACATAAATACAGTAAACTGGTAATATATTTAACGCTTTGTTCTCTCTTTTAGAGTTGATAGAACTTTGATAATGAAAAAACTAAAGACTTGCACTATTATTTTTACTCTCGTATTTTGTTTTATTTATTTGTCTAAGACCTCCAGAAAGTTTAAATATACGGGCATGTATGTATATATATATATATATATATATATATATACACTTATATATGTATGTATGTATGTATGTATGTATGTAAATTATTATGAATATTATCTGTTCGACCTCTCTTCCTTGCTTTAATCGAATACCAGAAATGATCTTTGTTAAAGTAAGAGGGCATACGATGTAGGAAGTAGCAAGCGGGCAGTTGTTTTGAACAGATCCCAACCGTCAAAGGTGTAAGAACTTTAGTTCAAAGAGATATAAGAAGAGATCGTTTTTGCTCGGACAAACCTTAGATATACTGTACCTTAAGCTCAATTTTCTATGACCTTAGTACTGGCGAGCCTCTGTCAGTTTCCAGACGATACCTACGTCCAAGCCAAGCCAAGTTGGCTTGTGGGAGGAGCCGAGACCAGTCTCGACCCTAGCCACCCAAAATTCCAAAAAGAGATTCTCATAGTAGAGCCCGTAGAAGCAAGACGAATTTCCGGTCAGTCCACTTAAGCCGTTTGTCTCTCTATCCTTTCCAACTTTGGGGAAAGATTGCTATTTCAACGGACCAAGGACTTTTGATGCAATTGATCACTGCATTATCTCTCCCAGCGGTAAGTCGGATTTTGGCAATTACTCTCAGCTCTCTTTCCCATCGATTGCAACTCTCATTTCTTCGTGTCTCTATGTTTCCTCTCTTAAACAGACACTGACTAAGAATCCTAGTAAAACATATTCCATTTATGAAGTTATCTATCAAATACAACTATTGTTGTCTAGTGAAGTCACATAATTTATCCTCCATGGCGTTAAACGTGTTATATTTGAACTAAGAACCATCCCCTTGTGATTAGTAATGACAAGTGAGAGTTTCTGTAATGCGAGATTGTTATCTGGATACGTCTTTTCCAGAATTATGTACGCCTTGGGCCTGTACAATATCCTCTTTCTTGGAAAAGAATTTGCCTCATTAATATCAAAAAGCCTTAATTCGATCTTGCACTAAATTCCTGATACAGAGTCTGAGAAGCATATTAACTGT
>JANJGK010000005.1:64187291-64204791 GCA_039081455.1 Macrobrachium rosenbergii
CAAGACTTCGCCGCCGCTGGTAATCGTTATATTGCCGGAGATCATGAAAGTAGTTTATCTGAGTGAAATGGTGTGACAAAGCTAAACCAAGATATTAAGTTATTCTTCCCTTGTGGTTTACGTTACTGCCAGCTTTTGATGTGCATTTTCTTACACATTTCCTTGAATTCCTAAACTTGCGAAAAGGAGGGGGGAAGGACTTTATCTTAGCCTTACTCCTTGCTCTAACTTTCCCCTCTTTACATCTATAATGATGTAATTTGCCACGCAGTCAGGAAATTGATTTCCTTCTTTCTCTTTTGATCCGCTACTAATCTCCTGTTTAACATAGGAAGGCAACTCTGAACATGTAAAAAAATAATATTAGTGCTGAATTACACAAGTCTGAAGTTCATATGCTTTTTCCTCCATCCCTTAGGTCTGTTGACAAATTGCTGAAATCATCATGTGCCTTTAGTGTTATCCCTTCTCGTTTTTTTTATTTTCAAATGTGAGCAATCCATTCCATTTAGAGATACATAAATCTACTTGTTCATTTATTCTGAGTTCATGTCTTTTAATCTATTGATTATTATCATTACTGTTATTGCTATTGTTGGTGTAGTTTTCTCGAGCTGAGAATTATCAGTGATAAGTAAATTATGTTTAGAAAAATAAGCCCTCTTATGCCTGGTATGATTAATTAGGCGATACCCTCCTAAGAGACCACTTCATAACTTGACAACTGTATCTTAGTCCAATACATTTCTTATGAAAGGAATATTAATTCATTTGTTTTCGTCAGAGGTGGAGCATACTTAGTATGATGGTTGTTTGTTGGTACATATTTAAAATGTTGGTTGTTTGTTGGTACATACTTAGAATGATAGTTGTTTGTTGGCGATCACTTAATGGTTTACATTGGTCTGGAAGGAGCCTTAATGATGAGTAAGAATGCCGTTCACTGTGCTCTATGTATTTACTGTTAATTTGTGCATTCCCTTTATTTCTTTTTCCCAAGAAGGAATACGTTTAATATCCCTTCCTATAAATAGATCTAAGCGAGACTAAATGATAAAGAATATCATGAACTATCTTTAAACTGAAGAGTATGATGGAAGCTTCATCGTATCCTTTATTATTGTCTTGATGGAATCCTTTTGCGAAATTTGTGTTATCTAAGATTTCTTAGTCATTAATCCCATTTTGATTGCTAAAGTCCCCTATCAGGTTTTTATATCTGTTGTGTGCGATGTTTAACCTTTACATTAAGAGCAATTTGGATTTTCCTTCTCTAGATTGATGAGAAATAATTCGTTTCATGGACAACCCAGCCCCAAACTCTCGGTCCCGTTCTCTTCCCTCTCTTCCCGCTTTTAGTCCTTTTTTTCATTTTTGTTGAGTTTCCTATTTTCATTGACGTCTATTGCCAATTAAACTCAATTAAATGAATAAGAATTCTACTGTGAAGGTTCCTGAGTCCTGTTGATAATTTTTCCTTTCATACTTTCTAGATTTTTTTTTTTATTTTTGTTGAGTTTCCTATTTTTATTGACGTCTATTGTCAATTAAACTCAATTAAATGAATAAGAATTCTACTGTGAAGGTTGCTGAATCCTGTTGATAATTTTACCTTTGATACTTTCTAGCTTCTTTATAGGGTGCTGTAATGTGATTCGAGTTTCATTTTTATAGATTTAAACTGAGACTAAAGTGAAAAGGATGCGTTATGACAAGCAAGTTTTAGATAATTCCTCGAACTTCTCGGTTTTCTACAACTGTACTGGTACTCAGGAGTGTTTATGTGTGCATATACATAAACATATTATTGTCGTGCGTAGATATACATGTATCATCTCTTTTTTTTAATCTTAAATAATCTCAATAAAAGCAAAAAAAAAGTAATTGATGTTCCTTACCCGGACCTCTACTCATCCATCCTCTCGTTACTGGACGATCAAATCCTTAAATTGGTAAGAGTAATTTAAAACCTTTATGGAATGAAAAAACACCGATGGAATAATTCATACGAAACACGATCTTACTGTCCTCCTCACACAGGATTCACCTTTATATTATAAACAACGAAACCGCTTCTCACATCGTCAGACATATTGTCCCTAATTAGAAACAAATACTCAATAATTCACGTAGAGTTCGAAGACTTGCCAGGACAAGAGATGAGGAGAAGGGAAATATTGAGGTACGGGGAATTTAGTCTCATACTGATACTATTACAGAAGAACTATTTCATGGTGTGTTAGCTTTCAATTATAGATGTGGAATATGAAAGTTTGTTATTACTCTTAATTTGAAAGAGTAAACAAAAATTATATAATCGATTTGAAGCGATAGATTATCGACGCTGAGGTACTTTGCGGTTGGGGTTCCCTTCAATCAGGTAAAAAATATGGCGTTGCTTCATGGACTTTCATGCACAAAGGAAGCAGGATAAAGGGGTGGAGGATTCCAGAAAAAGGATGTTCAATTATGGAATGATTACGTAAGAGAATGAGTATTTTGTTATGCACAGTATTGGACTGTGGTAGTTCTCATTGTCTCCAAATCTCTGAAGTTTCCGAGTTATCGTCAAAGGGGCTGCTTTGCCGTTTTCTACACCCTCTTCCTGTCTTTCGATTTACTCAATTATTATAATAATAATGAATTAAACATTTCAGAAGTCACTAACAAAATGTAGAATATATAAAACAGTTTTTAATTGTGGCGTAATAATTTCACTTACGAGATCGACTTTTTTTATGTTTATTATGAGAAAGAAAACTAGTTGTCTTAGTCTGGAAAAAATCCCTCGTATAATAGAATCACAGAGTTCTGCCACGGTTCAGAAAAACACTCTTTGATTCCTCTGAAATATGTTATTCCGTATTGAATACGGCTGGCAGTTGTTTCAAGTCTAACTTATTGAAAGAGTCCTATAAGCAGAGACTATTCAGATAAACTGAAACAAAGAAATCTTCGAATATATATTTTCCCTTGCTTAATTAGCTATAGCAATTTTGTAAATCTATAATCCCATTAGAGACGCGAGCACCGCAGCGGTCCACACTCTCCATTTAATTCATAACAAGTTAACTGATAATTCTTGAGGAATTAACTCACCGTATATCAATCCACAAACATCTTCCTCATTATGGATGTGTGTTGTCCCTAACAAATAACGAATTTCTTCCATATTCATGTATTTTGTATTTTAAAATAGTTTTCAAAATTCCTATAATGAAACTTGTTACACTGAAGAACACACCCTGCAATGCTCTGAAATTCCTTATGATGCATTTCTGCAAAAATGATTCTGACATTCATAACAATGTTTGCAACTAGGTGTCAGTGAATGTCAGAGTGAATTTTATCGTTTCGTGAATATGATCTTAGTGTTAATCAAACAATTTGCAGGCCTTCCGAGACTGAATATGTTATAGCTTTGATAACAACGTTTATTTTTCATGAAAAAATAAAAGCCGTTGATTTGGTATTTCGAGAATTTCCCAGAGTTGAAAGGTTGAGGATTAGAGGATATACATTTTTCATATTTGGATTTCGCAAAAACATGAAATGTTCTACTTTTAATGCCATTTTCGACAACTAGGTATTAGCTGCCTTTAATTAGTAAACAGGAAAGTGATGCGCGTTAAAAGTTACCTAATTATTTGTTTTTTTATGCCTCGAAATGTGCACTGAAGGTGTTTTTCTTCTAACTGACCATGATAGAAGGGACTGTTCATATTTTTCTCTCGAAAAAATTGGTGCCATTTGTATATCATCGGTCAGGTACAAAGGTTATCTAAATTATATATTATGACAAATTGACTTTAAGGTCGTTCATGTAGATATTTCGTATATATTTTCATGGTGTTACTCAATTTTGAGGGGGAAACCTGCTTTTGAGAATAACCTATCCCAAATTTATACTTTGAAAGTCAATTTATGTGTATGTAACAAGGTGTCTATGAAGACTATATTCATTTTTCTATAACTGAGTAGTGGCGTCACTCGTGCCACTCTCTCCTTATCCAAAAATATGATAACCGAAGCAAGACCATAACTACCTGCTCTGCAGTGTAAATGACGCTGGCCAACTAGTTTTAGTTTTTTATAAATAAATTTGCGATGTCTATTACTGTCACATTCTTTTTCCGCACCAGTTACCATCTGTTAGCCTAAGGGGCCATGGAGCCAAGTAAGATTGGACGGACCATGTTCCTATTTCCTTTTCCAATTTAGCGCAAAAAGTGACGAGACCAAATCAGATGACGATGCCTTTAAGAAGGTTACAGCTGGGAACGAGTGTACCTTGACATGACTGGGACTCCTAATACTATTGACTGGCGGACCCTGGCTGCAAATGGAAAGGAAGTGGTCGTCTTTATTGTTCATTTAGAGTGCTGTGTATCTATTAGTTTTTCTTCTTTTGTGAAGGTTAAAACAGTTTTAAGATGCTGTGCTTGTCTTGATAACGGCATTATCTTTTCCTTTCGTGTCCGTGTTTCTTACGTGAGGTGAATAGTTTGTCCATCTTACTGAGCCTGTGACAGTGATTATTACGGGCACATTACCAAAACCTTCGCCACGGGAAAATGTAGTGCCTCCCATACTTAATGTAGAGATTTTCCTTTCCATTGTTAAACAACAAAGACTCACAAGACAAGATTAGTTGAAATGGTTACGCTCTTATAAAACTGATTGCTGCCATGTCTTTGTGTGCATATATCATGTATATGTATGTGTATTAACACTAATAATGCGTAAGGTTGGGAGAACTGTAGGGTGAAAGAGACGTATATTATCGAAGCAGAAAATTTTACTGGCATCTTTAATATTAAGCTTGATTTATGCAACTAATTCTTCGCCCCTCTGGTTTGAGGTTATTAGGGATGAATCCAATAATAAAGATCCCTAGTTTTTTTAAATAAATGAGATATGGTAAGTTTATAACCTCAGGGAACATAAAATTACAAAAACATTGCTTCACGCGGCAGAACGCCTAACATTCCAATTTATCTTGATTCACACGTCCTCCTTTTTGGTTATTTCAGTGTCATTCCGAAGTGTTGTCTGTGGTTTATGGTACATAAAAAAGGGGGGGAGGGTATTTCCTCCAGAGCTTTTTGCACAGTCGGCTTCCTTAGAAAATCGATTCAGGACTCGGGGATGCTGGGTAAGGGGTTTGGAGATTTAGCTCTTATATTAAAGGAAAGGCTCAATTAGGGTAGAGAGAGAGAGAGAGAGAGAGAGAGAGAGAGAGAGAGAGAGAGAGAGAGAGAGAGAGAGAGAGAGAGACGGTAGAGATGGTGCCGGGAGAGTAGGGGAGAGGTTGTGGCGTTTCTAGCCAAGACTTGCGTGAAAGCTTTTCCCTTCAGTGTTTGTGATATCCATGAATGTTTCCTGCTGTCACTCTCTCCCGACGTTTTGGTTTCACATTTCCTGATGAATTTCGAAAGTCTCTTGGCTATAAAGAATGAATTTACATCTCTGTCCTTCTGATTTGTACGTAATTTTTTTTTATGTACGACATGCTTACGCAGTACATAATGTGGCTGAATAAACTAGATCTCGTGACTTATATTTCAAACGACGATATGTATGATAATTTTTGGTTTTAATTGTCACTTTTCAGCACCCAGTTAATTTGATCGACTGAAGTGCTATCGTTCTGTGTAATCATCCGATAGTTTCAGGAAAGAATTTAATGATATAAAGTAGCGTACCCACTTTATGTTACTACAAGGTAAACTATTTCCAAGGACGGGTGTCATAATGTTTACGGCATACGTTTTTACGATGTAGATGACTGAGGCGAACTTAGCACACATTAAATTTATATCTTTCTGTACAGTATGAAGTTTTCAAGTTATTTAGCATTAAAATTTGTGTGACTTTGTTTGGAAACAAAGAAAAAGATAATTGAACAAGAATATGCGTACAGTAATTATCAATATCTCAAGATTTATTCATAATGTCCAGAATGTCGCTCTCTTCCATAAACCAGCTGGAGAGGCCGTGTAATTCTTGTTTTTTTTTTTTTTATTCACTTATTTAGCTTGCTTTTTTTGTCTGTCTTGGTCAAATCTTGTAACTCAGTTTTCGACCTGTTCCCTTTGTCCGAAGGACTTGAAATTTTGCATGGTTACTCAGTCCTGCTGACAATACAACCTTACATGAACAGTAGGTCAGCAGTGACCTCTGGTGACCCTATAGTGACCCCTCCCAGTATCTCAGGATTTGTATAAAGTGAATAACTCTCGGATTTTTCATATCTTCTTTGACTCGGTAGAATAAGTTAATAACTTTACGTATTTTTCAAACCTTTGGCTCAATAGGATATTATAGAACAGTGCTCCTCAACCAACGGGGAATTTCAGAGTTTAAGAGTGGGGGGAATCGTGACCAAGGATTTTAGTATTATATGCATATTATTTGAAATGCACCTTTTGAGGCAGACAGTTTTGGAAAAGGGGGGGAGGAATGGCATTCTGACACATGATGGAAGGGTGCACGGGCCAAAAAAAATGTTGAGAACCACTGTTATGGGATATCACGTTCAATTTCGTTAGCTACAATCATAAATCGGTTACAATTTCTGTTAAGACTAAAATGTATAAAATATAAAAAAAGACTTAAACACGCTTTTATTAAAATGTACTGAAAAGTAAAAATAATTTTCTTGAGACACACCAGGATTTTCTTACAATTAATCATGTCTACAAAAATAAAAGCTTGGACACCAAAATGGAAGGAAATGCTACAAGGAATAAATTTTTTTTTTCTTGTAGCATTTCCTTCCATGTTTGGCCCCCACGCTTGTATTTTTGTAGACATGATCAGTTGTAAGAAAATCGTGGTCTGTCTCAAAATATTTAGTTTTTTTAGTTCATTTTAATAAAAGCGTGTTTTAAGTTTTTTTTTTTTATTTTGAAAGCTGTTGGTTTGTTTCAAGAGAGCTATCTTTCTATTTGAATGTTAACTCATCACAAATTGCAGCAATAAGGTATAAACGATTCACCAGCCATTACAGGTTTGGTGACACATTTTGAATAATTAACTGTTTAGAGCACATACGCATTCCTTTCCTCATATTAAAATCAAAACAGTATTTCATTTGATGTACTATAGATAAAAATGAATACTTTTTGATGAGTCTGATCTGCATATTTATTGGAACCTAATGTGTGGAATAGATGATTATTTAATGCGTGCGACGGATATAGCTGTTGCTTTTCACAGACTATGATGGCATTCATGGAATTAGTATAAAATATATTCACCACAATTATGTTTTGAATTTTTATATTGAAAGTTTTTCCCATTAATTTTAACTGATTGAAGGAATTAATTTTTCGTTAAATGTGTTACGTAAATTGAAATCCAATTCACTCATTAAAACTTTGAGTTTGCAAAAGGTCATGTTGATCAGGTAGTAAGAAATCGATTATTCAAAATCATTCTCCTTGAGAAACCACTTTGGCTTGCCTATCCGAAACAAGCTTCATGAAATTTGCATCATAAAATAAGTCTACTTTAGTTTGATTGCATATAAATTATCTGTACTAAATTGTGCTCTAGAAAAGAAAGTAATTTCGTAAAATTTTTTCCCTGAAGTTTAGTATCCGTACCTTACGTGCAAACAAAGTAAGACAAGTAACAGAAATATTATAAGGGAAGAACAGCATAGCTTTAAGCAAGGAACAGGAAGTAGGATGAATACTGTCTGTTATGGAAACAAGTATAAAATGCGCCGAAGTTCCTTCGGCGCAGTCGAGGTTTCTATATATCGTATTATCAAGGCCACCGAAAATAGAGCTATCTTTCGGTATAATGCTGTTTGAGCTGCTGCCCATGAAACTTTAACCAGGTCCGGTGGTGGTCTGACCTATATCCTTGCCAGACGCACGATTATGGCTAACTTTAACCTTAAATAAAATAAAAACTACTGAGACTAGAGGGTTGCAAATTGGTATGGTTGATGATTGGAGGGTGGATGATCAACATACCAATTTGCAGCTCTCTAGCCTCCGTAGTTTGCACGATCTGAGGGCGAAAAAAAAAATATATATATATATATATTTATATATATATATATATATATATATATATATATATATATATATATATATATATATATATATATATATATATATATATATATATATATATATATATATATATATATATATAAGCGCGGACGGACAGACGAAGCTGACACAATAGTTTTCTTTTCATAAAAATAAAAAGTAGAGAAAGAAGGATGGAAATGTCGGAAAACTACATAGCCAACACCGAACAAGAGAATACTAAACCTTTATGAATAAAGGCAGAGAAGCAACTTTGGAGGCCGTTAGTAATACATAATGTTGAGAGGATTTCGTTGAGAGTAATTAGCAAATTTTTATGACAGTAATATTGTATGTGTATTTAGCTAAAAGAGATATTGGTTTGGTGTAATATTCATTCTTAGGCGTGTTTACTTAATCCCCTGAGTTGGTCAGCATTTCTGTGATTGAAGTAAGGAAATATTTTACGAAGAGGCCAGATGTGAGGCAAATGAGTAGGTTAAGACGCAGAAGTGGGTGTCAGCAATGGGAAGAAGTTGCTGAGAGTGATAACATTATTTAAAAATATTCATGAAAAGTCAAGCCTAAACGTGATAATTAAAACGAACAAGAGCAGAAAGGTCAACAAACCACAAGAAAATGAAGAAATGAATGGCAATATGAATAGTGGGACCAAGGATGTGATTAATTTGTTTAAGTAACTGGAGTAAATGTGATAGATCATTGTAGGGTAGAAATGAGGTAAGTCACAAGATGGGTAAAGCCAAAAAACCGAAGACGTGTGCATGCTGAATATGGCTAATAGGAAAGAAGATGGAACTGTGTGTAGAATGCAAAGAAGGGTAAACTAGTGAGGAACGCAAAGGGGAGAATAATAGGTTGTTGACAATGTATATAAGGCAGGCGTTTGGAAGAGAAGGAGAGAAGCAGTCCCACAAAAGTGCTGAGTGAATGTGATAACAGCGTGGAAACAAATATCATGGCATTGGTTCATTTCCTCAGACAATCAGTCTTTGAAAAACTCACTCCAATAGGACAACAGTTCGCTGTGGGACAAACGACCTCCTGAGCTACGTAGATAATGGTAGATGAGCAATCGTAGTACATCTGGACTTTAATACTAAAGTTTATTATTTTCTTCATAATTATTGATCGATACCATTTTCTTCGTATAAAGTTTACATTTTTACAAATATAATGAATGTACACGAAAAAAATTTCCACTTTAGTTTTTTTACTTAAGAAGGAAATGGTTGTCTCACCCTCACTGTTAGGTAAGATTCTGATGCACACACACATACACACTGTACATAACTATAGCGACGTAGGGGAGTAAATTGAAGATTTGAGGGGTCATAGTTCAGTTTTGAGAAGGGAAAGATGGCGACAAAGATAAATTCATAGATTATATATATATATATATATATATATATATATATATATATATATATATATATATATATATATATATATAAAAAGTATGAGGAGCTTAACCGCTCTTATAAATATATATATATATATATATATATATATATATATATATTATATATATATATATATATATATATATATATAAATATATATATATATATATATATATATATATATATATATATATATATATAAAAAGTATGAGGAGCTTAACCGCTCTTATAAATATATATATATATATATATATATATATATATATATATATATATATATTTATATATATATATATATATATATATATATATATATATATATATATATATATATATATATGTGTGTGTGTGTGTGTGTGTGTGTTGTTATATATTATAAGAGCGATTAAGCTCCTCACACTTTACTGGGAAGGAATTCTCTGTCTCTTGTGGAAATTAGTAATCGAAACAAAATCTTGAGAATTTCAGCAAAAATTCTTAGCTTTCTTTCATAAAATAACATGGGCAATTCAATAAAACAATCGAAAATAATATGAAAACGAGAATAATCCGCACCAAAACTTAAAAGAAAAGTACTTGCAAGATGTTACAATCAAAAAGACTAGAAAATGACTGCAGACTATTGCTCCTCTAAGCCACACTTCCTTAAGCGAGAAAATCCAATTTCTTTGTATAGTAGAATGTTGAATTCCACTCGCCCTTTGCCACTCCCTTTGGTAAAAGGGCAGCTCAAGGTAAAAAGTTTATTGAGTCTCTCAACCATAACCATATTCTTGCCATAACCGTAACATAACGCTGAATGTTGAAGGGAAGGAAACGGCTTGTTTTAAGGAATAATTTTTTTTCTTTTTTTGCAAAACTCAGTTAAGATATTCTTTATACTAGTAAATATATTTTCCTTCATTCAGTATCCTGTATTTCAGAAATATTTCATTTTTTCTCTGCATTTGATTTCTAGTACATTTACATAATGGTTTCATACGTTCAAAACACAACGACAAAAATCTCTCGGATTTAATAATTTCCAGTCCTCCAGTGTTAGTGGCTGTTTTGTATTCCATGAACGGCTTAATACTCTGCCCAAACACGATTATTGCTTTATTCCATTTCCATGTTCATCCGTTCACCTGTTTCCAGAGCCTTTGATAACATCCTCCAGTCTTCCATCTATATTTTTGCTGAGAGAGCTTCAAACACTACCTTCGTTCGGCTGCTCGACCAATCAAAGGAGAAACCAACTTGTTCTCAAATAACGTTTATTTATGTGTTAATTTATTAGTTTATTAAGTAAAGCAGAAAACCAAGGGTATAATCACTCTCAGTGCACTCTGTCATCTTAAGTTTTCTATGTCTTTTAACCCGGTGTTTTAAAGTGGATAGACTATTGTATCTCAGGGGTTAGGCATGCATCAATTATTTTCCCCTATCTTTTTTTTTTTTTTTTTTGTCTCCCTCTGGTTGTTCTTGCGTGAGGAAGTTGGGCTGCACTTCTATTTAGCCATTCATATATATATATATATATATATATATATATATATATATATATATATATATATATATGTATATATATATATATATATATATATATATATATATATATATATATATATATATATATAGATATATAGATAGATAGACAGTATTGTTATGTTAGGAGTGTTGGATATAGTACTTCTTTTGGTATTTTCTGTAACTTTTGCTTCTTACACCAAGGGTTTAGCTGAGGCTGCAGTGATATGTTATTATTTTTGTTTTTAACTCGGTTGAGGATTTAAATATTTATTTAACCAGATTTTTTCTGTTTACTCTTCCTTTTTGCCTTAATGAGCAATGTCACAAAAGAAATGGTTTGAAACAAAAATGTAATAGCTTATATGACAGAGCTTTGCCTTTTGTATTTTTTTTTTAATTCAGTACCTCAATAACTTTCATTTGCTTAGAGCAATTTTTTCTACGATTATGAATGATGTCAATAAAATAGTTTCATATTAGAAAATTATAACACATATGTATAAATGACTGCCTATTTATTTTATTCTGATTTCTATTGCTGTTCCTAATTTTCAGATAAAATTACATCTGTAGTTTGGAAGAAAGAATTCGAAAATTTGTTACATTTCGGATCAACTCTACATGAAAATTGTAAAGCACCAACCATGGCATCACCCCTACATGACTAAAATTACGCCGTGAATCATAAGAAACTGAATACATTGCTTTCTCTTTTTTGCAATTGAAATTTAATTCACTGTGATCCATAGATTTTCCTCAACTAAATCTACGAGTGTGAAAGTATCTTGTCTGTATTAATAATTCTAAAATGTTTTCAAAGCCTTTTAACAATCATTTTTAGCGAGAGAGAGAGAGATAGAGAGAGAGAGAGAGAGAGAGAGAGAGAGAGAGAGAGAGAGAGAGAGAGAGAGAGATAAGGATGGATGGTGCCTTAATCTGTGGTCAAGTTGTTAACCATCCTTCAGAGATCATAAGGCTTCAGGTCCTTTTACGGGTTAGCGGCAATCAGCGCTTTGTTCTTGTATAAAAATATTGACCAATAGTCAAGAAGAGAGGGAAAGAAACTGCTGGTATAAAGATTATACGCAAACTTTTCTTATTCCAACAATCAAACGAAATGAGAGTTTCCGTGTGAAAAATGGTGGATTTCCCCAAAAATGCGCACATATATAAAATTGGTTATAAAAATAGATCAAGAAAGTAATCATCCAAGGATTTATTGTAGGACTGAAACTGCTAGATTCCTCTACAGTGACAAAGTACTGCAATTTTTCCACCACAACCTTATTCATAAAGAAATATAGATATTGCAAAGGAAAAATTCACATATTTCGTTATAAAGCTTTTATATAAGGGGAGTCTGTTTCATTTTGCCTTTTAAGTACAAATCTTTGTTATGTGTGCGTGTGTATATGTATATATATATATATATATACGAGTATACACACACACACACACACACACATATATATATATATATATATATATATATATATATATATATATATATATATATATATATATATATATATATGTTGCCCAGTCGAGAGGAAATTTCATTGCTTACCTTTTACTACAAAGTCTAGACGTCCCATCTATAGCATTGATAGTGACCGCATCAAAAGGCTACTAGTAGTGCATATTTGTAATTACTCACCATGCATTCTCTCTCTCTCTCTCTCTCTCTCTCTCTCTCTCTCTCTCTCTCTCTCTCTCTCTCTCTCTCTCTCTCAGATCTACAGCAAAACAAGCTTTACCCAAAATAATTTATTTGGCAAAATCTAACATAACTAACATCCTCTTAACACAAACCTCTTCATTTTCACACACACGAACATTCACACACACACACACACACACACTCACACACATATATGTGTGTGTGTGTTTACATACAAATATTTATTGTTTTTTCTCTCCATGAAAGCTTTATTTTTTATCACCGAATATCGTTTTTTTTTATTACCCATGGCTCATTGAGGATCCCATTCTATGTGGCAGATAACGTTATAATCCTCCCTTTCTCGCGAATGATGTTATTAGAAATAGGAAGGATGATGGAAGGGTCCGACTCATAGGATATGAGGACAGAAAGCTATAGCGATATCAGCTCTGACTCCTTAGTATATTAAATGGTATTTATGGCTTGATATTTTATTGAAACTTTTTCATTATATATATTTACTTTTTTCATGCTAACATAGGAAGTCTCTGTTCAGGTTTCTCGTCATTACTGACACGCGTAAGAATATGATTATCATTATACAAAAATTACGTTTATTTCTTTGTATCATTACTACTATTATTACTACTAGTGCAAGTACAGTAGCATTATTACTACTAGTGCAAGTAGCAGTAGCAGTGTTCAGAATAACAGCTTCCTTTGGAGATATGTGTATTCAGAAAATGTTTCCAAGATAAAGATTTCAAAATATTTCGGTTACAAATCGTCTAATCGTAAACTTTACGGTAAATATTGACCGTTATATTTGTCATTTTAACACTAAAGTGATTCGAAAATTCATTATATAAGTTAGCTCAGCAAGTTTGAAATATGAAGTAGACATTAGCATAAAACAGCAGTTTAATTCCAAAGAATTGCTGCAGACATGTATAACGTTTCACCGCGCTGTAGTATAGGCACATATATGAATAAATATTCTTGTTGTAATGACATGTGCCCTTATGCATATACAGCTGCACATGTGATGTATAAGCACCTATCATGTGGATCTAATTTCTAACATTTCATATATATATATATATATATATATATATATATATATATATATATATATATATATATATATATATATATATATATATATATATGAAATTCTTCCAAGTAAGAGATACTTGTTATATTCACCCAAGAAAATGACCAGAAGTCACACCTGAACTATTGTAGGTTATGGTAAACAAGTGAGTACTTTCCTTATGTCTCTTCATCGTGCCCTGCTTCCTTAGAAAATCGCAGTGGGACGATGGGTGAGCAGTTTGGCAGTTACACTCTTGCACTAAAAGAAACAGAAAATTTGGAGAGAGAGAGAGAGAGAGAGAGAGAGAGAGAGAGAGAGAGAGAGAGAGAGAGAGAGAGAGAGAGAGCGAGCTTTTATTTGTATATTCTGTTGGTAAAAAACCGTTCAATAAGTCCAGTTAATCCTATTGACCCGTTTGTTCCATATTGTCTTCTTATTCATTCGATTCTAAACCGGTCTTTATAGGTTATCCTCTAACAGTGTTTTTTTATTTTCTCGAATGAACACTTGGAAGACTAGATTTGAACGTTTCCCTGTGTCTGTGTATGTCTTAATTTCCGTGAACTTGCATATTAAACATAATGAGTTTTAACTATTTTTAATTAGCGTTTGGAATTGTGAGATGAAAACTCATTATAGGCAACAGCAGTTATGGTTCATAGCTATCTAACTTGAATTTCCCAAACATGGAAAACGTATGTTCGTCAATTCTTTGTTTGTAAATTTTGATTGCGGTATACTTACTGTTAATAAAGCGATTCAGAATGTTTCATTTTTCGTTTGGTACATTGTTTTTGTATACTTGTGATTAACTGTATCCGTCAATTTTCGTTCGAGATTTTTCAAAATCTTATTTTCTAACTGATATTCTGTCGAAATTATACTTCATTTAGGAAGTAAAACGATACAATATTATGTCGACGATATATAATATTATAGAGAAACTATATGATCTTCTAGAATATGGAAATCAAAATAGCATCCAGGGCCGAAAAGATCATATATTCTCTATTGGAAATAAAACAATAATGTGTTTAATGAACTGGTTGCTTATGAGGAAATATTTGGAAAATCCAAGCCTAAAACATTGCAACAAGTACTCGAGTCCTCTAATAATAATAATAATAATAATAATAATAATAATAATAATAATAATAATAATAATAATAATTTGACAGTTAGAAAAACTCTTACACCAGTCAAACTGGTCAAATGATATACACTTGGGCACTGTTAATATTGCATATGCCTACTGTATTTTCTTATAAAATGACTGGACATTGTAAGCTCATGAGAACATACAGTGTTAAAGTTACCATATATTTTTTTTATGTGATTATCATAGATTACTGTTACATTTCACCAAATATGACAGACTTCATCAGATAGGTGTGGAACTGATATGAAATTTAGAGTTGATATGGATATCTATAACAATTCCCTGGTGTAAATAAATATTCAATTTGGAGAGTGACAACTTTTCGTTTTCGTGGCATCTCAACACCTGAAATGAATTTCTGCTCTGAGTGGGGCAAATATTGCTTTCCATTATATTTTGTCGCCAACAGTGATTTTCCTTTAATTTCGATGGATTTTTACTTTTCTGTAAAAGAAAACTTTGAGATGGTAATTTGTCTGTCCGTCCGCACTTTTCCTGTCCGCCTTCAGATCTTAAAAACTACTCAGGCTAGAGGGCTGCAAATTGGTATGTTGATCATCCACCCTCCCCCCCCCCCCCCCCCCATCATCAATCGTACCAAATTGCAGCCCTCTATCCTCAGTAATTTTTATTTTATTTAAGGTTAAAGTTAGTCATGATCGTGCGTCTGGCACTGCTATTGGTGCCACAAAATGGGCCAACACCGGGCCGTGGCTGAGAGTTTCATGGGCCACGGCTCTGAGTTTCATACAGCATTATATACTGTACAGGAAACTCGATTGCGCCCGAAGAAACTTCAACGCATTTTTTATTTTATATCTATTACTCTCTATGTACCTAAGAGAGATTCCTGTAATGACAATAAAACAAAAGATATTTCCATTCTGCTTTGTGAATTGGGGTCTGTATCTTCATGAGAGGTCAGGGATTTTTCTATCATATTTAGTTGCTTGCTTTGAACACAGTCAGTTTTCTACTCTAATCTACTTAAAACGTTCTCTTAATCGGACTAAGGAGTAACTTTACTTTTTTAGGACAAGAGATTTCTTTTTAACTTAGTGAAAAAAGATATACTGATTGCCATATAGATTCCCCGGGTTGAGTTTTCCTAATTCATTTTTTTTTCCATGAAGAAAGTTTACTTTAGGTAGCATGGATTATGACTGTATTATTCTTAAATAATCTTCATTTTTAAAGAAAGCGAATAATAATTCACAGCACATTTAAAATTCTAATATTGTTTTCATAAACTGAATACGGGAAAATTATTAGTCAAGTAAATCTCTGGGATTAACGTAATTTTTTTGCACTGTAACAGAATCCGATGGAAAAAAAATTTGTCGCTAGGCTTGGTATCAAAGGTCTTTACCTTCTCTCCTCATTAAGCAACCAGAATGGGTTACATACATGTTCTGGTTGTCTTATATGAAACGAAGAAGTAACCGTAACCATAAAAGCCCCTCCCCGACATAACTCCCCGTAGGGGGTAGTGCTGTCAGTGCACCTCACGCGGTGCGCTGTAGGCATTAACCAATGTTCATTGCAGCATTCCTTCGGGCCTTATGTGCAACCTCTTTCATTCCTTTTACTGTACCTCCAGTCATATTCTCTTTCTTCCATCTTGCTATCCAACCTCTCTTAACATTTTCACAGTACAACTGCAAGGCTTTCCTTCTGTTACACCTTCCAAACCATTCTACTCCCAGTTCCGTTTCAACGCTGAATAACCTCATAGATCTCAGCGCTTGGTCTTTGACCTAAATTCTATATTCCATTACATCCGAAAAAAACCCAATAATATCACCGTAAGTGTTCTGTGCAAGAAAAGGAGAAGGCGGTCAATTCACTTCAGGAGTAGAAGAGTGAGAAACAGATGAAAGTGTTCAAATATGAACAATATCAACCTGTAAAGTTTAGCATTGGTGAATTAGATTTAAAAAGAGTGAGACCGAAGAGGTCTCTCAATATGCAAATGAATGAAAAGATTATATATATATATATATATATATATATATATATATATATATATATATATATATATATATATATATATATATATATATATATGTATACACACACACACACATATATATATATATATATATGTATACACACACACACATATATATATATATATATATATATATATATATGTATATGCATACACACACATATATATATGCATACATACATGCATACGTATATATTTCAAAAGTGTAAATTCTGTTTTATGTCGAAGTCTATTACCATATAAATTGAGTAGATAGGGGAAGGGAGAAGCTTTATATTCTGGGTAGTGTCTCCAATACTTTGTGAACAAAAATGGTTTTAGCAACACACCGGAGAGCTATTTATATAAGGGCTGTATATGACAGGCAATTAAAGGATATAGAGTTCATTGCGCTCTAAGTCTATGGCTTGAGGATCGTTCATCCTCTTCAATATAGGAACTGAAAAGATATGGTCGTTGTTATCTTGTGACATGGTCTTCCTTTCCTGTATTTTTCCCTGAAGCAGCTTCAGGCATCTGAATCTGATAATAGCTACCTTGTCTTTTAGGATCCCTTTTTAAAGACAAACACTTTATCAAGAGGCTTC
>JANJGK010000005.1:64209791-64217291 GCA_039081455.1 Macrobrachium rosenbergii
CCAGGTCCTCGTTACATTATACACACACACATACCTGTCAGTCGAGGGAAACAGTTGTTTTCGGAATATAACTCTGTGAAATCTACCCTCTTTGGTGTTTTATGGGTAACCTTTATTATTATTATTATTATTATTATTATTATTATTATTGTATATATATATATATATATATATATATATATATATATATATATATATATATATATATATATATATATATATATATATATATATATATATACACATATACTATATATATGTGTGTGCGTGTGTGGGAGCGCGAGTATCTATGTATGTTGTGGGAAGAATGAAAACGAGAGAAAATTAGGAGAGAAAAGACTTAATTAAGGCTAATCATATCCCCATCGGGAATGGTCAGCCTTCCCTCCCCCCTGCCACCCCAACCCCATCCAGTCTTACTTCCAATTCCCATCTCTTCCGGCTTCCATCTAACTTTCTTTGCTAAATTTTGCTCAAGGCGATATGCATACAAAGTGGAATGTACTATGTCTCTAATAGACATGGTTCTAACATGTTTTTTTTTTTTATCATTATTTCACCCAAGTTAGGCTTTCTAATGTTCCCATGTTTTCAAGTCTTTTAGAACTAAATTTAGTTGTATGGTGTTTCCAAGGAAAGACGTCACCACAGCAAGTTGTTTCGTCTCATTGTAACTAGTGTTGTTTTATATTAATTCATTTTTTAATGTCCAATTTTCTCTTTAATTGAAGAGTCTTTAAAGATAGTGCAGCGGAATATGTATTTCTTTTGAGAATCACTAAACAAATGTGTTTCTAAATGTTTTGTTCCTTAAAATATTTTGAAACTCTTGAGTAATAATACTTGAAGCCTGTCAAGTATCTCTAAAGTAATAAGTTATTCCATGGGATTGATTAAACTTCTTATCTAATGTCAGTAAATAAGTTTATTCTACTATTCCCAGAGTTCTCTCTGCCTTTCTCTTATGAAACACACGTGTGCTCCACACACACACACACACACACACACACACACACACACACACACACACACACACACACTCATACTTAGTGTTACGTGTCAAAGGAACTATACAAATATAAAGTAAAAGAGTGCTTTACCAACGATAGCTATTTGACTCTCGTGATGGGAAATCGTCACTTGCGCCATTTTACCTAAATCCTATGTACATAACTTTTTATTTTATTTTAATTAAGGTTTAAAATTTGAGGAATAGCTTCTTATCCTTTAAGCTTATTCAGTCTCGCTGTACTTTTGACCTAAATTTCGTTTAATAAAAAACAGAAAGTTCTTTCTCACAGTTCGAACAACTCCTTATTACTATAACGCCACAAAACGCCATAGATTCATTTCCAAAACAAAAGTCTCTCCCACCACCTAGTGAAATATATGAGTCAGTTACATCTGTTAATTAGTTGAAGTTAATGATCTTCACATATTTTAAAAATGTTGTAGCTAAGCCGATAGCTTTCTTCATTGGATTGCGTACGCACTATTATCTGTATTATAAACTATAATACATAAAAAACAAAACTCCTTGTCGAGATTCTCATTGTAACCTAGCTCACAATAGTTAACACTGTCATTATTTCATGATTCTAGCATTATAAATGATCAGATCTGGGCATTTTGGAACGCTGTCATTATTTCATGATTCTAGCATTATAAATGATCAGAACTGGGCATTTTGGCGTACTCAGCTTTATTCTCTTGAACTGATTGCGCCAAATTCTGCCAATATTCGGTGCGAAATAAAGTAGTCGTGAGCTATACAGTGACCGTCTCTCAAATGATCTTGACCATTAGGCTGAGCCATAATTTTTATTTAATGGTCTTCTACAAACTTTGGTCTGAAATTCATTAAAGACTTTAACTCAGATGCATTCAGTTAATCTCATTTTCCGTTATAAAAAAAAAAATTCTCACATTCTTCGCTCTATTTCATGGATTACATTTTCTAGTCCACTTCCTGCAACGTTCCTTGCCCATCATTCTTGCATTTGTCTTCTTCATTAAAGATTCCCGTTAGCAAGTCGGAAACGGGCCTGGGAGTCTCACTGTCGTATCTCTTGTCAATGATTCCGTATCAATTACAGACTCCGGATAATGACACTAAATAAACATTTACTTTTTCAGTAGGCTCAGTTTTCTTCTATTTCTTGCTTAACAAGTCTTTCCATTTTTGACGTTTCCCTCCCTTCCTTCGTCTTCCACTTTCCTCCAGCTGACATGAGTTACTGCTTTATCGAAGCATCCTTTAACATTTTCTGTTTGCTTACCCTCTCGTTCTCTAACTTTTTCTTTTTACTGCAGTCTCTCTTCGAAGAAAACACGGAAGTTGTTGACTTTCATTTACCATTTCATTCAGTAACCAAAAGGAAAACACTGGATTTTTCTCTAAGAAAAGATTGTTTTCTGATGAACATTGGTAATTTCCATAAGGAAGGTCGCAGTTTCAGACACCCCAAAATATTAATTTATGGTAATCTAGAATCCGACTCTGCAACATATAGTGAGTGTCATTCTATAGACTATACACACAGACAAGGTTAATTAATCTCAGTGAAGATATAAAGAGGCTCTATCTTGAGAAATAGGTTGCGATGGGCCTTGACTTTCAGTTACCAATCAAATGCATGTTTCAGCCAAATCATGAAAACTTGAGAGATAACGGCTCACATTACAAATTAGTCCAGTGATTACGTAGCTGAAGGAAAGTGAAGGTGTAAGACCGTTGTAAGACAACAGTTATTGATACCGAATCCAGCTGACCAGTTGGGTTATGTTGTTAGTAAGTTAATGACCCTCTAATACAGGACATTTACTGTAGATGAAAGCCTAACCCCAGGTCCATAATGGACCATGGCTATCTAATATATTTGTCAAATTGTCAGTTTAAAGTCTATTTCTGCATCTGCAATGAACTTCCCGTAGGCTGTAGAAAAAATGAGTTTGGGTAGCATTTGTTTCGTTTAAGTTCTTCTAAACTTCAAGCTTTTGAAGGTCTGGGAACTGGCACACACGCCTCATGCGGATACGAGATTCCTCTTCCTTTTATTTATAAATGTAGCTATTTCTGTTTTCTTTTTACTCCTTAGAGTTTGACATGTTTGTGATAGAAGCAATTTATTCAACTTGCAGTCTTAGACACGCGCATAGTTCAATAGTTTTAAGTTTATTTCTTTCTTGGCTAAATGGGAAATGGTCGGCATATGAAGTTGTTGCCAGACTTAACTAAAATCGAAAATAGAAATTATAATTTTTATTTATCAATTTTAGATGCAGCTAACCTTAAGGGAGGCTAAGACTTTTTGATAAGCCTATATGGCACCGCGTCCTTGGTCCGTAACAAGATTTGCATAGGTAATCGTGCGCTTCATAATTGTCGGTAAATGCCAAGCCTTATTGTTACAGTCTAATTGAAGCTCTATTTTTCTAATAATTATGTTCCTTTCCTCGAGATGACTATCTCTAAAGATATACGTTTGATTCTTCTAACCTCTTATCTCTTTTAGTTCTATCTGTGTTACAATTTGGCTTCTTTTTCGTCATCCACTGGTGTTATTTCGGTCACTCTTCCGTTAAGTTCAGCGGCTGAGGTCCTCCCCTTACTTTTCATGAATGAGTGATCTCCTGCTTGCCTAGATAAGTAAATTGTTCTTTACGTCTCCTGGCAAGGTTTGGAATTTTCTTCCTGTCAGTGAACGTCCTGATTCTTATATTTTGGTCTTCCGTTAGTTTCATTGTTTGTTTACCAGTGTGGCCACAACATATTTTAGAACATTGTTGATCGTCTCTATTACCTCTTAATGGATGGGATATTAAATATTCGTTTGCGTGCCGATTTAAACGGATGATGATCCATGATTCTTTTTCCTTTGCTTCAGTTGATCCAACCTTGGAAAACTGAAATGGTGTATGCACACCTCATACAGTCAACTAAGCAATTCACTGTGTAAAAGAAGTTGTCTTCTCTCATCCTGTATGAAGTAGTGAGGTCCCTGACAACTAAGTGGATAAGATAAAGATTTTTTTTTAATGGGTGGGTGGCATAGTGGTGTTACGCGTTCCCTGGGGCCTTTCTAGCAGTCTCTTAGCAGTTTATGAGAATAGAAATCAGTAACTCGAAAAACATATTCGTTTACCAAAACTATGCATGAATGTCAGTTTCAGCTCTCTCTCTCTCTCTCTCTCTCTCTCTCTCTCTCTCTCTCTCTCTCTCTCTCTCTCTCTCTAGGTCAATAACTCGAAACATCGTACCGAGACATATCTAAGGAGATTCATTTTTACACATCTAACATCCAGAGCAATCCAGACGACAAATTGATTATGAAATGACTTATTTAAACAGAGATGACGTGGGTGGAATATTGAAACACCTCCTGGGAAGGACTTCAGTGACAGAGGAATGAATGAAAGACAATGCATGATCAAATACTTCTAGTTGTAGTTCTAGACACTAATAACCATCTGCATCAAAAGAAGACATTGTTCAGAACACAAGGAGGAGAGCTCTCATCTTGCAACTGCGACATGATATCTTTCCTCTTTCTCCTTTAATCAGTAAGGTTCCTGGGGACGATTAGAGAGAAAAAGATAGGGAGCATAGAGGCGCCAAGTAAAGTGCGGGAGAAGAGAGAGAGAGCGGCAAAATATGCTGTCCGGTCCCTGGACTGATCTATCCTTTCTCACCGTATTCACCCAATTTCCTTCTCTTCAAACACTCGCATGCTACATGCTTCTCTTGCAAATAATTTGGAACTCGTCTTTAATCAATGTTTTTTGTGAGGGATGACGGGGAAATTCCTAAAGTTCATCGTTATTTAACAATAGATTGCAATCCTGATGATCCTTCACCGCCCGGTTCTCCGTCCACAAAACGTTCCCCTTTTTCCAAGTCATAGTTTCCCTTTATTCTTCTTTTTCGCGTTCATTTTCCTGTTCACATTCCCCGGTCATTACTTATCAATTCCTTCGTCGTCGTCTGTTTTGACACCTTATTCATACTTCAGTGAGTCATGTCTTTGTTAAAAACTCTAACTGACAATTACAAGTTAACTTTTTTAATTAGCCTAATTGCTTCGTCTCTCAACTTTGTGTATTCTTGCCATTTACCTCTTCTGTCATAGAAAGCTGCTGATACTTCTGATGCTCAATAAATCTTTTGCAACAAAGATGTACTTTTAACGTTTTTTCTCTCATTTCTTCTACCTCTGCAGATTATGAAAGTAAAATGGGATTATGAGAGAAATTATTTTTCATATTGGTGAGTGTTCTTTGAATGTAACATCTCACAAGTCAAGGCGCCCCCTAGACGTTGATATGTAAATGAATTCTAAGTACTGTCTTCTCAGTCTTGCCTGAATGAGCGTTGACTGCAGTTCAGAGCCACGACCTCTTCCTGTTCTGTTTGATTTCTGTTCATTCCCTGAAAGAAGGAAATTCGTTCTTCACGTATAATACCTCGGCCTTTTATTCCGGGCTTTTACCCTGTTCTGTAAAGTTCGATCATGAGCATATTAAATAATATCGCACACTCGCACTTTAGAAAAAAAAAAAACAATATCACAAAGCTGTAGGCCACTTGAATATAAGGATTTCCATAAGGCGGTTATGAAAGCTTAATGTAGGACAGAGATATTAAAAGTGACTTAAAGCATGGTGTTAGTACCATTGGTTACAGTCATAGTCTGTAGCATAAAACAAGAGAATTTTAGGTAGTAAGCGTTGTCTCGTTGGATATAATAGAAAAATATTTGAGGATACTTTTTCACAGATGGTCAATTATGATTAGAGTTCAACTTTAAATCGAGATTAGAGTTCAGCATTTTACAACAGGAATCTAGTCCACCTAAAAGAACATAAACCAGATACAACTGAACTGCAGTGTATCGCGCAAAAGGAAAAAGGATAATGACAATTGCCCCAAAACTTTGTAGGTGGGGCCCATGTTCTGGAATAAATTGTCTGCCTTTTTTTTCATTTTCAGTTCAAATTCATTTGTGTTGTTCAGAAATACAGGAATAACACAATAAATTACTACTTGACCCTCTTTGGAACTATTATGTCACTTTGAAACGTAATAAGAATCTTAAGTCTTGATGCATTCATGCCGTATTTTTAAGAACTCGTGTTGTTAATTAAACTCAGTAAAGAGAAAGATAATTTAAATACTTCACATAGCATTTAAAACATGATTTCATAATATTTCGCTCTTCAAAAGACGTAGTTCAAACCTACTGCCGAAGATGATCTGCTGAGAGCTATCGTTCTGTATCAAGTCGTTTTCACATGAGCGGACCTCCACTACTGCTTAGAAAGGAAAGTTCATTATTACTAACTATATACTGGCATTGCTTAGGCTTCATTTTGCCATCTCTGCTTCCTTTTACTTTCTTCACCGAAAAAATGAAAACCAGTTCATGAAAGCCAGACATGTTAATCCTGTTGTGTTTGGACATCCTAATCACAATACCTGCAAATTTTGTTCATTCCTTTACAATGACTTCAGGCGTGATGGGCCACCCAGGCTGTTTTTTATTTATTTATTTTTTTGCAATTATCTGCTTATGGAATAAAGCAAATGCATCTTAAGGTTGAAAAGTATTATGCACAGTAGATGAATATACGCTTTCTCTGCGGCTGTCGTGCCGATAAAGATTAAAAAGGGATTCTGTATATCAAAAGAGCTTGCGTGCATAAGTTTATTTACCCGCATATTTGGTTATTTTGAAATATAAATGAGAATTAATTCATGAAAAATTGAATAGAAAACCAGGCTTAAAGTATATTAAAGGCCGTAGAAATTCAAGTTCTTCGTATAACGAAAAACTGTTAAATTAGTTCACAAAATCATTGCTACCGCTGATCCTGTTCAGTTAGATATAGCGACCTCTATCTTCAAAATTATTGATATAAAAAAAAAACTGATGACTTTACAATTCCCATGAACCAAAGCACGAATCCGTATCGAGCGTTCGTGTTTACATTCTGCAGTACACGCCCAGTACAAATATTCATTCAGTCGTGAATACCTCTGCACTGGTCAAAACAGCGACATCGGCCATAAACGGATTCCGTAATTCAGATTTCATGTCAGTTTGGAATCATACATTTTTGAAATTCATGTCACATGAATTCGATATTTCAGGCAGCTTTTTTTGTGACGTCCTTTTATATAAATATTTTATTAGACTTTTAGTAGTTCCATGCTCAGACACCCCACAATAGTCTATGTTTCTTTTTATAGTATTACAAAGTGGGCCAAAGGGCTAACATTTCACCAGTAATCAACACACACACACACACACACACACACACACACACACAGTCCCAATGTTCATTTCATTTGTAATTTTCGGAGACGTATTTATTTTCGTTTTTAGATTTAGCCTGTTCAACAAAACTAGATGAAAAAATACAGCAATTATGTAGAGCGTTTTTCGTCTTTGTGTTTCATATAATGTCTGTTACTTATTCCTGTGGTACATTCTGTAAAGC
>JANJGK010000005.1:64222291-64269024 GCA_039081455.1 Macrobrachium rosenbergii
TTGAGCAATCCTTGAGGGTTATGCAAATTTATGATCACTATAAGTATTGTGAAGAGATAAAAACTACAGTTATTTATGATCTTTCAGCGTACGACCGGCTGTCTGTCGTAGTTTAAAACGCTGTACTAGCAATTCATTTTTTAAAACTATTTCTAGAATACGTACTCTTAATTCTTCTTTTTAATACGAACAATGATGACCAATT
This sequence comes from Macrobrachium rosenbergii, assembly GCA_039081455.1. Taxonomy (NCBI): domain Eukaryota; kingdom Metazoa; phylum Arthropoda; class Malacostraca; order Decapoda; family Palaemonidae; genus Macrobrachium; species Macrobrachium rosenbergii. The sequence continues at coordinate 64,222,497 of JANJGK010000005.1, forward strand.
TTCTGGATTCTACAGCCGTCCAGTTTCACAGCCGATATGGAACAGTTTTCGCGTTCCCAGCTAGAAACCGCTTAAGCAACTGAGCAACAAGAGAACAACTAAGAGACAAAGAGAGTTCTAATAATTGCATCGACTGCGTTTTGAGGGATATTAGTTTTGATATTCATGAACGAATACAAAATTACTGTATAGGTATTGTAGGAGAAGAAATGTGTTTCTAAAACAGAACATTAGCTACATTACCGTATGGTAACTTTCCGTCTATTGTCCGAAATTTTCCCTTGCATATACCATCCGCTAAGGCCCATGCTAGGTCTCTGTTCGGATAATATTTCACTCTATTTTTTTTATAGAGACATATGACTTTGACGACTAGACAAATATCTGCATCGAAAATGTGATCTTTTGAATCACCAATAGTAGTGATGCTTCAAAGGTATTGCTTGCAGCTGCTCTCTCTCTCTCTCTCTCTCTCTCTCTCTCTCTCTCTCTCTCTCTCTCTCTCTCTCTCTCTCTCTCTCTCTCTAGCGTATTTTTTGCTCACATAACGCATCACCCACGTTTCTTTTTGTATTTGAATACTGACAAAAAGATTGCTGAAAAGGGCACCTTTCAATTTTTCTTTTGAGTACGAACACTAGAATCCACTCAATCACTTGTGCATCACGCAGCTGGAAGAGAATGAGGGCTGGAACGATTACAGAAAGCCTAATTTTTGCCCGAAGGAGTAAATGTTTATGAAATTATTCTTATAATGCGATAAAGAACCATTAGAGTGTATATGAATCTTGTGAAATAAAATCTAAACCTCCAACTATGAAACAAAGCAATAAAATCGTTAGTTCTGAAACTGCAAGGAAGCAGGAGTTTACCAAAACAAGAGTAACAGTATTTAAATTTCATGACAGATCCATATTGAGAAAGAGAAGGAGAAGACACATCCCTGAGCATCGAGGCATGGATTAATTTCAAGCAAGCGTAAAAGATAATGAAAAGTAATACTCGATATAAAGTGGTACATACAAAAGTGCACCAGTCACATGATCCTCCGAACTTGGTCCAGAATTCAGTCATCAGCCATAGTTTAAACTGTTCCGCTGGAAATCTTTCTATATTTCTTCATTCCTATGTAATTATTCCTCAAATAGCACTACACGGTATATATTTAAATCTCTTGTTGTCATGCTAACATCTTCATCCAATTTTCAGGATTCTGTAAACGTCCGGTTTGAGTTTGGAGCAGTTGACCAGTTGAGCAATAGAGAGCGAAAGGGTTCCCTCCAAACAGTACATCTGAGAGAGTTTAAATAATTACATCGAAATTCTTTGGACGAGAAGCGCTTGCTTAATACCATCATGTAATAAACGACCACAGATTAGTATATATAAAGTAAGAAGTATTCACTTCTAAAGTCTCTCTTGTGCACATGAAATACCGTACAGTTGATCGTTACACTCAAAAGAGGAATAAGCTTTTTGACATTACTTTTAAAGCTGCATGACTTGAAACCTGAATTTCCTGCTAAATATTTTTATAGTGATTGTGTATTGCTTCTGTCATATATCAGTGTCATTCTCATATATACGCACATATACTGTGTATATATATATATAGTATATATATATATATATATATATATATATATATATATATATATATATATATATATGTATATTCATGATATTGCTTGTAATATGTATATCATCCTATGGTTTTGATATATATTATTCTATTTATCATGTGTTATGGTTAATAATGGTAATTGTCGAAATATCGTATGTAGTGTAATGTCAGATCTCAAAAGAGTTTAGTGATTAAGATAACTTAACAGGATAATTTAGAATTAATAATACATTTAATAGTAACGCAGTATATGAGCAACACGTGTGTGTTCTGCGAAGGCTTGTTTGACTTCACCTGTCATCGCAAAAGATAATGTGCTGGCAGGTCGAGATAACAATTGCTGATCCGTTCTGGAAACCAGCCCGGGTTTTACATTTTGTTTTTAAAAACATGCCAGTTATAATTAGCCAGTGCAGTCTGTTTGATCATGTTAAGATTTCTGTAAAAGCTTTGTTCCATACGAGAAGAAGATGAATGATTTTGCAATGTTACATACATTGCTCTGATCACATATTGTTCTGGTCGCGTCCATATGATTTTTTTTTTTTGTTCAAATCATGTATGTCCCTTTGAGAGTAAGAGTACATGTCTCGATTGATTGCATCATGTTTTGTCAGTTCAAACGTTTTGCTTCCTTATTCTAGAATCTTCTCTTGTATCTCGTTCCTAAAATGCCTTAATGACCTCATATGATTGTTTCATTTCGTACTGGAATCAAAAATCTGTTCATTCTGATTTGAGAGACCTTTAGCGGTGGTTCTCTCTCTCTCTCTCTCTCTCTCTCTCTCTCTCTCTCTCTCTCTCTCTCTCTCTCTCTCTCTCTCTCTTCAAAAGAGAGAAATTATTAATGTAAAGTGTTAGTGTGGCCACTGATATTAATCTTAGCTTTTGAGATCTGAATTTAGGAAAAAAGTGTATTTTGTGAATCAAAAGCAGCTATATGTCCAGTGATTTTACAAAGGTTTTCACAAGCTTGTGTAAGGTAAAGTGGATTTTGCTATTATTACCATGGTATAATAAGGTATATTAAGAGAATTTTTGCCTAAGTGAAATTATTATTGATAAATATTTTATGTATTTTTGTGTATTGTGTTCGCAATCTCTTGATTTTTCACATTTTATACATTGGTGGTTTAACATTTATTTACTTAGCATTTTGAATATTTCTTGATAATTTAACATTGCATACTTGATTTAATTTTCATTTATTAAGATTTTCTTTTCAAATCGTGAGTAATTCTTGATAGTTTAAATTTTGCTTGATCAATTTAATTTCTTGATAAATTAAAGTTTTTGTGATTTAGTTTTGTTTAATAATTTAATTCAAGAGTTAATTAAATTTTGCATTGTTTTCAAGTAATGGTAAATTTTCAGACTGTGAATTCTAATTATGAATTTTGAATTTAACAATAAATTTTTGTTTTTGAAATTTTTAAAAACAGTGTTTCATTTATTGACCACCAGTGAATAGGATTAATTGTATGCATAAGGCAAAAGGATAAACATGTTTTGTTCCTTTAGTTTTGCTGAAGTGAATTAAGACCAGGGAAACAGTTAAAGTTGTTTGATGGAGTGATGCCCTTTTACTCTAGCATATTTCTTGTTTAAATGTTGATACCTCACACTTGTTTTGATAAACTTAATTTGATTTTTCACGTGATTAGTAAGCTTTTTAAGGGATCACTGTTACCTTTGGAGTACTCAGTCATACTTTTTATTGTTGTGAGAGTTCAGGTAACTGGCTGAAGTGAGGTAAATTTTTTGGATTCTGTGATTAGTTGTGTAATAACCAGGTACTTGGAACACATCGTGACTATATATATATATATATATATATATATATATATATATATATATATATATATATATATATATATAGTATATATACATACATACATGCATATATATACACACGTGCACACACACATACACAAACACAATACACAGCCACTATAAAAAAAATCTCATGTTTTAGAAGGAAATTCATGTTTCAAACCATGCAACTTTAAAGTAATGTCGAAAGCTTATTCTTTTGAGTGTAATGATCAACTGTACGGTATTTGATGTGTCCAAGAGAGTTTTTAGAAATGAATATCTCTTATAATTTGGACATTTTTGTACCAACATACTGAATCATACACCGTTTTAATTTGTATATAGATGCTACTTGGAGCTATGCTTCAACGATCCACGTATTCATTCGAGGTCTATATTCCCCTTATTTTTCTTATATTGTGCAAAAGAAGAAGAAAAAGCAGTTATCGAATACATCGGGCTGAATCTTGTACTCAATTTCCAAGGTACAATACGAAATATGTCACAGAATGCCTGGCGTGGTTAGACAAGTGAACTCAAAATTCGAGTTCATCATTCAAGTGTCCAATGTATCGAAAAGAATTTTGGTCCTATTTGGATTCCTTTCTCGGTATTGCCGCGTCCTGCCTGCAAACTGATCACACAATAAGCCTAGTGTGCATTGGAAGCTCGGTCTTGATGATCGTTTCAATTTACAAAGGCTTCGGGGTAATTGGGAGTGAAAATCATTAGCCTCAGCAGGGGAAGGGATCACACAATTGAAGATAGGGGTTGTCATCGTTCAGCCTTCGTTTTTTTTTTTTTTTTATCAATATGAGTTTCCGTATAAAAGGTAACGAACTATGTGGCTGATGTTTCGTTGTTAGGTTTAGTTAAGTATATTTTAGTTTAACCAGACCACTGAGCTGATTAACAGCTCTACTAGGGCTGGCCCGAAGGATTATATTTATTTTACGTGGCTAAGAACAAATTGGTTACTTAGCAACAGGACCTATAGCTTATGGTGGAATCCGAACCACATTATAACGAAAATGAATTTCTATCACCAGAAATAAATTTCTCTAATTCTTCATTGACTGGTCGGAGAATCGAACGCGGGCCCAGCAGAGTGCTAGCCGAGAACGATATAAAGTATTGTGTAGTAAATCACACCGGCAGTCAGCTGTAGCTGGCCATTTAAATCCACGAGTATTACGTATTTAAAGGTCTGTGCGCCTGGCAACGCCGCTTAACCATGACAACGGACACCGGGAATGTGTTCTAGAAGAGTATTCCATTATCATAAGACGATAAAAAAAAAACCTATTCTTCATCATATAACCCTAAGATTGTGCCCTTTATGAGGAACTGGTCGTTGTTAGATTAAGCTGGCTTACTTGGAATTCAGATTTAAAATACGATCCACGCAAATCAAGAGAACAATGTATGTAATCTTGCATGCATAAAATGAGTATCATTACGTAAAAACTGGCATTTTCGTAACATGTTTTGTCATGGTGAAGTAAAATTGAAGCTTTCTTTAGAAATATTTTTGTAAATGTTTTGCCATGGTGACTTCGTACATTACAAAGGTTATTGTAGTTTTCAAAAAGCAAAATTTGGAAGCACGTTATTGACTTCCTGCTCCTAATCGTTTTGCCTTAAAAATACTAATTAAATACATTTAGCACATAGATATCACTCATGTTTCTAAATAAATGTGTGCTTGCGACGTATGTATACGCATGGCCTGACTATGGGATGACCGTGAAAAGAGGGAATACGCTTTCCTTAGCCCTGTAGCTGTAATTGCACTCTATATACAAGAGAAGAAGATTTCATCAAAGCATAACGTGATCATTCCCTCTACAGCAAGTTCGAAAAAGGAAACTCTGCAGAAGACGAAAACCTGCTTACGCATTGATCTCCCCCAGGAGGGGTCTCTCTCTCGCAATGTCCCTCTCGACCTCCCCGTGTACAGAATCAAGACAATAAAAGGAAAATATTCTTGGTATCCTACTTGTCATTTGCCTGTAAATGCTCTTGAATAAGAATCAGATGGCTTCGACCTGGGAAGGGAAGAGATGTATTTCAGAGAAACTGAGGTGTTTCAGCCTCAAAGGAAGATGAACTTCATGCAATGAATTCATGGATAGACTTAAGGAATTCTACTCATCTGAATAAAATTAAGATAAAGAGATCTTTGAGCGTTTAAAAATCAACCTTTAACCTCTACAGGAAAAGATGAAATTAATTAACGTTACGAGTCTGATCAAAGCTTGGGTGACTATTTTGAAACTAGGCTTAAAGGGTAATGCAATGGAGACTAGCTTAGTGAGCGCAAAAATGACTCCCTACGACGGATGAAACAAAACTGAAAAAAATTTAGAGAAAACCGACTTTCTGCTACTAGTTGGAGGCATCACCTTCCCGCAAAAAGGAGCAAAAATTAAAGCAGCTGTTACTTTGTAGCAGAACTGTTCACCTATATATAAGTGCGAGGCGGTGTTGTGGTTCTTTTTCTAGTTCTAATCTTTGTCTAAGCTCAGTGGGTTTTCGGAATATAAGTAGGCTATCCACAGAAAGAAATGGTAAAGAAAATCAGTAACCAATTTTTACTTATTTTTTTATTTCCGAAGACTAGCAGCCGCAAATAAAATGCCCCCATTAAGATTTTATCCAGAGTGATTAAAACATTGCTGGTAAAATGAGTAATTCCGTTTCATGATTCCACCCAAGAAATCAATCTGAGAGATGATTGCCACAGGCCTGGAACACAAGGAATATGATTACATACAGTATATGCCGTAAACTCAAGGAAATGGCTTTTTGTGTTTGAACATAATCGAGGTTCACCTTTTCTGTTCTGTTCGAATCCAATTTAATTTTGTAAATATGCCATGAGAAGTTTAGCAACTTCTAATAACATCGATTTCCAACTCTTTCATTTTTGAAATGTTTAAAAGTACGTGGGTAATCTAAAAAAAAAAATAAACGTTTAGAATACAAAGCTTCACAGAACACGCAAAGCTTATTCTCTCTCTCTCTCTCTCTCTCTCTCTCTCTCTCTCTCTCTCTCTCTCTCTCTCTCTCTCTCTCTCTCTCTCTCTCGAAATGTTAGCAGCCGTTCTCTTTCTTATTTGGTGTCTATCCTGGTACCATTACAGGGGATCATACGATGAAACAAAGATTACTGACCTTTCAAAATAAAAACCTCTCCTAAAATTTAAACACGTGGTCATTAGATTCAACACGTCAAAAATGGGCCGAAGTTTCTTCGGTGCAATCGAGTTTTCTGTCCGGTGGTGGCCTATGTTGGTACCTATAACGCTGCCAGAAGTACGGTTATGGCTAACTTTACCGTTAAATAAAATAAAAACTACTGAGGCTAGAGGGCTGCAATTTGGTATGTATGATGATTGGAGGGTGGATGATCAACATACCAATTTGCAGCCCTCTAGTCTCAGTAGTTTTTAAGATCTGAGGGCGGACGGACAGACAAAGCCAGGACAACAGTTTTCTTTTACAGAAAACTGAAAAAGGGGAACCACAATAATAAAAGGCAAAAAATGTGCCGAAGTTTCTTCGGCATAATCGAGTTTTCTGTACTATGTACGGTATAATGCTGTATGAGCCATGGCCCCTGAAGCTTTCAGGTACGGGCCCGGTGGTGGCCTGTCCCACAGTGTTTCCAGGCGCACGATTATGGCTAACTTTAACCTTAAATAAAATAAAAACTACTGAGGCTAGATGGCTGCAATTTGGTAAGTTTGATGATTGGAGGGTGGATGATCATCATACCGATTTGCACACCTCTAGCCTCAGTAGTTGTTAAGATCTGAAGGTGGACAGAAAAAGTGCGGACGGAGAGACAAAGCCGTCACAAATGTTTTCTCTTACAGAAAACTAAAAAGGGAAATTTTCGGCATTGCCACCATCTGCCACAGCTCAGAAAAAAAAGGGTATAAAGAGCTCTCGGAGGTAACCTAAAATTCATATTTGTAGATATAGCAGAATGGGTTAATGGCAGTCTGGTCGATGTATTCTTAATATACAAAGGAACTGAAAAACTTATGATGCAAATATTTTATAGAGATAGAGAGTTAATTCAAAAGAGTTGTCTGGCTTAATTAAGCAAACAAGGGGGAAAATGAAATGGAACTCAGTGAACACTTCCAGCATTTATTGCAACGTATCATAAGATTTCATGGAACCATAAAGAACTCATTGCATAGTATGAAGTGGAACCCGAGTAACTTGAACTATGTATAGTATAGACTCCAGCGAACTCAAAACACTGTGACCTTCAGTTAACTGTCGAAAATCTTTTTTTCGAATATACATGTTTTTTACGAACTGGATTACTATTTTGATATCTGAATATAACAAAAGCAGGATTTTAGAAATGTTAGTGTTCAGTATCATTATACCCTTATACCTTTACATGAAAGTGGAACAACGCAAATACCTGCAGACGCTAATAAGGCACAGTTATTCATTCGTTCTCCTAGCACATCATTTTCATAGACTCCAAAAGAGGAAAGAAAAATTTAGAGTCGTCAGAAAATACTGACTTAAAAAGTTTGTTCTCTCTCTCTCTCTCTCTCTCTCTCTCTCTCTCTCTCTCTCTCTCTCTCTCTCTCTCTCTCTCTCTCTCTCTCTCTCTCTCCGAAGAGTGGAACAGATTTCATTTTAAATAGACAACCGAAATGAATAAAAATCTATTTCAGTGTTTCTATTTGAGTATTTTAATATTGGTGTTAAATAACTAACCCTTTAAATCATGAAATATGAATTTAAGGTACAAAACATATAAACGCCTCTGTGTGGCATCAGCGACCTTAGTAGTTGCAACTCCAGAAAACTCCAAACGATTAATTGATTAAACACCTCAATTATCATTTTCACCATAAGAAACAAAACTAATAATATCAGCAACGAAAGGCAACCGTTGTACTGATGAATTTACATCTAAACCATCAAAAAAATAGTTCAATACTGACAGAGCAGTTACGTCTTGATTGATTGCTTATGAAATTTAAGTCTTGAGTAGCATCATGTGTAATATACCCATGGTGTACCATTTTTCTGATACTGAGGATTTGTTTGCTTCATAATTCACTGAATAATAATACTTTTATTCAGAAATTGTAAGATTTGCAAGAAACTATCTGATACTATACAAATTTACTATTATTAAAGTAGCTGTTATTACCAGTCAATCATGTTGAAAGGTACAGTTTCAAATAGTTATTGTTATTATTATTATTATTATTATTATTATTATTATTATTATTATTATTATTATTATTATTATTATTATTATGAATACTCGGAACTTGGTAGATAGGTATTTCGGGAGTTGGTGGTTATTTTTCACCAGTCGTTTGTTTTACGTTTACGTCTTTCTAAAAACCTTAAGTCGATGTAAGGGCCAGAATGCCAGCAACTTTTCCTAAATATACAAAATTATGATAGGTAGATACTTATGGTTCTCAGAACCTTTGTCAGAACACATAGTGGTTGAGATCTGAGGTTGAAATAGTAGCTTTAGGTCTGGTAATTTCACGACCCACAATTTGCAAAAAGCTCCTCGATAGTTAGATCCTCCTTGACCATTTTTATTTTTACAGACATCCTCAAGAGAACGCTTTTTTTTTATTCATTAGGGTATGGAAAATAATTTGTATAGATAATGCAACAATACTTAAGACGAGGCATTTTGGTTCTGTAACGCAAAATCTGCTGCGAGACGAGAAATCATACTATGTTTACTTTTCGGTCCGTGAATGATTCGTCTCGTGGTATTTTGATTTCTCGTTTTTATTTATCTTGTGTTGCCGTGTAAATCATAAAGGAGAATTTTTTATAAGATTACAAAGGAAATGCCTCCATACAACAGGGACAGAGGATAATGCAAACTTCCCGACATCTTACTGAAATAAATCGAACACAAATTTGATATGAAATGTTTCAGGTTTTCTTATTTCCGTCTGTGTTTCTGTGTATGGCGAGATTTGTATAGAAAGTATCATCACTTTTTTTTCCGTTAAATGTTCCATTACTCGATTCCATTGAAAAGAACAAAGGTCCATGACAGTCGTGGCAGGTTTTGAGTGGTCAGTATAATGAGCAGAACACGAATGATCTTTTATTCATTTATTTTATTCAGAGCCAAACTGACTACAATAAATTGGTGAGAATACACATAACTCTCACACCAAAATGACGCGCGACCCTTTTATGGTGTTAACACTCATCGCTTCGACACTGAGCGTAACGTTCAATTATTTTTTTCCTTACTCACTCCTAGTCTATTAGTTTTGCAATTGAAAGAAGCATTAATAACCTTCATTTGCACGAACAACTAATCACACCTAAAGTATGTATGCTTTTCTGTTACATGCGCACCTCATCTATAAAGATACCGTACAGTTATGAATTTTTACCGACTTTTATATTATGTGTGTTACATTTAGATATACCCAGTAACCAGTAATAATGATAATAATTTTAACATGTGCATATATATATTTGAGAGAGAGAGAGAAAACCGAGCCTGAAATTTTCATGAATTAAGCCACCGTGTAATTAGTTCATTTTAGACTTGATTCATAATTAATCTGTTCATTACTATTTTATTATTCAGGCGACGCATTCGGAAGCTTTCATTATGGCATCGTCCTCCGCTACGAAGGTTTTTGATTTTAAAGGATACTAAATAATTCACTGTTTCAAAAATTCCAAGCGGCCTCATGATAAACGGCGCGCCACCATTTCCTTCCTGCGTTTGCTCGAAAGATCAGCAGTCGCTGGACGTCCCGGTTTTATTTCCCTCTCTACTTCTGTGCTTATTTTCACTTGCGCTGAATCATTCTTATATGGCTCCGTTTTTTAAAAAGTCGGGGATATGTTTTCTTTTGAAGTTAAACCTCAATTATTTTATTCCTTTTGTATACCAGTTCATCTTTTTTTGTGGATTTCAGATGCTTGTCGCATTGCTTTGAAAAACACATCGAATATTCATTGAGACCACTGAAGTGAAGTTGTCGTTCACGTCTCATGAACCAATTACAGATATTTCAAAGTAAATGTTGACATCTGCCATCGCTACATTATTGTAAGACCATACCAGTATGGAAGCAAGTTTAGTGTTACCAAGTGCGATGCATCTACGACTAACTTTCAAGTATGTTAAGTTATTGAAGATTTATTATGGAATGTTACCGTACAGTAACTGTTGCATAAATATTTTGAGTCAGGCAAGTTTGAAAATACAATGTAAGACTGTGTAGAAATACTGGACGCTGCGATGGTTGTGCATATAAAGAATGAGAGGTGCTGAGACCAGACTTGGGAATTGTCAAGAAAAAAAATTACCATACAACTCCATCGAAAGGGAAGGTCCTTGGTTATTAGGGATTATATTTTGAAGTGATGGTGCCAAAGTAATGGCAACATTTTCTGGTGTAAAGTATCTACAGTAATATCGCAGACAGGTGGTGTGAATTACGGAAAAGGTGCCATACGTCCTGAGTCATAAAATTTTAGTTTCTTATTTTAACCCATTGGTAAAGAGTTTGAATAATAAAGAGGTTTTACCAGTGCTCATCTAAATCACCATTTTCGAAAAATGACATCGATTGAGTATACATTACAGTTTGGTGATAATGAATTAAATGTGCAAGAGCAAAGCTGTTAGGTAATAACGAACTTTTTTCATAAGATGATATCATTGTGAAAAGGATAAAAATTTGTTCAACCAAGGAATGTTAAACCGTGTTACAGTTGTTATAAAATAGGTCAGGGAAGAGGTGTCTCACTTCTTAAACCGGACATGTGTATACTGGAAGACTTAACATCATCATATGTTAAGACTGAGTGGACGTGCAGAACAAGGTAGAGCCACGAGCCACTTGGACATTGCCGTGCTACTAAAAAAAGACAATGAGCTACAGTAGCCTTGTTGATTAGTTCGAATTGTTTGGCTACTATTGATCAGTTGCTTTAAATGACGACATATATCAAAGGCTTAGTGGGTGTTCGACAAAGAACTGCGCTCGTTAGTTGTTATTAAGTCTGTCGCTCGTCGCTCTAATTAGACTTGAAAATTTTATCCGGGATTTCTAAAACTATATCGATAGTATTTGCCAGGCTTTGTACACCATGGACTATGAATTTTCTTTAATATGTCTGTTCGATTCGAATGAAAAGGTGCTCTTTTCCTATATCTAAAACAAAAATCAATTATAATTTGTATAAGGCTTCTGGCATTGTTGTTCGTGATCATTTTTTGCGCAAGAATACCGATTATAATTCAAAACTCGGTCCATGTTTTTTTAAAGGAGATAGTATCCCGTTGGTTTCGCAGAACATAAAGCATTTAAGATAATGCTAACTAAAATTATCTATAAGAACTCAAAAATGTGTTCCGAGTTTATAAATACAAACTACTTGAACATAATGGCAGTTTAATCTTTAACTATAAAGCGCATGTCCATGTTAAAAAAAGGGATAAGGAATAAATTCAGCGCATTTTCTCTGGAAAACGAATGCCAAGCTCTTTCCTTTGCACATTTCCCCTGAAGCAAAATCTGCGATTCAAACAGCTTAAACTTGCATAACCAAAATAGTTTCCTTCCGTGGGGTTGGTTGGGCTGGAAGAGGTTATCAAGAACTACGACGGTCAGAGCCACGGTAAAAAATAAGTCGTTATATAACACCAACGTAAAGTTATTCCTTCATGCAAAAAGATCAGCAACCTTGTTCCAGTCAGTTTGTGTGTCGTTGTCCTACTGGAACTCGAGACATTTAGTGCTTTGTTCTACAGAATTGACTGGCGCTTTCACACTGCTTTTCGCCCTAGTTCCCAGTTATGTGTGTTTGCATCGCAGTTAGCAAATCATTAATTAACTCATTTGTAGTTAGTGAGTTTGCTTGCTATTATTGCTAATACTGAAGACTTTCCATTTAGATATGCCAAGAAGATTAGTAAGACGAAAGAGATTATTTTTATAAGACGAATACTCGAATTAGAGTCAGATAAATGACTTAAGAATTGGAGTGACAGTGTGAAAATTTTATCGCCATCTTATATATATACAATATCTTTCTCACTCGCAGTTTTGTTATGGATTCCTCAGTTTTTACAGAGGATATACAGATCAGTTATATCAAGAGAAAAATTTTAATATAAACATTAATATTCCGATCTTAAATGAGAGAGCACATATGCCATTAGTATTTGATGCTACACGGGATTTTTATGATTCCATTGAGAAGCGCAGCGTACTACTTCATGCATAATTTATGTCAATTAAATTATGAATTTGCAACTGAATTGTTACACTTGGAAAAGTACAGGAACGGCGTCGTTTATTTTTGGTCTGTGCTGCAGTGTTAAATTAGGATTCACATCATGTATTATGGGCGCTGAAAAAAACAGTGACGAAACTATTATACAAATTGATTGCTGAAGCTTCTAAAGAAACAACGGTATGTCACCAAAATAATTAAAATTACATATAACTCTTGTTAAAATTATTATTTTGCCTTAGGATACCCAAATGTAGTAAAATTAATCAAGGGTATCGAATTAAATCAGAACTGGAACGGAAAGGTAAAAGAAAAGAGTAATATACGTGCAACCTACAACTAATATGCTTAACTGAAGCTGAACTTTCTTTACATTTTATTCCGCAGAATATCTTTCATCGAAGCGGTCAGCTGGGAATGCTGCGAATGTTACAGTATGTTCATGAAAATGCTTCATCATGTGTCAGATAGCGAGTAAAGTGCTGGACTTTTTATAATTCATAATCTAGATCTTAAATTTAGCTATATATTTCAGGCATCACAACCAGATAACTGACTTTTAAGTTTCTGTTTGTTTACTTGGACCTCTTGAGGTTTTATTCATATACAACACAGTTTATTATTTTGTATCCAGTCGACGCTGAATACACGCATCCAGAATTCATTATGGTCTTTTGCGCTTTGTTAAATTTTCCATTCTGCTTAATTATTTTACGTCTATTTTATAGACATTTTGAATATCTTGAGTATAATCCAGAAATTTTGACAAAATATAATGGAATTTTACTTTTCCTTTAATGAAAATTGTTCTTCTTTTATAAACTTCTACCATTTGACACCAGTTTCAAAATATTAAAGGTCAGATCGTATTTTCGTCTGTACTCTGTCTTTTGAATATCTGCTAACTCTTGCGCTTGGGGCTAAACTTTAGTTTCATCCATCCACAAACATGGATTTGAGCGTCTATAGCGACGTCTGTTTTCTACTCTGTTCTTTGGTGGATTTTTTTTTCAAAGTACCTGCAAGCTTCTTTGCCATATTGATTTGTATCCCGGTGTGTATTTTCACTCTTGTGTTTTATTTCTCTTTTCATTTGATGTCCTTGTTGACATAAGCTTCTGGAATTCATTTTGGTTCGCCATGCTGGATTTCTTTTCTGTCCGCACACAAGTAACTCCTTGGATACCAGGATCATAAAGTTTTTTAGACGTTTATTATGCTTGTGCCTTTCGTTGCATCGGTTCTGTTCTTCAAACTGACTTTATTTTCTTTGGATTTTATGCACCTCAAAAATCATTCCCAGCATTATCATGGCTTTCCAAGCCAAGATGATGCTTTGAAGAATACGAGAAAATTTCCACCTTTCATAGCCAATTTATTTTTGCTTATTGAATAGAGAACTTTCTCTGGTATTAGTATTCGTATGTTAAAATAATTCTGATTTTGGTTAGCAAACTCGGGTAATTTTCACCTACTCATTTTGAGATTTTTCTGTGAAATCGGTATATTATAGTGGTTAGTGATTACAAGAAATGTTCCAAAATATTAAACTAGGCTTTGGTAGAATAAACATTATTCTGATTTCATTTTAAATTGTCAACAATTCCAATATGCGTTGCATCGTGGTTTTTTTTAATATCAATTCAAATTTTATAGATCAAAATATGTCGGGGCATTCAAATGTATATACGCCATCATACATTATCCACAAAAGACCTCCACTTAGCATTTAAATGTAGTCACTAATGTAGATGTAATTATGACATCAGCTATCTGCTTAATTAACTCGATGTGCGTTGGCTGCTCAAAGCAATTAATGTGAATTTCCCCAGCGGTATTCATTATTTTATGATAATACAACTGCTATTGCGCTATACTTAAGTTTTTTGTGAAAGCGTGGTTTATTGTTACTGGCATGATTTATTGAGGAATATACTTCCTTTCGTGTATTGCTGTAAATCATCCAGTAATCCAATATTTTCTCCTTTGGTAAATGAAATATATAGAGAACAAAAGATAGATTTCCAACATGATTTATTACTAAAGGTCGTTATATACATACTTATACACAGACAGACGCGTATGTATATATATATATATATATATATATATATATATATATATATATATATATATATATATATATATATATATATATATATATATATATATATGTGTGTGTGTGTGTGTGTGTGTGTGTGTGTTTATATAACACGGATAATTGGCTCCTGATAACTTCTCTTCCTTCAAGTACATCGAAGACTTGTAAAAATTGTTTTTACTTCTGTGTATGAATTGATAAACGATCAGATTATTATATTTAAACTTTAAAACAAATGTCTTGGAGGACATGTTTTTTTTATCACAATCATAATTTTTTTAAAGTAATGATCACCAACCAAGAAAAAAGGGAAGGAGGACTGCGTAGCTCTAGGCGTATTTTGTCTAACATTCCGCAGGCCATTGTTCTTGGATATCAGATATACTTAATTTTTGCAAATGTTAAGATTCTCGGCAAAAAAAAAAAAATTAAACTGTGAAATTCTAATAAGGCCATTCTAATATACGCTTCAAAAGGGTTACTAACCAACTGCCTCTATATTGAGGTTCACTCAAGGATTTTTCGCCATTTTCTCTTTCCTCAGTTCTTCAGATTTCACAATTTCACAATCAGGATTCACCGGCTTCGTGCATAGTTTCACAGTCAGGGTTCACCGGCCTCATGCACAATTTCACAATCAGGGTTCACCGGCTTCATGCACAATTTCACAATCAGGGTTCACCAGCATCATGCACAATTTCACAATCAGGGTTCACCAGCATCATGCATAATTTCACAATCAGGGTTCACCAGCATCATGCACAATTTCACAATCAGGGTTCACCAGCATCATGCACAATTTCACAATCAGGGTTCACTGGGTTCATGCACAATTTCACAGTCAGACAGACAGACAGAAAATTTGGGAATATATTATAACCAAATCGTCAAAAAAGGAGATTCCGTCAGCTGATAGGAATACAAACTAAAAAGAGAAGGAATACTTTATCACGTCATTATTCTAACAAAATACCCTCCCCCTAGTAGAATGAAAACGCCATATATCATGTGGCTAAGCTGTATATGCAAATTCAATAAAACGTTCTCATCTAACCGTCAAGATTTGGTAACGGGAAAATTGTAAACTCCTAAAAATTAGCTGGAAAATCCTATCATTATAAGTGCTACAAAATTTTATTGAAAGGCTTCTACAATTTAAAAATGTAAATAAAACTCAATATCTGTAGTCGAACAAAGAAACTCTTAATAAGTGGAGATCTCACGATGATTTGCGAAGTTGTTATGCATAGTTTGGATTCTATTTAATATAACTAAAAAATCTATATAACATTGAAGGCCTTTCTTCTGATATATAATGCTTTGAAAGTGACAGAAAATGTGCAAAGTCTTCTCGAATCTATGAGCTATAGAACATTCACATGAACGTTCATGCTACAATTTTAAATTCCCTGGCTCCACTTTTTAGATTCAGTGAGCCCACCAACAGTGAGGACAAGCCCGCTTCCGCAATGTCCTCTCACGAGGATTAGTCTGCTTAAATATCTTTGTTGACTTTAGCAACTTCTGCTTTTCCATATCAATCAATGCAATCCACAGAGAAAAGGTATGAAAGATTAATTGAATTTTGGCTTTGAGGTCCTCCTGTCTAAAGGTACAGTCAAAAGAGAACGAGAGTGAAGACCCTGATGATGGTGAGATGCTTTTTTCCATATACAGAATGTCGGAATTGTAGAAGAAATATATAAAGATGTCTAAGATAAGGTCCTGCGTATGACCTAAGCGGTGATTGGTCCAGGGATTAAAAAGATGAACCATTTTTGTCGTCGAAAACTTTAGGTATAGCTCATGTATATGGAGTGAATATTCTAATTACAAAACAATAGGTTTAGAATCTACCTAATAGTTGTGTATAAAATTTATAAGTGCATGTTTGAGAGAACTCACAAAAATTATAACGTATGGCAAAGGTTGTATTGATAACTAATTATGCATACTAAATGGTATGAATGTATACATCAAATAAAAAAAAAATTGCATTTATTTGTACAAAAACATTTTTTTCAGATATCAGCAACTGGACACACACACACACACATATATATGTGTATATATGTATATATATGTATGTGTGCGTGCGCGCGCGCGCGCGTGTGTGTAAACAGTTACTATTTCAGTGAAAGGTAAGGAGTATTACATTCAGTCTGTTAGAGTCTACAGGTAAAGTTGCCGTCTAGATGCCTAACTTAAAATAATAGAATTTGCCTTGTTAAGCATCACAGAAATAAACGAAGCTTAGTTTATAACTTACCTCTTTGAACTGTCTTGCCTACGGAAGGGAGAAACGATCGCACATCCACGCCAGATGATTCAGAAGACGGGGACCTGAATATGAGGTGATATATGAAGGCAATATATATTTATAAAGATGGTGGAAGCAAGACTTTCTTTCCCGGCTTAAACCATCGCTGCACTTCACTGGTAAATTTATGCTTCACAGACTGATTGCGGAAAAAGATTTATTATTCTTCCGTCGGATGAACAACTAAGGTTTATTATTGTAAGGTTTCGTTTCATCATTCTTGCTATTCGTAGTAAAAGAAACAATGCAAATCGTATAACTTGAGAAAAGCACCAACATGCGTTTCCAGTTTGCTTTGTATGAAATTTCAGCACTTCCTTGTTATTTCTATGGCAATAAGTGATAGCCATGTGTTGCTGAAATTATGCTGTATGTTTCAGTTTGATTATATGTAACTATATTTCGCTGGAGTGCATGCATTGTCTGTGAAAGAACAAACACTTTTTGAATAAATTTTTATGCTATTCAAAAAATATTAAATTGCACAAACTTTCCGTAGTGCAGAATACAAAATACGTAAAGAATAACACACACACACACACACACACACACACGCACACATATACGAGTATATATATATATATATATATATATATATATATATATATATATATATATATATATATATATATATATATATATATATATATATATATATATATATATATATATATATATATATATATATATATATATATATATATATGTATGTATATATATATATATATATATATATATATATATATATGTGTGTGTGTGTGTGTGTGTGTGTGTGTGCTATTTGAGTATATTTTCTCTCTTGTGAAATTTCTATTGCGTCCGAATTGCTAATACCTCGGACTCTCACTCGTAAGACCGGGGTTCGGTCTCGTGGTGAGTCAGAAATTTATTTCTGTGAAACACATTTCCATGCGTTCATTTCTTTATTTCTACACACACACACACGCACATACACACACACACACACACACACATATATATATATATATATATATATATATATATATATATATATATATATATATATATATATATATATATATGTGTGTGTGTGTGTGTGTGTGTGTGTGTGTGTGTGTATGTGTGTGTGCGTGTGTGTATAACTGTGTGTGTGTGTGTGTGCATGTTTGTCTCCCTGTCCGTGGGCTCCTGTAATATTGTACATAATTGCTTAAAGACCAATCCACTTATGCGAGTATTCATACACGTTTAAAATGTGTGTCGTTTTATGTGAATCTGTTCATATAAATATAAAGTCCTTTTGGAATTAATGAAGTTATGCAAAACCATTTTCCAAGGATAACTGTGCCCGAATCTATATTGTATATATGTAGCTCTCTCCGACTCCAAGTCGTAAGAGTATATATAACATGAAATTCACATCCCGCGTAATATAGCCTATATTTTCTCTCCACTCATCAAAGGAAAGAAGTGAAAAAGTAAGTTTACGAAATCAGCAAAATGATTCTTCTCTGTTTCTAATTTCCTCGTGTTGTTTGTAGCAATATTCGCATGCAATATTCTGTGCGTTGCACAAGATTTTCATCACTGCGAAAAACATCATGAATAATAATGAAACGGTTAGTGTCTTTATTATGCATATCTCCACAAGCACGAATTTATTAGCGCAAAAATTCACATAAAAATATAGCGTGGGTTCCTTTTTGCGTAGCGTTTAAAATGAGCACATATGTTCATTGATAATTAATTAAACACAGACACGCACGGGCATGCATATACAGTATATATATATATATATATATATATATATATATATATATATATATATATATATATATATATATATATATATATATATATATATATATATATATTTATATATATATATATATATATATATATATATATATATATATATATATATATATATATATGTGTGTGTGTGTGTGTGTGTAGAGAGAGAGAGAGAGAGAGAGAGAGAGAGAAAATATCCGAACCACAATAATTACAATAGGTAAAGTCGTTTTCATCTCTAGATCAGTAACAGATTAGGCAGCAGAATCAAGCAAACGACATTGCCAATAAAACAATATTGTTTTTAATGTTTGTTTTGTTTTATGTTAGTTATATAATTTTCTTTCGAGAAATGTAAACACAGAAAAGGTAGCCTGCTAATTGATAGGCTTATACGATCTTACACAGGTCCCATTTAGTTTATATCTTAATATTTTGGTAAAAATATGTCATATAACAATATTGAAAGTGACCAATTAATATTAATGATAATAATAATCAATTTTTATAAGTTCATAGAAATTTTATTGATAAGAAATAACATAGTATAAATATTAGATAAATAATGAAGAATACTTTTCTCTGACATGTATTACAAAATTGTAATTGTTCTCACTGGTGATTACAATAATATATAATTTATCTAATGAGTAAAAAATAATTAGAAAGAAATAAACAAATGTACTGGTGAAAATTAATTTTTGTGAGTGGTTTGAGTAGCAATGAATGTGAATCAGAACACTATTAGGTGAGTGACTGTCAGATATTAATCTTCCCTTTTTTTTTATATTCCTGGACGGTGGCATCAAATTGAGTAAACACTTGACTTGATAACTGTTTTCCAGGAATAGCTTAAAAATTAGGAAGACTTTTATTTTATATTTCCCTGCATCAATAGGGATTTTTAAAATTTCTTGCTTTTAGTAATATAAAAATATAAACTGGACACTGTGATATATTGTAGGAATTTAAAGATAACGTTCATATTCCCGTGTATTGTTACTATCGATGATGACATTATACAGGTAAACTGTTGTTATAAAAATTATCAAGACCTAAGTTCCTCATACAAGTTAATTCAAGGTTGGCTGAAGTATGTTCGAGGCAAAAAAATCTTTTTGGGGATGCAAAATCTGGAGAAAATATGTATATACATACATACATACATTTATGAAGCTACAAATGTTGTTTAATATCAAATTTACGCTACCTCACCTCGGGAATATCCCCGATGGGGAATGATCAACGAAGGAGAATTTATAAGTGATAAATGGATCGGTACTGCCGGGTCTCGATCCCACGACACAGTTTCCTTCCAACAACTCCAGTCGACGGTCTACCCACTGAGCTATCATGAGAGGTATAAGTAGACGCTGAATCTGCTGTACTTATTTACCCGTTTGGAACACGCAGCTCTTATTATGAAATTTTTATCACACCATGATTTATATACATTCATGAAGCTAATGCCGCAGCTAAGTATAATTTCCCCGCTCTCGACGGGTAAATAAGTACAGCAGATTCGGCATTTACTTATACCTCTCTTGATAGCTCAGTGGGTAGACCGTCGACTGGAGTTGTTGGAAGGAAACTGTGTCATGGGACCGAGACCCGGTAGTACCGGTTCATTTATCACTTATAAATTTCCCTTCGTTGATCATTCCCCATCAGGGATATTCCCGAGTTAGCATGAATTTGATATTAAACAACATTTGTAGCTTCATGAATGTATATAAATCACAGTGTGATAAAAATTTCGTACATACATACATACATACATATATATATATATATATATATATATATATATATATATATATATATATATATACATATATATATATATATATATATATATATATATATATATATATATATATATATATATATATATATATATATGTGCACACACATATATATATACATATGTATATGAATTTTTATCACAGCACTGTGATTTATATACAAACATTAAGCTACAAATGTTATTTAATATCCAATTCACGCTACTTTGGGAACTCACCAATGGGGAATTATAAGTGATAATGGTTTGGTACCTAAGTGGCTCGAATATTCGGCAGTACAACCAACAACTTCCAACTGACCTCTCTTGGTAGCCCAGTGGTTAGCGACGTCCTGTAGGGCACAATGGCAAAGTGGATGTGGGTGGTATGGTGGGTGTGGTTGGCAAGTCACATACAGGGAGTCCCATTAATTTTCCTCAGGTGTCTTTGGTTGCGTAAGGATAAGCAGCCACTGCCATCCAAACTTACTATGTACTGACAGTGTGGGAGTTTCTGTCAAAACACCTGTTCTCTCCCATCTGTTGGAGCTTTGATTTTGGATTTGAACATGGGCACTTGTCTCGAGGGGCTTCAGCCGTCAAGGGGTGTCCATGAAGCATAGTTTTTCTTGTGCTTTTGCCACTTTCAGTTCCTGTTTTCTGAGTGTCCGGTGCCTATGCCCGGTTACTTTATAGTGTTGTCTGGCTGTGCACATTCCATCATGTAATTGTCTATCAGTGGTGAGTTGCACTGGGGATTCATCCACCCCACAGGGGTGTGTTGAGGTACTGGAGGACGGATACTTTATCATTATTGAGACTCCCTTCTCCTCTGGTGTAGGCTGTAATGATTTGTTTCGCAGTCTTGACAGCTGCCTCTGACCTATCATTTGACTGTGGGTAGTGGGCATAAGAAATGCGGACTGAGGTGCCCCACCTCCTGAAGAATGTGAGCCTTCCATCACTTAATTAGTGCAATATAAATGCACCATAACTACCTACAGAAGAGATGATGCAGTGTCTGCTATTATACCTGGCCATTAAATGGAGTGCCGAGCTTTTCTTTGTAACATGGAGTCAAGGCCTTGATGACCAACGTGCAAATTACTTGCCACTTGCTGCTGGAGACTTTAGGGATAAGTAAATGGGCACATCCTTGATCATATGTGTACATAATTAATTATCCGGCAATGAACAAGCAGTCCCCTGACACTGCAGAATGGACATAAACATGCTATTTCTTGCAAGTTCTGTGGATGCCAGTCTATGGCTAATATCTTAGCCATTAATAACTGACATTCATGGTCTAGGGCTTCAGTGGCAGAGAAAATTACCATTATAATTGGGTCTTCGTCCAGCTCAGTGTCATCTTTGTCAGGTGTTGTCTAAAGGCAGGGAACCTTGACAGGAAGTCGACATAGCAGTTCCTTTTTCCTGGCAGATACTTGGCACTGAATTTGAACTGGAGGGTTTTTTCCTTCAGTCAAAATAACCCAGGGCTTTATTACCCATAAATTTGACTAGTCAGCGGTGGTCCGTTACAGTAGTGAGGTTCGAGCATCCTAATAGGAAGAATATAGCCTTCTTAAGGCGCCAAACTACCGCTAGAGCCTCGCCTTCCACGCCTGCATATCCTGCTTAGGCGGGCATAAGATAATGGCTACCACATTAAGCAATCCCCTATCCTCCTTTGCAGCAGAAGGGTTACTCAGCTCAGACAAAAGCAATAGAGAGAAGGGACAGAGGCTGGTTGTTCTATACAGAGCTGATCTGTTTAGTCAATATTCAAAACTGCTGATGTAACGCATTCCATTGGAACTCGATCAAAACACTGTTGGGTGGAAAATTCCGTTACGTAAGTTGCCTAACATCATTCAGGAATTTTCCATGAGACAATATCTTTCCATTCTATTATAGTAACTAGAGATCCTTTTGCTCTGAAACTATGTAATAATAAGTGTTATTATTAACTGTAATTCCACTTTTTCTCTAATTATCGTTTTTAGAGTTTTTAAAATAAAGATCTCGTCTAGAACCTGTTCACACACTCGACCCCACCCGTCTGTGTATGGACACCCATACGATGCCGTGTTGAAGAGAGAAGCGGTTCTCTCTCTCTCTCTCTCTCTCTCTCTCTCTCTCTCTCTCTCTCTCTCTCTCTCTCTCTCTCTCGGGACTTCGTATGTCTTGTTGTAACGTAATTAATAATTTTGGTAGACAAGGGTCACTCATTACTTTTAACTGTTTAATTCCATAGTAAATGTGTCTGAGTTATCTGAACAGTGTATTTTACTGAGTGTACATACTTAACGGTGCCTGATTAAAGACACGAAGCACTTGGTATCAAGATATTGTAACATATATAATTATTGGTTTTTAGTGCACTAAAAATAACATTTACAGTGATTATATGTAAAGATACTCTTTCCTTTTTGATACTTTTTTTATGCTGTATGTTTTATGCTTTATCTTTTGACGAATTTTATATATATGTGGTGTGTTTACTATTGCCTTAATTTTTGCTTTACATTTTTTTATATTTAATTTTTTGCAGAGTATATTTCTGTGTCTTTTGTATCCACATTTTTATATGATTGATTTAATTGCCTTATTTTGTTTAACACTTGGGAATTAATTTACTTGTATTTCCTTTCAATCAACTTTTGTTACTTAACAGTTTAAATTTTACTTGAATAAAAAAATTTTATAGCTATTAGCTTCCGTGTTTTTTTTTTTTTTTATTAAAGGGAAGTCGTGCCGACATTTGCAGGTTTGAAATTATAATTTTCAATTCCACCTATTCTATTCATGTATTTATCTCGTTTGCATAAGTGTGTAGTTATAAAAACAATGAATTTATGCTAAATTACGTAATTTTAGGTGTTCGTCAAGGAATTCTTTATATTTGGCACTTCAAGACAAAAAAATTGTATTTTTCATGGTGACTGCAAGACAATTTCTTCATGACAAACGATAACTTCATAGAAAGTGAGGTCGCAGTCTGAAGGACATCAAGTCACACATTTCAGAATGGCTAGTGATGGAACTCATCGTTCTATAAAAAAGAAAAAATAATGCAATTAAGGCCATTTTAAGCTGACGTGTGATCAACCGAGGACTTCGAAAAGGGCAATTAAAATCCTGCTTTAAAGATTACAATTTTACTACATCTAATTGCTACTAATTGCTTGATGCTCTAAACCACTTGCATATATGTCATCATGCATAGATTTATCTTATGTTAAAAGCATAATACAGTTCGCCTAAGATAAGCCAAAGAATCAGTTAGTAAAGCCGGTGAATTGAGTGTTGCCTCGTTGCGGATAGCGTGGGGGCATCTAAAGAGTGCAGAAAAGAAATATACTGAACAAAAGCCAGAAAAATGCAGCCTATACATTTGCTTTGGCCAATGAACCTGAAGGTTTTCCTTTCTAGAAAATAAGTCAAAATAAACATTTTCAGATAAATGAAACAAATATGGTTATTAGAGCCAATAAAAGAAAATAATGAATAATAAAAATACGTTTGGGGGAGAATCAACCTTTATGTTACACACATTCTAAGGTGTGAAAATATACAGTGCTTTGTTTTTGATTCCCGTTGTAAAACATAATTAAATTTACATCAGAAGACTAAAGGTTCTGACCATTACACAATTATATTCTTTCTTTCCTCTGGACGATTTTTAATAATTGGCTTTTAATGTATTATTTTCGTTTTTATAAAGAACAAGCTTGTCTCCAAAATAATAAGGAACACTAGGTGAAAAATGAAAATGTATTCCTTTTAGCATAAAATAATATAGAATAGAAGGGAAAGCATGGGAAAATTCCCTAGGTAGTCATTCTTCACGGAGAAAGAATGAAAAAGAAATATATATATATATATATATATATATATATATATATATATATATATATATATATATATATATACACATATACATATATATATATATATATATATATATATATATATATATATATATATATATATATATATATATATATATACATATATATATACACATGTTTTTTAAATTTCATTCTCCGTGAAGAATCAATACGGAGGGAATTTTCCCGCGCTTTCCCTTCTAATCGATATTATTTTATGCTAAAAGGAATACATTTTCATTTTTCACCTAGTGTTCCTTATTGTTTTGGAGACAAGTTTGTTCTTTACAAAAACGAAAATAATACATTAAAAGTCACTTATTAAACATCGTCCAGACGAAAGAAAGAATATAATTGTGTAACGATCTGAACCTTTAGTTGTCTGTAACTTTAATTATTTTTACAATGGGAAGTAAAAGCAAAGTACCGCATATATATATATATATATATATATATATATATATATATATATATATATATATATATATATATATATATATATATATATATATATATATATTTTATATATAGTGTATATATGTATATATAGTGTATATATGTATATATATATATATATATATATATATATATATATATATATATATATATATATATATATATATATATATATATATATATATATATATATATACACACACATTACTGTTACGAAAGAGTATAGGGGAATATGGATAACGTAAACGAGATACCCGGATGATCTGGTAGGAAACAAATGATAATGAACATAGGATACCGATAACGTATTTACATTAAAGAAATTAAACTAACGAAGATCAAAGACGCCAAGAATAAGTATTTATATGTGAGGAGAAAATTTCATTTTTGAGAAAAAAAAAACGAGATATGACATCATCATAAAAAAACAAGAAGTGGCTGCAGGCAAATCTTATTTGAAAAAGAACTCGTGAATATGAGGAGCAGATACACAGAGAAGCGTACGAATTTTGCTCTGAGAAACGTTTCTTATACACCTGAATCCAATATCCCTTGAGTCCTGACTGAATCCATAAACGCAGAGACAATCTGAAAAAAGATGAGATTACCAAGGGGAGAGACAGAAGGATGACGAGCGCGGAGGCGAATCAGATTGCTGGGGATGCGTCTTGACAAATCAGAGAATGAAAATTGTTTGTCAAAAGCGCATCATCATTTAGAGAGAGAGAGAGAGAGAGAGACAGAGAGAGAGAGAGAGAGAGAGAAGCTGTTGTTATACATGAATATGGGTCTAAGGCAGCATTTAATTCTTGTAGGAGAGTGTTGGAAGACAGATATTACAAAAGCAAAATATACACCTGAGGCAATTTCTGACAGTTAGTTCAGTTTGGTCTCAGAGTAGATTTAACTACTCCTAAAGTATTTTTTACAATTTTTTTTTAGTTAAGCCTATTGGTTTTAATAATTTAGCTGAAGAACCTAAGTGTTTTTGCAAAAGGATGCAATATTTTGCTTTTTCAGTACATGACTTCGTGATTATCGCTTTCCTAAGTCAATAGAGCCAAGTGGAGCATGTATATTTATGTATACAGTTACGTTATATATATATATATATATATATATATATATATATATATATATACACACACACACATATATATATATATATATACACACACATATGCACACATACACACACACACGCACATATATATATATATATATATATATATATATATATATATATATATATATATATATATATATATATATATATATATATATATATATATATATATATTTATATATATATATATATATATATATATAATTTAATTGATTCCTTTTCCCATAAAAATATACAAGTCAAAACGTACAAAATTATTGCTTGTAAACATGGATTTTATGCATAACGCAAGATTTGGTGTTGGTGGAGTCTTGGGGTGTTCCTTTTTTACTATGATTTGGTACTCATTTTCATGGCCACTGTTCGCTCAGATCTCTCTCTCTCTCTCTCTCTCTCTCTCTCTCTCTCTCTCTCTCTCTCTCTCTCTCTCTCTCTCAAAATCATACAGCTGCATCCCTCTACTCTCGACTTACCATCAAGCGCGAGATTCAGGGCTAAAGCCACCGAAGGCACGAGGAGATGATGAGAACGGGCTCATACATCTAGCTCTGGTCCTCTCTGGTGTGTTGTTCATGTATTAATTTTCTCCCCTTTGTTCATCGCATCAGTTCCTCATTGGATGGGTTGGTATCGTTCTCGACTAGCACTCTGCTGGGACCGCGTTCGATTCTCCGACCGGCCAAGGAAGAATTAGAGAAATTTATTTCTGGTGATAGAAATTCATTTCTCGTTATACTGTGATGTGGTCCGGATTCCACAATAAGCTGTATGTCCCGTTGCTAGGTAACCAATTGGTTCTTATCCACGTAAAATAAATGTAATCCTTCGGGCCAGCCCTAGGAGAGCTGTTAATCAGCTCAGTGGTTTGGTTAACCTAAGGTGTACTTAATTTGTTCATCGCATCGACTCAGAAGATCATTCATGAATCGTGGATTGAAAGTCTTTGGCTGGACACACTTCGTTTCGAGGTCGCCCTTCCTCTACTATTCAACAGCCATTAATACGCTAGGATTGTCTATATATCGCAACGGCTGCACAATGCAAAAAATGGAGATTCTGTTGCGTAAAATATAACACAGCTGGATGAGAAGATTACCGTAGATATAAGCAAAAGCATTCAAAATAAAAATTATATATCTCGACATTGAAAAAGTTAGATCATTCGAATTTAGTGTAAAGTTTTTGACAATGTCAAAACCAACGATAGATATGGATAAGTGACTTTGACTCTTAAGAGACCTTTTCATATATATCTTACATCTAACAAACCCCCGTGACCTTGCAGATTGCTGAAGGTAATCGTTTTCTGTCCATGACGCTTTCTATTCATATGGTTAGAATGGTTAAGTGCCTGTGAGATGTCCGAATACTGACCAAGAGGAGCTTTATAACATTCATCAAATGGTTCAGTATTTACGAAAACTGTTTTCCCCTGTTACCCATTGTTCTTCCTGAAGTTAATCCCTGGTAAAAGGAGAATTTTCATTGGGCTCTCTCTCTCTCTCTCTCTCTCTCTCTCTCTCTCTCTCTCTCTCTCTCTCTCTCTCTCTCTCTCTCTCTCTCTCTCTCTCATATATATATATATATATATATATATATATATATATATATATATATATATATATATATATATATATATATATATATATATATGTTGTAAGAAGGTATTTCATCAGAAATTCCCCCTGGTGTTTGGTTATAAGGACTGTGTTTGGAACTCAGTCAGAGTTTGGTTGTGACATCTTCATTTTCTCCATGGCTGTAGAATAAGACTGTTTTTGGAAGATCAGACCAATGTTCTGCAGGATTTCAGACAAACTCCATAGTGGTTTTTCTTGTATTTGTCAAAAAAAGATTATGTACAAAAGAATACAATTGGTCTGCACAGGATGATCTCCCATGTCGATCTAATATCTAAGCTTTCACACTTTTACATAGCAAGACTAAGATTCACACACACGAACAAACATATGACCTCGTTTCCAAGGATTTCCCACGGCTACGTGACTTTGCCTCCAGCTCTGATCAAAAAGAGAACGCTGAGTCTATGCAAACGCATGCTAATGTATGATGACGCACTGTCTTTAAGACACTACACAGGTACTTATTGATGACGTTTGCGTCTGGTTTGATCGCACTGAGATTTCGCAATAGCATTCCTTTCATGATCAGTACAGATATATATATTGGGAATTATCATAGATTTACTAAGAAACGTAGTTTATTTAAATGTGGCATAAATGAAATATGACATTTGCTCGGCCACGTAAAACACAATAGGAACGAAATCATCAAAACAGGCATTCACTAGCTAAGCATAAATTCTCAGAAAGCAAAAGAAAATATACGCTTCCAAAAATCATTATACTCAAAATGTGAATGAGGATATATAGTAATTACTGAAGACAGCAAATACTGAAATATGTTGCATATTTGTGAACACAAGTCTTACTAAAATGTAGCAAAGTGAGAAAAAAAGGTAAGTTATATAACTCAAATATTGATTATACTGATAATGCTAATGATTAACATATAAATCATATATAGATAATGTAATCCGGATAAATCAAATAAAATAATGCAATTCAGAAATGATAATGCAATCCTGAAATGATAATGCAATTCGTATACGAAGTAAAAACATTTGTGCACAGATTATATGAATACACTTGCAATGATAGAGATTGAAATCAATGCTTAAAAAATGTATCCAAAAGGTAATAACCATATGGTAGGTTTATATAAACAAACAGTTATCCTGATAGATTAATCAGTATGGACAACCAAATTACTAAATGCAAAATGTTGAATGAACAACATGCTACTACACGTAATTGATACATACATATGTAGTATAGGTTATTAAAGAAATAAATGTAGATAAATGATAACACCAGAAATGTTCAGCTCTTCCTTACATATATTACCACCGAAAATAGAACCTTTTCAGTCTTTCTCTGTGTATTCGAGCTTTAATGAAAAAATGGCCAGTAATTCCATTATCGAACTTGGAACATATAATTGCGCCAGTCCAACGTGTGTTTGATATCTACTTCGGCTAACATCTATTATATCCTTCAATGGATCTGATAAACTAGATGTCGGGGATAAGATGTGAAAAGGTGACCTAGCAGGTATCCCATAAACAGCTTCATGGGGAGACATACGGATTGAAGTATGATAATTGTTATTTAGGGTACTGGACACAGTGGGTATTGCAATATCCCAGTTTGGGTCCATACCGCCTATGTTTACACGCAGTATGTCTAGCACCTTTCTATTAACCCGTTCTACCAATCCATTAGATTCAGGATGGTATATCACCGTATTGACTTTCTTTATTTGCAGAATTTCGCACAATGAGTTAAGGAAGTGATTATTGAATTCTCCACCTGAGTCAGAGATTATTATATTTGGAATTCCATGTCTGCATATATAGCACTCGTAAAACTTCCTAGCGCACTCAATGGCTGTTTTACTTTTTAGTGGTATTAATTCAGTATACCGTGTAAGGGCGTCTATTATAACCAAGAGGTTTTTATTCCCCCGGTCTGTCTCGTAAAAACCTGTCAATAAATCAAGGTGTACCCTTTCAAAAGGTTTGCTAGGCACGGGATAAGTTCCGAGACCTACAGGATTCTTAGTATGGCCCTTGTGACCGAAACATATATCACAGTTTTTAATATATGTCCTAATATCTTTTAACATAGTAGACCAGTAAAATAATGACTTGGCCTTTTGAGAGGTTATTTCGAACCCAGGATGACCGTGCAGAGGATGGTTGTGAAGCCATTTCAGAGCGATTGGGATTAATGTGATAGGTACAACCACCTGGTCGTTAGTTAACTGTGTTGAACTCCTGGTTCTCCTAGCCACGGATCGGCATAGAATGTTATCCTTAATCAAGAAATATTGATTCGTATATTTCACATATTCCTTATCATCTGGATTCCTATTTAATGCATCTATTATTACTCTTAATTTCTGATCTTTCATTTGTTCTTGTCGTACTGAATCTAGATTCCACTCTATATCTGTAATATTCTCTGTTGTTTGGGCTAAAGATTGACCATTTTCGATAGCAATTTTCATAGCTTGCGAAGGAATTGGAATTTCTTCTAGATCAGCGAAAGGTATTGAGTGTGTTCGTACTGGGTTACGAGATAGCGAATCTGCGATTACGTTTGCTTTACCGGGTAAGTATCCAATTTTAGCTCCAAAGTCCTGGATAATCATGTGCCACCGAGTTCTTTTAGGACTATGATTGAAACCTTTAAAAAAGTCAGTAAGGGGCTTATGATCAGTTAGAACCTTGACACTATACCCATAGATTATATATTTGAAATGTACCAACGAATTAGCAATGGCGAGGCATTCCTTATCTATTACTGCATATTTCTTCTCTGACATTTTTAATTTGCGAGAATAAAAAGCAATTGGGAAAAACTTATTGTCATGCCACTGGAGTAACACACCTCCTACTCCTTGATCTGATGCGTCGGTTGCAATAATAAACTCTTTAGTAAAATCGGGAAACTTTAAAATAGGAGCAAAACTGATTTTTTCTTTCAAGGTATCAAAAGCAATTTGATGTTGGGATTCCCATTTAAAAGTTACGTCCTTCCTTATGAGATCAGTTAAAGGAGCTGCTATTACTGAATAATCTCGGATAAACCGACGATAATAACCCGAAACCACGAGAAATTGCTGTATGGCTTTAACATTAGTAGGAACGGGAAATTTACTAATAGCAGAGATTTTATCATGGACTACTTTAAGACCTTGCCGAGATACCATGAAACCCAAATAGACTAATTCGTCTTTAAAAAACTCACATTTAGAAATTTTTACTTTTAGATGATGTTCTCTTAACCTTTGAAGGACTATTTCTAGTTTACTTAAATGCTCCTCCAAGGTGTTGGAAAATATGACTGAATCATCCATATAAGCATGGAGAAGATTCCCTAGTAAATCTCCGAACACTATATTGATCATTCTAGTGAACGTAATAGGAGCACAACGTAGCCCAAATGGCATACGTAGGAATTCATAGTGACCTCTAGCTGTACTAAAAGCAGTGTACTGGGTACTATCCTTAGCTAAGGGTATCTGGTGAAAGCCTTTAAGTAAGTCCAAGGAAGTAAAAAATTTATTCTGTCCTAATAGAGACAAAATATCATCTGTGCAAGGTACTGGGAAACGATCAGGGATAGTTTGGTCGTTGAGCTTGCGAAAGTCAACACAAATCCTCCAGGTTTTATCCTTTTTTGGTACTACTATCAAGGGAAAATTATAAGGGCTGTTAGATTTCTTAATAACCCCCTCTTTTAACATTTTATCTACCTCAACATTGATTTCATTCAGAAACTTGGCCGGTAGACGATATGAAGGTACGTAAATGACCTGGTCCTTATCCTTTAAACGAATTTGATGTTCGATGACTTCCGTTTTGCCTAAAGCTCCAGTACTAGTAGAAAAAACATCACTATATTTGGATAAAAGATCAAAAAATTTCTTGCTTATATCCCTATCTAAGATGTCTGCTTCGATTTTGCCTTTAATTACCTTTAAAAGAGATTCGTCTGTTGCTGATTCAGTGGAGTTAATTTCAGCAACTGTAAGGATTCGATGTTTATATGCTTCGATATTGACAATATGTTGATTTTCATGTACTGTTAAAGCAGCATTTAAGTGATTAAAAACTTCAATGTTAACCCGATGATCAGAATTTACTGTGTATAATGCTTGCGTGACTGAAAGCCCATTGATCTTTAAAGTATCAGGAAGAATTAAAACCTCTGAGCCTGGCAATTTTCTTTTAACCTTGACCGTGAGATACGATGGTGTGTTTGGCTCAATGGTTTGTGCAAATGCAGCAAGGACGGGTGCCTGAGAGTTATGTTGGGTTGCTGTAACAATATCATCGCTTATGAGACAAGTGACTGGCTCTTCGATATACGTTATCTTCTTACTCTCTGTCTCCTTCTGATCCAAAACAGATTTCAATGTGTGTGAAGACCGATAGAATTTCCCTTTTATAAACACTCCGTGTTTTGCGGGTGTCAAAATTACGTTATGTAATGACATTGATGGATACCCCATAATAACTACTGGGTACATATTAATATTGCCAACAATGATAAAGGTATCCGTAAAAGTACGTTGCCCCAACCTGTATTGTATTTGAGATGTACCAATTACATCTAATTCGTTATTGCCTATTCCTGACAAACGAACATTGGAGCGTTCGATGGGAAATCTTGAAAATAAAAGGTGATGGGTACGTAAATCCATTATATTACGTGGACTACCTGAATCAAAAAACAAGGTGAAATGCTTGTGTTCTAAGCTAACTGCATGCAAAGTGG
This sequence comes from Macrobrachium rosenbergii, assembly GCA_039081455.1. Classification (NCBI taxonomy): domain Eukaryota; kingdom Metazoa; phylum Arthropoda; class Malacostraca; order Decapoda; family Palaemonidae; genus Macrobrachium; species Macrobrachium rosenbergii. The sequence goes on from JANJGK010000005.1 coordinate 64,255,032, forward strand.
GTCTAACTTCTTCTGAGCCAATAATAACGTGTATTTTGCAAAAATCTACGGGACCGTGTTCTGCATGTTTGGGTGACTCTACCTCGATTTCTGGAAAATTCTTGTCTTCACACATCTTGGAGAACATTAAACTTATTATCCGATTCAAAAAGTGATGATAACCCAATATCACTCTCCTCCCCCTTTAAGCTGGTGTTTGTCTGCCCGCCGGCATTCGGAAAATTCACTGACGCATGGTTGTTTGGAACTGCTGAGCCTGAAGTTGGCTTTCCCGAGGAACGATTTGAATGTACTTGTTTCTGACCTGCATTACTGTTCTGCTTGTATTGTTTGTTCTTTCCCCCATGGTACTGTTGCTTTTTAGCGTCATTACCAGTACTTTGAATGTTTGTGTTACTGTTTAGATTCTTCTTCCTTGCATTGCAATGACTATACTTATGATTCGTACTGTTATGGATTGAACAGTAGCGGGACCTACACTCATTTATCATATGACCGGGACGCCTGCAGTTAAAACAAATGACTGCTGATGGATTATTAGTGACTAAGTTAACCTGTTGCGGTGATGTAGACGCATGATTTTTGTTTTCTTGCTTTGTAAAATCCTGAATTAGAGAAGGATCGAGATCTGTACACTTGGACAAGTGTTTCCGAACTTGCCTATAGATATCTAATTCTGAGCTATCTGATTGTAATTTCTCATCAAAACACTTAACCAAAGGTTCAGGTAACAACGCTGTTACAAGTGTTAAATAGAATAATACAGGATTCTGTGGGGAAGTGGTGGGGTCGCTCCCACCTGGGGTTGGAGGAGTCATTTTCCTACTAAGTTTCCTATCCGCACGCCTACTCTCTAAGTGATCTTGAAACCTATATGAATAAACACGGCCGCTACGTAACCTCATAAATCTATACCAGGAACGCAAGTAAATAACAACCGAGATTCATATAACCGCTAAAAAATAACATCACTTATGAAAAATGCATCATAAAATACAATAATGATAAGTACTAAATGCACTTTCCTGAAAAAGAACAGAGTTAACAACGTGTCAGGCGTAAAAAATAAAAGAACACAAAAGTATGAAAAAAAAAAATGAGGTATCAGGAACCGCTACGTCTGCAAGGCAAAGGTATTAATCTACGGCACTGCTCACCTTATATCAGCAACCTGCCACTCGAGACCCGAACACTGCAAATGAATATACCAACTGTTATAAATAATGGCTGTACTTAGCTTTTTATTGGATTCTGGTAAGTAGGTCGACGAGGTTCCTCTGCTGTCCAACTTCCGTCTGGCTAGATACACGTCATCGAAGGGATGTTATTGTGGATGTTGAACTTCTTATGTTGATGAATGTTGATTGCAGAAACCCTCAAGGAACATCGTGGAGTGTTGATGTGCAATGTTGCGTAGATTTGTGTAAATTTCTCTCTCTCTCTCTGCCGTGCGTTGGGGAAGATGTGTTGTGAAGGTCAGATGTTTTCCTCGCTTTTTCGTTGTTGATTGTTTTCTTTCCGCTTCCAAGACGTTTTGATGCACCGACTTGTCCGTCCGACTGTAACCATGTCGTTTATGAAGATGACAATTGTCTATGGTTGTTTGGGCATCTCGCCGTATCGGAGCTTCCGTTCCACCAATGTAGACGCCATGTAGAGGTGCTGCCAGAAAGCTCTGTTGTGACCGCTGTTGTGTACGCTGCCACCACTGTTGTAAGAAGGTATTTCATCAGAAATTCCCCCTGGTGTTTGGTTATAAGGACTGTGTTTGGAACTCAGTCAGAGTTTGGTTGTGACATCTTCATTTTCTCCATGGCTGTAGAATAAGACTGTTTTTGGAAGATCAGACCAATGTTCTGCAGGATTTCAGACAAACTCCATAGTGGTTTTTCTTGTATTTGTCAAAAAAAGATTATGTACAAAAGAATACAATTGGTCTGCACAGGATGATCTCCCATGTCGATCTAATATCTAAGCTTTCACACTTTTACATAGCAAGACTAAGATTCACACACACGAACAAACATATGACCTCGTTTCCAAGGACTTCCCACGGCTACGTGACTTTGCCTCCAGCTCTGATCAAAAAGAGAACGCTGAGTTTATGCAAACGCATGCTAATGTATGATGACGCACTGTCTTTAAGACACTACACAGGTACTTATTGATGACGTTTGCGTCTGGTTTGATCGCACTGAGATTTCGCAATAGCATTCCTTTCATGATCAGTACAGATATATATATTGGGAATTATCTTAGATTTACTAAGAAACGTAGTTTATTTAAATGTGGCATAAATGAAATATGACATATATATATATATATATATATATATATATATATATATATATATATATATATATATATATATATGTATAACTGAATCACGAAAGTATGGAACATGATGAATATATAAATAAAGACAAAATCCACGAAGGAAAGAGAATCATTGTTTCTCTTTCCTCCGTTGATTTTGTCTTCATATATATATATATATATATATATATATATATATATATATATATATATATATATATATATATATATACATACATACATACATACATACATACATACATACATACATACATACATACATACATACATACACGCATGAACATATTCTTATATTTATAGACAGGATATATCTGTGGTAATAAAAAATTTGTACATTATTTGCAGTCTTTTCTCTCATTGATTTTTATTATTTTTTCTTAACTTTGTCAAACACTGTTATCTTCCTCCACCGTCCACCCTCTATTTATTTAGTATAGGATGATCTATTTTCAATTCTTTCCAAGAATCTGTAGCCAACTTCACCAGAACCAAATGAAACATTGTAATCATTCATTTCCGTCATTTTTTCTTCTTATTTGATAAACAAAGCGTTTTCTGGAAGAAGGAATATCGCCAAAGAAAAAACGTTGACCAGTCTGTAACTTCTCCGCGATGCAGTTTCTTTCGCAACGGCTCCTCTGTATATACATACACACATCCATACATAAATACATACATATCTATCTGTCTGTATATTGATCTATCTATATGTACATATATGTATGTATGTATGTACACATATATATAAATATATAATATATATATATATATATGTATATATATACATACATGCATACATACATATATACATATGCATATATGTTTGTGTTATCAATACCATTCTCGCCAAATTACCCCGGGATCGGAAGGATGGGAATGTGTCATTAAATACCTACTATTACTGTTCGCTTAAACAATAGATTAGAGTCGTAGTAATTAAATATCTATGGTTGTCGCAATGGACTCCTCATAACACACCTCATAATGAATGCAACTGATATATTTTGCCAAAAACAGTGAACTTAGAGCCATTATCTCAATGAAGGCTGAGCTACTGGCATTTGATTAAAATAAAAAAAGGACAAGTTCACAATAAGCATTTATGCTTTACTTTAAATGAATTTTACTTGAAATATAAACATTTTTATGTTTATATTTTAAGGAGAGAGAGAGAGAGAGAGAGAGAGAGAGAGAGAGAGAGAGAGAGAGAGAGAGAGAGAGAGAGAGAGAGAGAGAGAGAGAGAAAAAGTTCTTCAGAAGATAAGACTTCCGATATTCTTATGGGAGATTACACTGATATAAAGGAACTGGAGTGTTCTCAATCGGCGTAAAACATCAAAAAGCGCAAACCTTCCATTTTAGATGCAAGCACAAAAATAACGGAGAACCAAGAAGCGCGAAATGGATTTTGTCTCTTGTAATATTTTATACTCTGGTGGACGATCTCAAATTCTCTTTCCTTCCTTCGGAATGCCGTATCATCTCAAAGGTCATTTCGAGTCCAAAGAGTCACGAGTATGATGTCCAAATCTTGCTGACGCTGCCAGTAGTGGTAACCGCAAAAGCTTAAGCGTTAGAGTTCTTTGTAATATTTTGGGTGGTGATAAACAGTTTTATAAGACTAATAAAGCATTTTGAAGTTCGCAATGTAAAGATGTCAATAATCATGGCATTGCTAGCGTATAAGCCAAAGGAACAGATAATGAAATGATTTATGGAGCCCAGACTTAAACGAAAGAGAGAGAATATGGAAAGAACTCTGCTATGGATTTGGGTGTTTAGGGATAGAAAAAGAAAGATATAAGCGAAAACCGATCCAGGATATGCTGGCGTAAATGTCATCAAAGGAAGCAATTCTAATACAGCTGACTTCGATAACGGAATAATGTGGAAAGCAGTGGCCTTGCGGCTTTGTTGCTGATATGAGCGCCCTTAACTAAAGGCGGATATATGAATATTATTGAGGAACGGCGCAGTAATCATGAAGAACATTCCTTTTGGTAAAGCAGATAGAATCTTGGGCATTTCCTTTTCATCTTTATAAGCTCTAAACTCACATGTAAGGAACCTGGAAAATAGAGGAATGCAAAAAAGCAGCAAAAACATTTCTCTTGTTTTATTGTTTCTTACTTTTTAATCCCAGAAATAACATTACCATCCCATTCCGGTTAATGTAACCGACCTTGAAGGATTTTCTTGTCCCTTATGACACACGAATCCACCAGGGTGAGCTGTTGCTCCTTGAATTTTCTTCGATTAGTTTTATGGTATCGTTTGAATGTTTTTGTAGTTATCAATTCCTTCATTTGATTTTATAATGTGAAAAAGAGCAGGTGTTCTCAGCTGTATTTATTTCTAACGTGTAAACTTTTTTTTACATCAAAATTAGGATTTTAATTATCTCTGTCAATACTTTAGTGTAATTCTGTCCCTGTCCACAGAGTTATCATTCTTATATTAAAATTTTTGCAGATCATACTTACTGATTAGATTACATTTATTACTCTATGATCCTCGCCACTCCACTGTAACGTTGAAACTTTTGCGGTTTCCCTTACTGATACCGTCAGCACTGGTACCCGTGACCCTTTTGACTTGGAATGAGTTTTGAGATGATATGACATTCCCAAGGAAGGCAAGAGAATTTTGTATCGTCCGCATGAATATAAGATATTTCCAGGAGAAAAAAAATCAGTATTTTCTTGCGAAAGAATCCCCATATCTGCGTTGCGTAGTCGTTGCATTATATCGATATTCGTCGCGTATTTATAGCTACTGAATACAAGGAGAGGGGGAACCTCGAAGCGGATTGGATTCTGCTGAAGAGTTTCAATCTACAGTTCATGAATTATTTTCAGAGTCAAGGAGATAACAAAGGGAGAAAAAATAATACAAGAACAACCTGGCGATTTGGCGTAGGAGGTAGTATTGTTAATGAAACAGTGGCAAGGTTATCATTTCGAGAACGGAGGAGTTATCTTTATAAGATATCCAGATCGAGGTGGTGATAGAGAGGTATCCAAGATAACTAGTAACTGCTTCAAATCCTTGGAATTCTATACGAAATCGTCCTTGGATGTTTTTAACTAACAATTTGAAGGCGTGTTTGGTGAATGATCATATCTTTATTAGACATGCATCAGAATAATATATATAGAACCTAAAAAAAAAAAAAGACAGACCGTACCGTCGGTAAATACTCAGTCTTCTTCAGTACGATTATATGGGCAACTGGTTTTCCTCACATATAGTTTTTATATATTTAAGTAAATCACTTTCCTTATACGTATAGGTGGGATATTTGGAAGTTTAAATGAATTCCTTTTTAATTGTTTTTTTTTTTTTTGCACTGGCAACGTTCCTTGTAAAGATAAGAATACTGATTCTATTTCTAACTAAATTTATCATTTTTCACCAAATTAAAATTAGACGGCAGATGTACTGTACAACAGACGATGCTCCTTCAGTGAGCGAGAGAGAATGTGACTTACTGACCACTTCGAAGCTCAACTTTTAGAGCCTTATCACAAGACGCCTGTGTCTTTGAAGGCTCTAAATGTCTTTTATGTATTCCCTGCGTCAAGTTTTAGTTTTCTGTAAAACAAAACTATTGAGATGGCTATTTGTCCATCCGTCCGCACTTTTTCTGTCCTCCCTCAGATCTCAAAAACTACTGAGGCTAGAGGACTGCAAATTGGTATGTTGATCATCCAACTTACAATCATCAAACATACCAAGTTGCAGCCCTGTAGCCTCAATGGTTTTTTTATTTTATTTAAGGTTAAAATTAGCCATAATCGTACTTCTGGCACCGCTATAGGTACCAACAACACAGGCCACCACCGGGTTGTGGCTGAGTTTCATGGGCCGAGGCTAAGAGTTTCATGAGTTGTGGCTGAGGTCACCACCAGGTTGTGGCTGAGTTTCATGGGCTGTGGCTATGACTTTCTTGTGCTGTGGCTATGAGATTCATGGGCCGTGGCTGAAAGTTTCGTACAGCATTATGCTCTGTGTAGAAAACTCGATTGCGCTGAAAAAACTTCGGCGCATTTTTTACTTGTTTGTATTTTATATGCTATTTATCTTAACTCCATATATTGTTCCTACGATATAGGTATTTTGAATTGCTGTTCAACAGTATTGAATTGTGATCGGAACGAAACAAGTTTGTGACGAAACAGCGCCAGCTGTTTACGCTTATGCACTATATATACTTATTTTTGTCCAGAATATATACCAATGCATGCCAGCAAACCATAAACAAACACAATCACTCAGATACATTGATGGATATTTTAATATGATGAAAAACGACAAATTTAGTTAAAAATTAAATTAAAATTATTATCTTTTCAAGGAATTTTTCGAGTGTAAAAAACAATTAAAATGGAGTTCATTTAAAATTTAAAATATCCCACCTATAGGAAAGAATATGTAAATATGCCTACGGTGAGGATACAGTTTTCTTAAATCTTTGGATACATATTGCTCAATAATACCACGCTTGGCAACTCTAGAAAGGGGGAGGAGCTTCAAAGTCATCGTGTTTGTTGCTACCTAGATTTCCAGTAACTTTAAGCCATAAAGATTCTGTAGAAGTCCTATAATCATTTATACTTGAATACAGTAACAGCCTCTATATTATTCGTTAATGATGGTTTGGTAACGTCGGTTCAGAGTAGAATATAGATCATCCTTCTTTAAAACCTACCACGAAACCTTATTCATAAGTGATGTCATGACACTAAAATGACATGAATTCATGCCTTATTGGAAACAGGATCTCAAGTAATGAGAGAAAATGTTTTAAAATTTGGGCAATATCCAATGGAAATCGTGAGGGACAATATAGGAATGGATGCAATATTATGATGAGAGAGAGAGAGAGAGAGAGAGAGAGAGAGAGAGAGAGAGAGAGAGAGAGAGAGAGAGAGAGAGAGAGAGAGAGAGAAAGCTTAAGCATAGGTCAATCTATAAAGATACTTAATTCATTGTATTTTCTTTAAGAGATTGAGTGATAATATATTTTTTAAAATATGTTTTAGAAGTGGAGAGAGAGAGAAAGCAATCTGCTTACGTGAAAGCATAGGCCTATTTATAGCTACTTAATTCATTATATTTTCTGTAAGAGATTGAGTGTTAAAATATTTTTAAAGTATGTTTTAGAAGTGGAGAGAGATAACACAGATTCCTGGGAAACCGGGTGCTATGGCTGCCAAGATTGTGCTTCACTATCCTAGGTAAAATTTGGAGGAACCATTGTATTCAAGTTAATTCTCTAAGAAATTCATACCTAGTCTTGATTTCATTCGACAGTTGCTGTAACATTCCAAGACTAAAAAATGGAAAATTTCAACCGTAGGCTATGGTAACTTGCTTTCTTGATATAGTCTTTGCTTTTGAAAATCGATTTTCATTCACAAATCATTCACGAAAAAAAAGCTGTGTAAGGTAAAAACATTTATTGCCACAAATAACTCGATATCTACTGCGCAGGCAACGAAAGTTTTATATCGTGCATAAAATGTTGATGTACTGGGAGATCTTACAGTCTCGCAGCAAAGTAATGCAGCCGTGTTAGCTGCGTAGGCTTACTCCTAACTGCTTGTAATGGGAGCATAGCCCGAAAATCTTCGAGTTGACAGGCTACTTTAACCTTGATGAAGATTTCCTATTAATGACAGTAGCTTTGTAAACAGCTACTAGATCTATGTCAACGCCAACGTCATCAAAATATGAAAGCCGTTACGCCATTATCCAGTGACTTGTGCTTTCCCGCCTCGAGCTCCTCCTCATATTAGAGAATACCCTTGCAGATTTAACTAGATTTGCTGAATCTACCTTAGCCGTCACAACATTGACTGCCACTGACGCCAGCTAACATTAAACGCTTTGGAATACAAACATAAATATGTAGAAGCTAAAATAATGACCATTACCGCTTATGATGACACAACAGCTAGTCCCCACTCTATCTTCCAGATCTCTATGAGGGAATCCATCTGAGAAATTCCAATTACTTCGGACATGCATGGTGTTTTTAAGTATCTGAACGTTTTCATTTTGCAGATTTAACATATATGATATAATTTGCACTGTGTTTTTGAATATCAGGCAGTCTCTGTGATATTTGGCAACAGCGTTGGGCTCTGTAGACCAGAATAAGATGAGAGAGATCAAAAGTGTCATATCTCCTTGGAAGTATAACTTTATGTCCCGAAGATGGGGAAACTGCCCTCTGTCGTCTTCGCATTGGCCATACTCGTTTAACACAGAGTTTTTAACGACGGGCAGGCCTTGCCCATACTGTGAGGACTGCATAGTCCCCTTGACTGTAAAGCATTTGTTGATCGAATGCCCCAGTCTTGGGGATTTAAGAGTTCGATACCTCTCTGAAGCTCGGGGTGGGGATGGCGGGTACATCCTTACCAAGATCCTTGGAGAAGATGTGATGTATGATGCTAGTGGCATTTTTAAATATATTTTAGAAGCTGGTGTTTTACATGAGATATAATTTTATTTCCTGCAAGTTTTAATTATATAAATATACTACACTATGTAGTCCTTTAATTAACATCTGCGTCAATGACCATAGAAGTCACGACGCCTGATAACTTGAAATCATTCATTCATTCATTCATTCATACTCTAGATTAACTTTACCGAGATTATGTGTCTTCTGTAAAAAAAAAAATTCAGTTCGTTGAGCGAAAGCTAATGAAAAGTGTATCATCACTTTTCTTGTCGATACTACAAAGATATATATATACATTATATATATATTATATATATATATATATATATATATATATATATATATATATATGTGTGTGTGTGTGTGTGTGTGTGTGTATGTATATATATATATATATATATATATATATATATATATAGATAGATAGATAGATAGATAGATAGATAGATAGATAAAACTAAATGTGCATTTATGTGGATGGTGTGCCGGTGTGTACGTGAATTTATTTCGGGCAAAAATAGATTTAGATGATAGATAGATAGATAGATAGATAGATAAATTGAGATGTTTTTACCTTACGTCTGTAAATGAAAAGAGTTACATTTAACTGAGATTTTTGTACAAGCACAAAGTAAATCCAAACATCTCATTACCTGAAATATCCCTATTTTTAAGGTGAAAGAAGTGAAAAAAGATTTTTTATAGGCATTATATTCCTACGGGTTTAATTATTAGCGATAGAAAGTTATAGTAATGCTTCTTATAAAAGTTAAACAATTTCACCTCTCTCTCTCTCTCTCTCTCTCTCTCTCTCTCTCTCTCTCTCTCATAGAGTTGCAGTTACCATGAAGTCCTATACCAAATATTGTCTACCTGCATAAGCAATCGAATATCAGAAATGAGTTGATCTAATTAACTCACCCTTCATTCCGTATCCATTTCTGATTTAAAGGGATCAGAGAGGAAAGAAGCCCTTAAGGAATCACTGGGGGAGGAATTTTATTTCGCTGAAAATGAAATCAGTTATCATTAGTAAATGTTTGCTTCATAATAAGTTCTTTGCAAACTTTGTGCCAGTATATATATATATATATATATATATATATATATATATATATATATATATATATATATATATATATATATATTATATATATATATATATATATATATATATATATATGTGTGTGTGTGTGTGTGTGTGTGTGTGTGTGTGTGTGTGTGTGTGTGTACGCGAGTAGAGTAGAACACGAGAACGTTTCTACAGAGTAAAATTTCTGACCCCACATCGGGACCGAACCCCGGTCTTTCAGGGAGAGGCTAGGACATTAGCAATTCACTCACATAGGTCATAAAAGAAGTTGGAACCAATGTACGCCGTCCGTGAGGGTTTTCCCGGCCAGGCTACTTTCGTATACCATTTTCAGAGGACTGATTCATATTGTACATGCTAGGAGGACAATGCATGCGAACGTACAAACTGTTGGTAAACAAGTATTTGCACCTGACAGGTGTTTGTAGGCGGGTCCCTACCGTCAAGGAGTTTGATTTTAAGGAAAGTACTTGCAAGGACGGGAATGAGTGAAGCTGGGGTGCCTTTGGATTTCTAAAATTTGATCCCTCACTAATGACGGTATGATCCCGCCTACAAACACCAGTCAGGTGCTAATAATTGCTTTCCATCCGTCTATATGTTCGTATGGACTGCCTTGCTACCATGTATATTATGAATTCCTACTACTTTGTATCAGTCCTCTGAAGATGGCTTAGTTAACAATGAAGCCAACACCGGTCAGGATCTACAGGAGTGATTTCATTTCTTCCTGGTGGTGTTTGATACATAAAATTATGTGTAAGAGAGATAATAAGCATATACTCGTATATGTATGTATATATATATATATATATATATATATATAATATATATATATATATATATATATATATATATATATTCGTGTATATGTATATATATATATATATATATATAATATATATATATATATTTATATATATATATATATATATATATATATATATTTATAAGCAAAGTTACAGCCACGAAGGAAAAGTGAAACAACTTAGGAGCTAAGTACTTTCGTCTCAGTTGTTTCACTTTGTTCGTATAACCATCACATTTTTGCCTTTTTCGTGATTAAAATCAAGCATATATATATGTTTTTCTTTTATTTAAAAAGCATGTATTGGGTAAACATCAAGAGTAAATTAGCACTGTATTGAAAAAAGTCGTTTGACTACGAATCGCGAGATTTTTCTTCCTTTAATCGTGCTAAAGTTAAATACATTGAAAGAATAAATTGAACTGTTTTTCCAAAAAAAAACAATATTTTTGATGATGATGATAATCAGCTATAATTTTGTTACATGTACATATCTTTTAATTCAAAAGATAAAGGTACATACTTTACCAATGAAACAGGTCATTTTAATGTCATATATTGTCCATTTATTTGCTTGAATAGCATGTTTTTTATATATATTTTGTAAATGTGCCTTTGTTTGCATAATTTATAGATGTCATTATAGTGATAATAGTCAATTAACTGAATATGAAATTTATTGTTCGAATTTTCATTCTATGGCTACTAAAAACGAAATACGAAAATGCATTCATAAATTTCTAATTAAATATTTTCATGGACTCTATAGTTGGTAGTATGAAGGACTTTTTATCCACAAGAATCACTCTTTCTCTCTCTCTCTCTCTCTCACAATTTTTCTCCACATCAATATCCATAAATTCTCATTTTCCGTGAACGCTGTTAAGGCGATGAAGCAGAAATTTACGAAATATTTTAGCATTATAACAGAAACAAAATAGTCTGAGACAAGAAAGAGATTGGGTGATTAAATCTTGAAGGTTTTACAGATGGGAAAACAAAATGATATTGAAAGAGATAATGACCCTGCACCTCTTTCCTCTCCACCTTACCCAGTTGTTTATTGAGAGCTTAAATGTAAGATTTAGCTATTTTCTTGTTTTTTTTTTTATGTTGAAAACTCTTAGCTTTTTGTCAGCCGTTGGTTTAATGGAAAATTATTGCCTTCATCTGCGCCCTCCGTGCTTTGGTCGCCTAGACAATTTGTCATTCCTTTCGTAAGATCGTAAGAGATTAAGGAGAGAGAGAGAGAGAGAGAGAGAGAGAGAGAGAGAGAGAGAGAGAGAGAGAGATTTTGATAAATAACAACGGGAGGTCAGAGACGGAAGAATTTATCGTAAACATTTTGGTCGAATGCAAGGAAATAGCGGATTTTTTTTTTTTTTTTTAACGAGCAGCTTATGATCCCTTACAAATCACAGAATTCTTTTTATTCTTCCTGAAGCCATATTTTCAAAATAAATTGCTTCTAAATTCAGCAGGTATAGGATGTATAAGATGATGAAAATAAACTATCTTTCGTGAGGGCGTATGTTGTATAGCTGTTTTTCCTAAACAGGTTGAAAATGTAGAGGGGAGTAATAGCTACTTCATTTCAGTCTTAAAATCATTGTTTAGGTTGACAGTCGGAAACTTAATCAGAGTGCGTAGGAAACCTAGAAGTTTAATTTAAAAGCGAACTGGCCATTACATTTTATTTGTTTCGTGTGCTTGGACAAAGAATTCTGTATGCCCTTATTAAAGAAGAAAAAAAGTGCTTAATTTCGCACTACCAGAGTGTAGAGGCTTTAGCACCAGTGGTGTATATCTAACATCGATAGATGTGGTATGTGCCAGGAGCTATCTTCCTTAATCCTGCTTCGAATTCTTTCTATTAAAGGTTCTAATGGTATAACAGCCTGTATGCTGCCGGAGGTATCTGATAAAATCATTATATATTATCAATAATCTTTCTACAAACAAGTCACACCCAAGCACATACACACAGACCCGCGCGTATACGCACATGTATATTTTTTTTCTTTAGTCAGAAAAGATGAAACTTTTTCTGACATCATAGTTTAAAGGTTTTAACATCTAAATTTATCCACGCATAGGTAATCATATCTGTTTAATTTTTTTATTCATAAATCACTAGGCTGAAACCTTTGAATCATTTACTCTCACAGTTAGCACTGCATTTACGAGCAAGTTCATGATAATCAGCTATACAGTTTCCACCCGTACATGCACAAGATTTGGTGTTGCATTTGTGCTGCTTTAGTTTTCTATCCGTTCTTTCGTTTCTCGAGCTACTGCAATAAAGAAACCTACTCCTGAAATGAAGACGGAGTCTCCAGAAAAAGAAAAAAACGAAGGCTTCTGTTTTATATCAGCAACGAGAGAACTTTGAAATTGGTCCTTTGGCCATACCTTCAAATAGAGAAGTATAAGATTGGCAATCATACCCAGTTAAATTTTATGGCAGGTACCACCCCCCTTCCCTCTCCGAAGAGAGAGAGAGAGAGAGAGAGAGAGAGAGAGAGAGAGAGAGAGAGAGAGAGAGAGAGAGAGAGCTCAGAGGATAACCGTACTATGTATTTTGTAACTGAATTTTATCTACATGCTTATTTCTTTCAGGATTATTTTTTCGATACATGCATAGGTTGCATACACGCGCAAACATACACAGAAACACGTACGCAGACTTACATACATACATATATGAATGTCTCTTACCGTAATCTAAGAGTATTGCGAAGTTGAAAAGGCCCATAAAATACTATTACACGGCAAAGTCACACATATCGAATAACAAACTTCTGTATTCCTGATCACTGGTGAATATAAGTGGGTACACGGCAAAGATTATTTATGTGGCATAAGTAAGTGGTTGTACGGTAAAGTCGGTTGATCTGGGATGGTAAGGGATCAGTCCTTTGTGTTTCGGTCTGCGTTAGCGCCCAGCTGTGTCGAGTCAGGTGGGCTTATCCACTGGAACTCTTGCTTAAGCATAGGTCTTACGATTAAGTCATCGTTGAAATCCAACACCCAGCAGGTGGGAACTAACAACGACCAAAACACAAGGAACTGACCCCTTTCTGTCCCAGGTCAACCGAATTCTTCACAGTATCAGCGTCGTACTGCCACACCTGCATGTGACATATTAATACTCTTGTCATGTACCAACCGTCTACATTCACCAGTGATCAGGAATACGAAGTTTGTTATTCGAAATGTATGATTTTTCTGTGTAATTAGATTTTTTATGGACCTTTAAAAAAAACTGTTGCATACATGC
>JANJGK010000005.1:64269124-64286624 GCA_039081455.1 Macrobrachium rosenbergii
TGGCTTCAATAATATAAGGTAGAAGTGTATTATGTGCACTTTTCATCTTCTTTTATGTTGTTGAATTGCTTTATTTATTTTCTTGACCCGTAATGGGAGTTAGATCTAGACTACAAATGATATGCGTGAAGGGTCTCTTAATTTATGTCAACATTCAAGTCCGTTTCCATCGAGCTTTGAGAACTTTTGGAGAAGCATACTTCGATCGTACGGGTAAATAGATTAATTCTGAAGGCCGTGGCCGCTGTTACCTCGGTCTCTGAAGTACTGACTTATTTCACGCCAAACAGATTTAGTATGTGTCTGATTTTACTTAATTTTACCAAGTGCTTCACTGTTCATATATTATGTGTGTAATTTGGAGATTTTAATTCGCATAATGTTTAGGATTTCTGTAAAATTGAGCTGAGGTTTTTTATCAGTTATGTGAGATAATTTTCTTATTTATTATTTGCCAGTTTGCACGTTTCCTTTACATTTAGTCTTCAATATAAATTACAACATTTAAATTCTTGTAATAATTTTATGGAGTGTCTTTTGCGTAGATTGACTCAGAGAGAGAGAGAGAGAGAGAGAGAGAGAGAGAGAGAAATTGCGGGCTAGCCATGACCTCTTTTGATCTGAAGACACTATCCTCCGTGTCTGAGAGAAGAGGGAATAAGGGGATATGTTGGCTTGGAGGTTACCTCCTCATTCTTTGAGAAATCTGTCTGTCTGTCTGTCTGTCTCAACCGAGAATATATTCCCCGTATTGAGATCGCCTCTGCTATGTGTACCACTTGTAAATGTGTAGTATTTGTTTTCGGTTAATAGAGGATTAAGAATAACAATCGTTAGAATAATATTGATTTTGTTAACATTTAAATGAAAAAATTTCCCTCCTGTTCAAGGGAAAGTGGCATAACGGCTGAAAACAATTTAAATACTGAGAAAATGAGCCTGAAGTATTAAATACTTAACTGGAAATTTAATAAAAGTAAATTGATCGTCGTCAGTTTGCTATATATGAGAGGGATCTGATACAATCACCATCCTGAAATGCAAATCCCCTAACCACACTGCTTTGCGTGTTTTCCAAAGTTACTTGGTCTCTTTTTTTTATATGATTATTCAACAACAGATATGCACATTAACATGGTAATTATCCCTTCTATGATGTAATTACGACAGGAGTGTGCTTTTGTACGTGCTCCCATTTCGCTTCATTAATATATGCATAATATGGGATAAGTAGTTGCATCATTGCATCACATTCACAAGGAAAACTATATTCCAAGAAAATATGAATCTACATCTCAAGGAGATATAAGACAGGAATTTTTTCCGGAGATTCAGTGCGTAAAGTCAAGTGAATATATAAATAAAACAGAAAGGTGACAAAAGAGTCGGACTCATATCGGGAAGTTACCATAATGTAGCTTTCATTGACACAATCAAATTCATGTCTTTTGACATGGAAAGTGGAATAAAAAAAACTATTAAATAAATGTTATTATAGCAAGTATAAAATTAACAAGAGAGAGAGAGAGAGAGAGAGAGAGAGAGAGAGAGAGAGAGATATTCATAATGGCAAGTTGTTTTATAGTTTCTCTCATAAAAGTTTAATTTTGAAAATTATTTGCCGTAAAGAAACAGTTTTATCAGTCAAGGTTTCTCATAAATAATGAAAAGGATCATTTTTCTCGCTTATGTAAAATAATACACAGTTGTAATCCATTGCATCTGATCTCTCTTACGACACTGGAACAACTGCAAGGATTCCAATCAAAAGGAAAAGTAACAAAGGTTTGTCTATTCCATTCCGAGCGGATAAAGTTTCCAGATGGGTTTACAGTAAGGGATTTTACAAAGTATGATGTCCGAATCGCTTTACGAGAAGGCTTCCGCTCTGAGGCGATAAACCAGTGTTTTTATTTTCTGAAAAAAATTTCATTTTAAACTATATCAATTTTATTACTTACTTACCACGTTACCCTGATACCTGCAGATGGTATCAGCTTTTTCATTAATTTTCGAAAGTTTATTCTTCTCTCGGAGCAAGTTTCATTTTATTCCATCTAGTGAGTTTAATTACATTCCTGCTCGTTTCTTGCTTGAATTGTTTGCGCTACTCGAAAGTTTAATTACTTGCTATCTTTTTTTTTTTACCTTCAGTTATGCAAATCTTCATTGCTGTTTATATCAAGGTAGTTTAGTTATTTACGTCTAATCGGGGCTTTCATAGTTCTTCACCCGTGTGTTTGTCTGTGGCTTTCGTTTAGTGAACACTGTTTTGTGACGAATAACACACGAGAGTCAATACTGTTTAAACTTTTACTTTTAGTTTAATAGAAAAATAGGTTCTGCGCTTACAAGAATCGGTGAGTTTAGAAACTAATAAGTGATCCTTTCTCATATTTCATGTTTTTGTCCGCGTTTCTCAAAAAATTTGCATTAAGGCCAAGAAGCTAACAAAATCCTGCTGAGCTTTGCATCTCAAGAAATATGCTCTCTACTGTCAGTCAAAATGGCTCTTAGGATTTTGTATGATTTTCCTTTCAAGCTTGAAATTTTATCTCCGAAGACTTTGCTGCAATCAGGATGGAGTATGCATCCATACATTTCATTTTTATGGAACTCGTCCTCTTGTTATGGCACTTATAGAACAGTAACGGGAATTTCCAACTATTTCAATCACTTCTGAATGACTTACCTCTTTCAGTGACCATTTTAAGAATGTATTCTGATACCAAAATCTAAAGCTTATACAAATTTTTTTTTTTTGCTCTAAACCATGAGGTGGATAACCTTTAGTTGAACGAGAGTTCAGTTGACACCTTTCACTGAGTCTGAGTTAATTCCTGGTAAAAGCTTAAAATGACTCAGGATGTTAGATGATGCAACTAAGATGGAAACTCAGTTATAACCTGCAGACCTTATTGTATTGTTAGATATACAAATAATAACTCGTGAATATCTATAATGGAAATGAAAATCTTCCCCGTACCTACTGTATTACGTGTATAAATTTCAGTTTTCCAAAAGTCGTGACATCGTCTTGTAAGTAACATTTGCTATCCTCTCTCCCTCTTTTTCGTGCTAAATTTCATAACCTATGAATTGCTTTTGATGAGAGTCTACAAGAAAACTAAACTTTTGGTAGGAAAATAAGGGAGCAAGAGCAACAGAAGCTTTACCAAGCAAACTACTCTTGAATGGGACGTACAGTAGTTCACATGTATTTCTCTCTCTCTCTCTCTCTCTCTCTCTCTCTCTCTCTCTCTCTCTCTCTCTCTCTCTCTCTCTCTCTCTCTCTCTCTCTCTCTCTCTCTCCATGCCGAATGGAAAGATTAGAGATGACCGATTTCATGACATCTGTTGCTGGTAAATTTCTGTGTCGAATTCTGGTGGTGGGGAGAAGTTAAAAAAGTAGTAACTGAACAGATAACAATCGGCGATAAATTTTAAGAATATTAAGGTTGCAAAAGTGATTGAAAACGATGAATACGTTTTAATTTACGTTGATGTGAATCCTGAAGAAATTTAAATTGACAATGAACAAGAAATCAGTTATTTAAGAATAATGCAAACACGTCATTGGTTTATTTGAATAGCAAATGAATTACAGCGGAGCCGTAGTTGGCAAAATTAATAAAAAGAAATTATCTTAAGATTACATTTTAAACAAGATTAATATAAAAGATGGTAAAAGAAGGAATAACGAGATATTTATGTAATGTTAAATTAAGTTGCTAACCAGAAAGAAGAACACAAACGGAAATAAGATATACTGGTAATGAGTGCTAATGTCAAAAGCATAGGACGTGTTACGAAGAAGGAGGTCAATAAAGGGTTGCTAGGAAGAAATTCAAAATTATCAGAAAATTACAGTAATTTATATCAAGATAATAGTGTAGTGTTCTTGCAGGATATTAACTGCTTTTATAGTTGAAGTAGGAAAAATCAGGAATATTTGCAGAGGATAATTCTGGAGAGGTTCGCGAATTGATTGTAAAACTCATGAACACAAGATTTTATGCTTTATGGAACAGAGAATGAGAGAATGATACAATGCCTGGTGATGCTTCTTTCTCACGGGAAGTCACGGCCTTCATTGTATAAGACAAGGACTCTTGGTCACAGAAGTGTATTCAAAACGGCAAAAGGTACATATCGCCCTGACTATCAGGATATATTCCGCCATATATTAATGAAAGCATATCAGCATATATGTTTACTTACGGGTTATGAGCTCTAGGACTGGTATTTAGCTTTCTCCTTTAAAAGCATTTTATTTACCTTTTAAACCAGATCGCAATACCTGTTATTAAGCCCTTTCGGTGACCGATGACGGATATAAACGTCATCCAAATTCAAGTCCGCTTACTGATGACGGCTATAAACGTCATCCAAATTCAAGTCCATCGCTTACCGATGACGGATATAAACGTCATCCAAATTCAAGTCCATCGCTTACCGATGACGGATATAAACGTCATCCAAATTCAAGTCCATCGCTTACCGATGACGGATATAAACGTCATCCAAATTCAAGTCCTTCTCTTACCAATTACGGATATAAACGCCATCCAAATTCAAGTCCTTCGCTTACCGATGACAGTTATAAACGTCATCCAAATTCATGTCCTTCGCTTACCGATGACGGCTATAAACGTCATCCAAACTCAAGTCCTTCTCTTAACGATGACAGATATAAACGTCACCCAAATTCAAGTCCTCCGCTTACCGATGATGGATACAAAACGTCATCCAAATTCAAGTCCTCCGCTTACCGATGACGGATACAAAACGTCATCCAAATTCAAGTCCTTCGCTTACCGATGACGGCTATAAACGTCATCCAAACTCAAGTCCTTCTCTTACCGATGACAGATATAAACGTCACCCAAATTCAAGTCCTCCGCTTACCGATAACGGATACAAAACGTCATCCAAATCCAGGTCCTTCGCTTACCGATGACGGATATAAACGTCATCCAAATTTAAGTCCATTGATTACCGATGACGAATATAAACGTCATCCAAATTCAAGTTCTTCTCTTACCGATGACGGATATAAACGTCATCAAAATTCAAGTCCTTCGCTTACCGATGACGGATATAAACGTCTTCCAAATTCAAGTCCTTCGCTTACCGATGCCGGATATAAACGTCATCCAAAAGTGTAAAAAAACAAAAAAAAACAAAAAGATTGCAAAAGTCAACAGACAAGATGATCATTTTCAGCGAGTGTTCCTAATATTTATATATATATGTAACATGTATGTTTATCGGTTTTGTATAGTTTTAGGTGTTTATTCTATAATTACATCATTTTTTTTCTGCGAGAGAGACAGAGAGAGAGAGAGAGAGAATATATTTTCTATGTATGTAACAGTCATATTTATTTGTTTTGCATATTTTTAGATTTTTATTTTGTAATTACACTACTTATCTATCTTTTGCGTGCGCGAGTGAACGCGCGCGCGCACGAGAGACAGATTTTCTATGCATATGTAAAATGTATGTTAATTTGTTTCGTATTTCTTTAGATTTCTATTATATAGGTACATTATTTATTCTTTTTTCTGAGAGAGAGAGAGAGAGAGAGAGAGAGAGAGAGAGAGAGAGAGAGAGAGAGAGAGAGAGAGAGAGGAACGAACATTTGACTGGATGCCACTTATTTTACAGAAAACTTTATCTTACTTTGTCATTAATTTTTTCATATATTCCTTGGTGTAACTACAATTTTGCATTGCAAAACCTATGTAATTTATCTGGGTATCTTATGGATTTACAACGATGACTTTATCGCAGATATTTTGAGGGGAAATTATTTTTTTGGAGAAAGCGCAAAATTTTCATGTATCTCGTAATTTCTACTAATTATTTCACCTGCACAAGTTATTTTGGGAACGGAACAAAATTGAGCAGTCTGCCTTGAAAATTGTCGGAGATATATATGCGTCTTTGAACAAATAAAGGTATAAACATTTCCGCGCTTACCGCTCGAGTCACTGCCACTGCCCACGGACATAATTGTTTATAGAGTCGTAAGCGAAAGGGTTAACATGAAAGGAAAACCCTACCATTTAGAAACCTTTTTGAACTCGCATCCATCACTCCTCTTACGAAGTGAAGCACAGCTTGCAAGTATCAATCGTGAAATTGTTTTGCAAATTCTAGTACCTCATCCCCCAGCTCTTCTTTTCCCTTTCGTTCCACCTTTTACCAACTATTCCTCCTCAATCCAAATCGGAATATGGATCTGCAAATAGCTGCTGTATTTGAGGTAACTTTCCATTCTGAGTTTCATATACTGGATTTTGGCAGTTTCCAGTACTTCGGAATTTCTGCAAGGTTTTCGACGTTCAGGAACCGTGAACTCTCTCTCTCTCTCTCTCTCTCTCTCTCTCTCTCTCTCTCTCTCTCTCTCTCTCTCTCTCTCTCTCTCTCTCTCTCTCTCTGTATGTATATATATATATATATATATATATATATATATATATATATATATATATATATATATATATATATATATATATATATATATATATATATATCTGTAAGTGTTCTTAAAAGCAGCGATCTTGTAACAGGCAAGCTTTCGAGAGGAATTAGGCTAACGTGTATAATTTTTCGCCTTAATTATGAAAAAACAGTCTTTAGTACCAGGTGAATTCCCAAACAACTTCTTGGTGCATACTGGTATTGAGAAAGACATAGCTGTTATCGGTATAGTGTTATCATCTAGGTCCACAAAAGGAATTTTAAACTACATTACTCAAACACACAATTTATCGACTGGCGAAAAGCGGTACACAGCTCACCTTGTTATAAATGAGAGAATAATCAAGAAGTATCTATGTAGCTTCGGGATTACACTTCACTTCTTAAACATCCATAGCTCCATCTTTTCTTGTAATGTATCACCTTTCGTATGCCAAAATGAATAATTAAGCAAGGTATTCATACAAAATCGTAACATTACACAAGTTTATGATCAGATTTGATATCAGGTTGGACCCTCAGTGGGATTCTAGTATCTCATAAAAAGACGGTAATTTCATTATAGAACATCTATGTAGTTATTTTCTTCTCTTTTTTTAGCAACAATATGATTATTTGACATTTTTTATCAATACAATATTGAATGATGTGAATGGTAATTTTATAGAATTGTCTAATTAGCTTGAGATTGTGCATAATTTTATTTGGAAAAGGCTTTTCAGTAACAGCTTGTTATTTTAATAAGAAGAGCCCTTGTCCATACTGGAGAAGTGAAATTAAACTTGGCTTTATTTCCTTTGTGAATTCTTGGAAATATCTGCGCTATTTATAGCAGGGAACTTACTTGAAAACTATATTCTTTTTATGTGGTATTTATTTTCATATATTATTAAAAGAATCACGCGTAGCCTTTCTGCCTTGGGAATGTTCGCGAAAAAGAATGATACATTATTTACGGAGGGCTGATCCATTTTCTGACTTATTTAAACTTCTTTTCCAAAATAACTATAAAATATGTTTATCACCTGAATGAAGGCAACGTGCTATGTATCTTTTTTTTTCGAGTAAAATATGAGCTAACAAGTTTTATATACTCTGATGGTAATGCAAAAAAAAAAATCATGATTTGTGGTAATAACCCCACTTATATTATTTATCTTGAATTTTTCTATAAAAACATCAAATATGAATTACTGTAAAAGAAGCATATTTCCTAAATGTGTGGAATTTACACCGCTGGTGTCTCTTCTGGAATGCAGTGCTTACACGCTGCATCTCTCTTTTGCAGACGAGTATTCATCACAGAGATTGCATTTTCCATGACGCCTGATAAAGATGAACCTTCATTTTATATTACAGCTGTGATTTTTAAATTGAGTAATATTTCTTTTATAAACTGATGACGTGGATATTACCTGCATCATTATTTAACCATGTTCCTCCCAAACAGCTCAAGTACAGTGATGTGAAATGAAGAAGAGCACCTTTAATCTCTTTCATTCAGCATTATAAATGTAACCTTTCAGTCGTATATACTAAACTGGGAATATTTTTCTTGCATGTCAAATCACAGGAATTTGTGTGTTTTCATGTAATTACATAATATTTTCCAATGAGTTTTTCATTTAGGATTTCCAGACTTAAAGTAGTTTTTCCTCTATCCATGCAATGAAACTTCGTTTACTGGGAAGAGCCTGTCAAATTCTTATATTTCACGTGTAGTTTATTTACTAGTAATTTTTTATCTCAGAAAAAAACCAATAATAGAACTTTAGTTATATCATCAGCAGAGGAAGACTTGGGAAAATTCACATAACGACCCGACTCAGGTTCGGATCGGGGGCTTGCTTTAACGGCCCGTGCGGTGCATATGAAGTTCAATTTTTCTGGTAACAGTGATTAACCAAAGTGCGAAAAGTATAATATGAAAATTCTTGTAATTTCAGTAGTTTAATATTAAAATGATAATGCATATGATGGCATGAACTTTGTAAACTTTGTGCTGATGGAACACAGAACTACTACCGTTAACTATGCGTTCAGCTAGTCTCTGAACAAGGCGATACAGCTTAGGGCAAGGCCCAGGATCCCTGGCGATGCTGTGCCCATTGGATGCCTCTTCATGTTCCTCACTCAAATACCAGTCTCTATTAGAAGAGCATGGGGATGCAGTTATATGTAGTTTTAAAGAGGTCGATGTATGTAATGCTGAAGACCTCGTCTTGGTGTTTTCTAAAGTTTTGATCTCCACTGGACTTCGAACACGTTTTTTGGACTTCGTTGGGATTAGGAGGGTGTGGAGGAAGTCGAGACATGAGGGTGAAAAGCCAAGATATGACAGCAAAAGAAGGAATGGAAAAAAGATCAAGAAATAAGGTAAAAGATGCTTTATTTAAGACAATCCGATAAAAAAAAACTTGGTTTGTGGGTACACGAATTTAGCTTCATGAAATTTCTTGTCTCTTGCAGTCATAATTTTCTTGACCTGTGGATGAGTATGGAAATCCAAAGAACAAGAAAAGATCAATTTGAAATGAGAAATAGTATAATTATGGAGGTCTTGACGAATAAAACTGTATACTCGTGCATAAACAACGTACAATATTACGATACCACACAAACACCCACAGACTAAACAACTGATGGGAGAAAATAATTAACTTCCGCTGATAAATATAGACAGAGACTAAGAGAACAGGACACATCTATCTAAAAATAATAGCACATATTTAGGGGTTTATACCAGAATATTCGGCTAACTCTAAGTACAAAGGTAAAATAAACTTTTTAGAGCCGCTATTCGTTACTTAGAAAGTCTGTCAACTTCTAGGTTATAGAAAATGAGTTTTGCACTTTGCATGGCTTAGGATAAAAGAGAAATTCCATTCGCATATATCTTCTCCGTGTAGGATGTAGTATTTCCAATTTCAATTGCCCTGAGCGAGAGCAGGGAAAGATACTTCTTCTATTAACTTTATTTACGCCTACATTATTCCAAATATTTCAAGAAATCAAGTAACGAATCTGTAATTAAAGGCATAAGAAGTTATAATGAATAGATCTGAATCAAAACAAGGCGATAAACAGAGAAATATGATAATATAAGCATTTCATTACTGTAAAGAAGATTCCTTCGCTAAGCGAAAACGCTTTCACATCATTAGTATTCTACAAGAACTCAAGTTTACTTAATATGATGGATAACTTTTCTCCAGTAACTGCAATTTCTATCCTTTATGAAATATAACTCTAAGATAATATTAGTTTTCACTTTAGATTGTCTAACATGTCTATTCCATATAAATATCCAAATAAACCCATGATTTGCATAAATAGTATACACACATACACATATATATTATCCCCTATTATACAAGGTCAGATAGGGTCATAACCTCCTTCCATATCTGTTTTAAGGTCAATGCCATATCATCTTATATCTCAAAGATACCACAGTAGCAAGTTCCTCGCTGGGTGAGCGGGTTCCGTTCTCAACTACCACCCTGTTGGTCGTGAGTTCGAATCTCCGACCGGCCAGTGAAGAACAAGAGGAATTTGTTTCTGGTGATAGAAATTCATTTCTCGCTATAATGTGGTTCGGATTCCACAATAAGCTGTAGGTCCCGTTGCTAGGTAACCAATTGGTTCTTAGCCACGTAAAAGTAAATCTAATCCTTCGGACCAGCCCTAGGAGAGCTGTTAATCACCTCAGTGGTCTGGTTAAACTAAGATATACTTAACTTAACCACAGTAGCAATGGCCAGCCTGCTTACTGGGTCAGCACATTCTCTCTCTCTCTCTCTCTCTCTCTCTCTCTCTCTCTCTCTCGTTATCCAAGTCACTAACTGAACTGAGGAAGAATAGCAAAATCATGACTACAGAAATATAATTTATTCAGTAATCTAACATGGCAAGTAGATTGGAACCAAAATAGGAATGAAATGGGAATATCTGCATCCCAGAATTGTTAACCCAATTAACCAAGTAATAAATATAACATAGTGTTATCAGCGTCCACCAGTTGAGTCTTTACAACAGAGTCAAAATAAGTCGACATGACCGTAGTCATGATAAGTCACATTCCCCCCCATTTATTCGAAGCATCTGCAGAAACAAAGGGAAAAACACAACTTTTAAAAATAGGCGCAGAGAAAAATAAATGTGGGATGTTTTTCCACGTTACCAACCCCAAAAGAAATGCACAAAATTAAACGTGGTAAAATCAAACCTCAATAAAAATCAAAGAGACATAGCAGATAAAAATAAATGGGGAAAAAGATATTCAGCATGGTAGTCGCTGCAAAGAATCAGTACAGGTTAAACAAAGTTAATTAAACCTATTCAGGATTTTTTGAAAATAAAGTTCGAGCTCACCTCAAATTGAATAATTCACAACTTGTGTGACACGCCCGTAAAAGTGAATGAACGAACGCTCTAACCAGAACCTGGCGACTTCCTGTGGCACAGCCAGCTCATCACCCAGGGTACGATGCCCCCTTGTCTCTGTGAGAAGCCAAACTGACACCAGGCCTTCTTCAGCACTGACTAGCTGAATACGTAGGCAGTTTCCATTAACCTACCTTTCGCCCAGAATGTCTCCAAGAAAACTGCTTAGCTAAAAAAAAAACGAAATAACATATATAATAAATAACACACACACACACACACATATATATATATATATATATATATATATATATATATATATATATATATATATATATATACATATACTAAATATATTAACTACTTCATTGTATGTTGTTAATGAAGGTCATAAACTTTATGCACACATTCAGAAGTTCCGGAAGCAGCAAATTCCAAACACATGGAACTTTGAATGGAAAGTTACCTCATATCGTAGCAACTATTTGCAAATCTTCATCCCGAAGGAGCGTTGGTGGAAGAGGAGGGGTGGAGAAAGGAAGAGGTGAGGGGAAAGGGAACTACAATTTACAAAGCAATTTAACCATGGTTATGGCTGTTATCAGCCATAACCATCGTGGGGGAAGAGACGGAAATATATCCAAATAAAAATCTCCGAAGGTCGGGATTTCCCAGTTGCATTTGAAATAGTATTCGTTTGTTCTTGGGTGCAATGTCGGTTGAATGAAAAGGAAAAAAATAATTAAGTTTCTGCCCATGAACGTAGTAATTGTGTATGCACACATAGCTATTTGCATGCATAATTACATGTACATTCTCTGTCTGAAATACATGGCACCGCATTATTTATATTCAAAATATGCATATTGTTAACGTGAATATATTTGTACAAGAAACCGTTGTGTCTGTTAGAAAGGAATCCGTTACAGTTTGAATATATTTACAGTTGTATTTCTTTAAACGAAACTAATCAAAAATAAATCCTTCTCAGTTCGATTAGATAACGAGAAAGATTTGAGAATTAGAAAATGAAAAGCTTACAATGTGATTCTTTGCACTTGGAAGTAAGACTTCCAAAGTCTGAGAAATTTTAACGGGCAGCAACAAACGTATTTTTTGAGACGTAGTACTAAGGATATTAATCTATTTTCTAAATCTTTTACTGGTTTAAAATAAAAAAAGAGTAGGAAAGACATGTTGATCATTGAAGGGGAGGCGCTGGTTTAAAACCGTCCTTTTTCTATTATGTTCGTCATTAAATGGGTTATTCATCGACACAAAAGGATAAGACTACGTAGTATGATAATTACGGATACTAACTATAAATAAATGAAAATAACTACTTGAGAAAACTGAGGAAATAAATGTCAAAGAGCAACAAATTAAGTGAGAAAGCAAGAACATATGTAATCAATCTCTTCAGTATCACAGAAAGTTCAAGCAAGAAAAAGAATGGTAATTCAATTAAACTCATAAAATTGTGGAGGAGAATAAAGATTATAATGTGGCTGCAGCCTACTATAAATGAGATCACAACAAAACATCAGATAATTCAGAAACCATAACGGTAATTTTAACTGTGATGGAGTAAACATACGATAGAACTGATATAACGTAAAAAAAAAAAAAAAAAACGTTATTTCAAAACAACAAGGAAAAACAGAGAGGTTTTCCCCACACAACAGTTATTTTTAGGTCAAGTTTTGTTTGGTCTGTAAACGCTGTATCACCCTGAAGTGTGGGACTACCTGGACGCTTTATCCACTCGAAATAGGATGGATTGAAGTTTGTTGGATCCCCTTTTCCATTCCCGGCGTTGTCGTAATACAGATCAGATGCAGAAGGTTAAACTCAGTATCTTTTTTTAATCAAGGACGAAAGTGATGCTTATTCGTTTTTATGGCAAAACTTTATAGCTACAACTCTATATATCAACAACAAACGTATTACTACGTTGAGCTTTTACGAGATACAGGGATCAGAGTTACGTGACATTGCGACTGTTTCTCTCTCTCTCTCTCTCTCTCTCTCTCTCTCTCTCTCTCTCTCTCTCTCTCTCTCTCTCTCTCTCTCATACACACAGCAACAATATTTAGTTGACGATATCATTATTTTACTGCTCTTTCAATATCATTTGCCAAGATTTTGTCTGCAATAGCTCTTTTATGCCCGGCATCATTATACAAAGAGTGAAATTTTTATGGCGTTCGTGACTCTTATGAGATATGATCTTAGGAACTTTTTCTTTTATGCTAGATGGGGAAAAAAAATAAAGCCAATTTAGTAAAATCTCAGCGAAACACACACACACTCACACACATACACATACATATATACATTATATACAGTATATATATATATATATATATATATATATATATATATATATATATATATATATATATATATATATATATATATATATATATATATATATATATATATATATATATATATATATATATATATATATATATATATATATATATATATATGTATATATACATATATATATATTATATATATAAAAATATATATTATATAATATTAGATAGATTCTATGTACCTACAAGTTTTTCAAATAGTACGAATAGTACATTAACAAAGAATCCTGATTACCCTAATAAAATATTGTAGATACTTACAGTATATTCAACCTATTCTCTTTCATTAATACTCTTATTTATTGCCCTTCACTGTCGGTAATGAAATTCGAGTAGAAGGAAATGCAGAAAGGGAAATGAAATATTCAAAAAGAGCTTTTAGCTTCAATTTGCTGTGGTTCATATTATTCTGATATACTTCAATAAATATGTCAAACTCTTCTGTAATTTAGCGATTCTCTCTCTCTCTCTCTCTCTCTCTCTCTCTCTCTCTCTCTCTCTCTCTCTCTCTCTCTCTCTCTCTCTCTTGGCCGAACCGGTTGAGCTTCAGACTGTCATTCGATGGGCCGGAGTTCAATTCCCGCGGCCGGCTGATGAAGAGTTAGAGGAATTTATTTCTGGTGATAGAAATTCATTTCTCGCTATAATGTGGTTCGGATTCCACAATAAGCTGTAGGTCCCGTTGCTAAGTAACCAATTGGTTCTTAGCCACGTAAAATAAGTCTAATCCTTCGGGCCAGCCCTAGGAGAGCTGTTAATCAGCTCAGTGGTCTGGTAAAACTATGGTATACTTAACTTTCTCTCTCTCTCTGTGTATGGTAAGTTTTTCCAGAGAGAGAGAGAGAGAGAGAGAGAAATAAATTTGTTCGTTCTGAACAGGTCATCCGAGGGCTTTTCATAAAAGTATGAAAAATCCAAAGGCCAGATTCATAAGAAGATTTTGTGGATGAGGTGTACGGTATACAAATTTTATAACTGATAACTTGAGAAGCTGATCAGGATGTGTTAAGTAAGAATGAAGAAAAGGTTCCCAAAGAATGGGTGTTCATTTGTATTACGGCAAAGCAACAGTATAAATTCAGGGCTATAAGATCGCAGAGTATACCGTAGAAGATATGAAAGGATTTTTATTGAGATGGTATGAAAAATGTCAGGAAAAAACATATATAAAAAAAAACACGTGGTTTTCGGCGGGGAACAGTGTTTCTGCCGATACACCAAATGTTTATAAAGAAACGATAGCGAACGAATTTTGAGAGATATTTGCAAAATCTATGTGTG
Organism: Macrobrachium rosenbergii; assembly: GCA_039081455.1. Taxonomy (NCBI): domain Eukaryota; kingdom Metazoa; phylum Arthropoda; class Malacostraca; order Decapoda; family Palaemonidae; genus Macrobrachium; species Macrobrachium rosenbergii. The sequence continues at coordinate 64,283,665 of JANJGK010000005.1, forward strand.
GCATATATGGACCAGAAAATTATGATGGAATTGCTAGAGAAGAAATGTAAATGAGGCTGTATGGTATAGAGCTTAGCTCTTGATAAAGATAAGTTTTTATGATGGAAGTGAAGACTATGCTAGAGCTTGTAGCCCTAATAGTGACATTTTTGGTGTGAAAACGGTTCCGCGAAGAGAGTTTTTTGTGTGTGTTTAAGTCTGTTTGATATCTCTATGGATACCGTGATATGAGAAGATGGAGAAAAGACAGTAAACGTACGTGTAAAGTTGTGGGATAAGTTGAGATGTGGATGGACTGTGGAAAGACAAATGTTCACAGATGATACAGTTATGACTGATAATAATTGAGAGAAACTGCAGAATAGTGAAATAGTCTGAAAGTTCTTGCAAGCGGAGAATGCTGAGAGGAAATGTGAGCAAGAGTAAAATTAAAAAGGTAAATGGGAACCAGAAATACTCAGCAGTGAATATTATTAAGTACAGTGATAGTCTGGAAGCTGTAGACTCTTAGCGGCATTTGGGACTAAAGATCCCGGATGATGACAAAATGAGAGAATGGAACAGGTGTGTAGCAAGGCAGGTGAATCAAGGAAGGTAAAAGATTGGGACACTTGGAGTGTTTATTGAAGCTAAGGTAACAGGACATAGAGTGAATGTTGTAGAAAGTCTTCTCTACAGAAGTGAAGTGTAAATATCGATTGTAAATAAAATAGAAAAAATGGAAGCCGTAGAGATGAATTGTATTCTTAATATTTTTAGTGTAAGAAGAATTAAAATTCTGGGAATTGTGGAGATACGTAGAAGAACTGGTAAATAAGTTATTGGTACGGGGTACAGCTAAATGTAATATCAGGAGGGAGGGAGAGAGAGAGAGAGAGAGAGGGGACCGCTTTAGTGGGAGAGTGACTCATCCCCAGATCTGCATTTCGCAGCTCTCAGACAGAAGGGATTCTGCAACCTGATCAAAGGAACATCTGGAAGACACACACACAGGCAACTCTCTCTCTCTCTCTCTCTCTCTCTCTCTCTCTCTCTCTCTCTCTCTCTCTCTTCAAGGCGAAAGGACTAAATGGTTCTCTGAAAATGAGGAACAAATACAGGTTGAAATTTTTATTACCTCCATTAAATAAATACACATTTGTAAATGTAGTTAAAATAGCCTTTCACAAAATTTACTGATAATAGAATGTTAAAGCTAATGTAGTGTTTATATATCAGGAAAAGATCGTACAATATACCAACATCTTAATCATCAAAATTAATATTAACACTATCATCATCTGAACCAACAATCTTAGAGATTTTGTTAATGACTGTTATTTTCTGTTATGTTTCTTGCATTCTTTTGATGTGTTTATCATAAAGAATAGAAAAACGAATAATAATAATAATAATAATAATAATAATAATAATAATAATAATAATAATACGTACATACATACATACATATGTTGACCAAAGTAAAAAGCAAGGGGCAGTATCTGCAGTAAATAAACTGAAGTCACAGACTGACGTTATAAAAATTCTTTCCAAGTTAAAAACAAAAATATAGCAACATTTTCAGCCGTAAATGTATGTCAGTTCTCTCGAAATATGGTTATAAACTTTTCAGCTACACTAAGTACTTTATTCTGTGCTGGGAATGGTATTGTGTTCATGATATCTTTCTCGTTGCAATTTCGCTCGATTCTAAAAAATGGAAATATTTTTTCTCTCCACAACTTTTACGCAATAGTTACGCGAACGTTTTCTGAATATGTTTGGAAAGTCAGGCCGTGTAATAAAAATTTGATCCCGCTGATGGCATTAATGTCACCTTGCAATTATGGCAACTTCCGGGAACAGAGCAATTCCACTATTTAGAGGGAAAGTTTTGTCTATGGTGATCTCTTAGTTTGCAGCAAGTGATAGCATTTCGGAGGAGATCTTGATTTGGATTTTGATCCAAGAATTGTATTTCTTTTCTCTATTAATTTCCCAAGAGAATTTTACAACAAAACAAAGAAATCATGGAGTTTACAAAAACTTTCTACTGCAGTGGGCCACGTAACTGGTAACTAGCAATCATGGTTTGCTGGTCTAGGTGTGAAGTGTCACAATAACCTGTTTGCTCTAAACTTAGGGTCCACAGTAATATAAATGTTTCAGGCTCGTGTAAAATTAATAAAAGCTTTCGAACCCTACTCTGGGTTCATCTTCAGAGTAGGGTTCGAAAGTTTTAAGAATTTTACACGAGCCTTAAACAGTTATATTATTGTGGACCCTTTAGAACATTTATGAACTCTCGTGATAGAGAGCTTTTTTCCCAACAATAACCTGTTTGTGATCATTACATTAAAGAAACCTTCATTTCGCTTCCTCATTTCCCCTTTATCAAGGAAATTCACTTAGATTATAAAACCCTTTGTAAGTGTTATTTAAAAAAGCATTAGAATTAATGTGACTTTTACATAGAGGTATTGCATAAGAAAATAAGTTGCATGTATCATTTTAATAAAATATTACCCTTTAAGGAGTTAACTTGTTCATTTCATTCACCATTCTCTTGAAGATCTGATATCCTTACTCATGAACAGTTTTTATTTTGTATTTTGTATCTTTTCATTAAAGAGTAAGCATCCCTTTAGTCAGTAAGCAAATTTTGTTTTGAATTCATAAACTTCTTTCGGGGAATGATGTGATAAATAATTGGAACATCATGATATAATAATGACTAGCTGATGTGTGTTAGCTATACTTTAACCCTCACTTAATATTCCCGAAATATTTTCACAATGTCTCCTGATGATCACATAATTATCTGTTCCCACTGAAGACGTCGTTTTTTTTTTTTTTTACTCAGTAATCATGGCTCTAGATTTCATATTTTCTCTGGTATGCGGTACGTCAATCAGTCATTTGGAAATTGGCATTTTTTATTTTGTATTTTGGTCATGAAAATAACCCTTTCCTTGTTTCAC
>JANJGK010000005.1:64291624-64316881 GCA_039081455.1 Macrobrachium rosenbergii
TAAATTTAGACATGTTTTCCTAAGATTATCTTCATATAGGTAAGGGAACGTTGCAAACATTTTCGTTTTTTGTACAGCGTGGATGGCCATGGTTTTTTCCATTTTTTTATTTAAAGACTTCTTTAATGTTCTGAAAAGGAGCTTTTGAGGAAAACATTTGTTTTTGAAGTAGATAGCCAGGGTTACGATCTCTTCATGGAAGGTCATCGAATTCGATGAGTGTGTAAAGGCCCTGTGGAGGAGAGTAGAAATGGAGTTTAATTTAAAATTAAAATTACAGAAGCTATAAAATTCGTACCCAAACCTGTAAAAATATCTTTCCTATAAATCCCTGTATAAAAGCCTTGTTCATTTCTAGAGACTAGAACATCCAGGAACGGCAATTTATTATTAGATTCTTTCTCGAGAGTAAACTTTATGTTCGGGTGTTAAGTATTAATATAGCCTAAAAAAGAGTTAGCATTAAAATCACGTTTGAACAAAGCGAACGTGTCATCGACGTATGTATATATATATATATATATATATATATATATATATATATATATATATATATATATATATATATATATATATATATATATATATATATATATATATATATATATATATATTTACTTGTGTGTGTGTGTACTTATTCACTCATACTCGGAAAAAGTGAAATAAATGTAAAAGTTAAACAGAAAGAGAGATCAACACTTATTCATTTCACGAGCCGAATTTTTAATATACATAGTTATTCCGGGGATTCAGTACAGCATATCTCTTGTATCCCATTCAAACGCTGAGCACGGGTTAACTTTTTCGATTAACTTTCATCCTCAAGAAATCCCGTCTCAATCTTCTTCTCCTCCTTCTCCTCCTCCTCCTCCTCCTCCTCAGGAAGCACTACTACTTTCCCCTCCAGAACTTTTCCTCTGCGCCACAAATTGCATTCGGGACCTGACGTTTGGCATAACAGACAAGTTGGAACCCTCACCGCCAGTGTTTTTCTTTCCTCGCTCTCATGTTTTTAAAAACTCCTCGCCACCTTTGCACTATGGATCCTTTGCGTTTGTGTGTTTGAGTGTGTGTGTTTATGTGTAAGTGTGTTTAATTCCATTTCCTTTTCATCCAGTTGAATATAGCTATTAGAGTAACGGGGTTCATTATACTACCCTTGGCTGGGTTTTTTCTGCCATCCTCAGGTTCTTGCAAACAAACCGACGATAGCAATCTTAGTAAAGCCAGTTCTTGCTATTCTAATGCATCGCAGTGATACACGGATAAAAGTGTTTAATATAGACTACACCTTTTCACTCTCAAATTTAAAAAATTGAACTTCATTATATAAAAGTTGATTTTAATTTTTAAAAAATTTAACTTCATTCTTAAAAAGTTGACTTTCATATTTAAAACATTTAAGTTCTTCATATTAAAAAAGTTAACTTTCATATTAAAGAAATTGAACTTCAAATTAAAAAAGTTGACTTTCATATTAAAAAAGTTGACTTGCAAATTAAAAAACTAGAAGTTCAAGTTAAAAATGTTGTCCCTCCATGCAAAAAAAGCTAAATTTCAAATTAAAAAAATTGACTTTCAATTTTAAAAAGTGGACTTGAAAGTCAATTTACATTTCCCCCGGCGGGGGTTGTTAACTCATTTTTAAGCCCAATCCGTCCGCGCTTGGGTAGGGAGTCGAGCCAAGGCTCTTGCTAGCCATTAGACTTTTTCAGCGCCCAGTGTTTACACTGTGGTTGGCCATGTGCTGTAAGGTCGTCCCTTGCTTCCCTTATACAAGCCTTGCGACCTGGGGGTGGTGAGCCCATGCCTCTAACTGCATTTGCTCTGCAAGCGCTGAGGAATCGGAAGGGTGCAACACCGGGAAGGAAGGCTTGTCAACCCCACCATGGAGTGCTTCTATTAAGTGCCATGGTGGCCCGTGTTTGTCCACAGTTAACCGCATCCTTGCGCAAGGGTGAGAGGGGCCAGTGACTTGTGTGAGGAGGTGGGATCGAACCCACAACCTTTTGGTTAGCAAGGTGCTCTACCAAATGAGCTGAGGAGAAGAAGCACTCCATGCAAGCCTTCCTCCCAGGTGTTGCACCCTTCCGATTTATCAGTGCTTGCAGAGCAAATACAGTAGAGGTGTGGGCTCACCAACCCTAGGTCGCAAGGCTTAAAGCAAGGAACGACCTTTCAGCACATGGCCAACCACAGTGTAAAGACTGGGCGCTGAAAGGGCCTAATTGGCTCGCAAGAGCCTCGGCTCGACTCCCTACCCAAGTGCGGATGGATCAGGCTTAAATACAGGTTACCCCCCAAGTCGAGGATGAATGTAGATTGACATTCAAGTCAACTTTTTAAAATTGAAAGTCAGTTTTTTTAATTTGAAATCCAGCTTTTTTAAATTGAGGATCAACGTTTTTTATTTTAACTTCAACTTTTTAAATTTGCAAGTCAACTTTTTTAATATGAAAGTCAACTTTTTTTAATTTGAAGTTCAACTTCTTTAAACAAAAGTAAACTTTGGTAATATGAAGTTAAATTTTTTAATATGAAAAAACTTTTTAAAAATGAAGTTCAATTTATTTTAATATGGAAGTCAACCTCTTAAAATGAAATTAAATTTTTTAAATATGAAGGTCAACGTTTTTATAATGAAGTTATTTTTTTTTTCAAATTTGAGGGCGAAAAGGTGTACTTTAAGAGACTATCTTTGATTTATTTGGAATAAACCCGTTCGTAAAACAAGGACATAACAATATAGAATACCTCCCCAATCAATATACCTGCGCGTATCTATTGCTTGGCCACGATGCTTTTCCTTGTTACAATTCTTAGAAGTCATTTTTGCCTTAGCATGATGACTCGATAATGTTTACCATTGAGAAATTGTTTTCCTATATTCGAAATTAAGCTGTACTTAGAATAGTGTTGAAATTATATCAAATGAGTAATTTGAGGGTATAGGTCTAACCAAAGCTAGGAAAATTCATTTTCCTGCCATTAACAATGTATCCCCTGCCAACAAGACAACCACATAATTAAGAATAAATAAAATTCACTATCCCTTACCTACTTGTGAAATGTTATTCCATTTTCTCTTGAAGAATTCTTGTGCCAGCTTACGCAGTTATAAGCTGCACAACGTACCATCATGAAGATAATGAAAAAAAAATTTGCAGGGCACACCACGACACTATTCACTTTCTGCTGTTTCCGGTTTTTGGGAGATACTGCAGCGTGCAAGACTGCGGCTGTAAGCAGCACCGCCCTGGTGGCGGCACACCATAATTGCGTAGTACTTTGGTAAAGGAAATCTCTCCAATAATTACTGACCCTCTACAGGGCGAACATAGCAACATTTTGCCGGGACACAAGCAATCATTAACCGTAGAAGGATTAATAGTGCACTGTGAATCTTGCTTAACGTTATGAGATTACTGTAAAAGGTGTAAATGCCTCAAATGAATGCGCTTGCAACAAGAAGTAGTAATTAGAATAAGCATAAACGTAAAAGACAAGGGAATTAGGAATAAAAAAGACAAGGAAAATCAGAATAAACAAGAAGGAAGCAAGAAACGCATAATATATGAGGATAATCCTCAGTCAATTTTAGACAAGAGCCAATGCTAAATTATCTGGTGGACTCTCATTTAACCTGTCATAAATCTAGGTTCTTTGCTACAAACCCACTTGTAATCTCACAGTAACGGATGGTATAATGTTATAATTATAAGGCTGCAAAAATGACTGAATTTAATAAATGCAAGTAAATAACCTTCCTTAAAGGTACAAGCCAGATTATTGTAATATCCTTGAAGAACTTATAAATAACTGACAGTACAGGTGCAATGATTATGACAGATGAGACCATCATTTTCATATAGCAAAATATCAGTTTTACTTACTGTAATGTCTTGCTGCTCATTATTACCAACAAGAATTACACTAATCAGATGCTTAATGAGTTAATAAACATGCTGTGATTCAAACACGGAATTTAAATATCTGTTCCTATTTTTAGTATTGCAGTTAATCATACTGTAATAAAGACAAACATTTAAAGGGTATGTAGTAGAAGGTCACCACTAGTTGTTTTAGACGACTCTATCGAAGATAATTGCAGTTGATATCAAAATACACTTTGTGTAGGGAGTTACATGGTAAAGAATGGGCAAACAAAATGGTAAATATATTTATTTGTTAATATAGGACACCTTGTGTGTCAGATACGTATTTGAGCCTGTGAACCTAAGTGCATAATTTATTCATGTATGTGTCTAAGTACGTATTTAATCACATCCAACCAATTTCACGCACTCACACATACACATGCTTACACATATACAGGCAGACAGACACGCACACACACACACACACACACACACATATATATATATATATATATATATATATATATATATATATATATATATATATATATATATATATGTACATATATATATATATATACATATATATATGATGTTGCCTTGTAATATGTATGTCATCCCATAGTTTTGAGATACACTTTTACTTATCATCTGTAGTGTAATGTCAGATTTCAAAAGAGTTAGTGATTTGGGTTACTTAACAGCGTAATTTAATATTGGTAATACGTTTTAATAGTAACATAGTATGTAATCACACATTTTGTACCCTAGCAACAAATGTTCTGTACTCATGATTTCGTATGTCGTGTTTTGGTTCAGTTGTTGTTGCTTGTTGCGAGAAATAACAAGTAAACGAGCACTTTGTTTTGATTCACGTGTTGACAGGTCGGGAATAGCAATTGAGTCGTGTTCAGATTTCTGTAAAAGCTTTGTCCCTTACGAGAAGAAGATGAATGATTTCGCAATGTTTCATGTACTGTTCTGAAAACCAACTTTGGTTCTTCGTCTTGTTTTGAAAGTGTGCTGTTTGTGGCTGTCAGCTGCCATCTGTTTTGATCGTGTTGAGATTTTGTTAAGAGCTTCATCCCATACGATCTTTTCTTCGCGTTTCATTTGCCTTTTTGAGAGTAAATGCTCGTATCTCGATCGATTACGTCATGTTTTGTAGGATTGCGTTGCTCTGATGACGTATTGTTCTGATGTCTGACTGTTTCATTTCCCACTGGAATCCTAAAGTTTACTTATTCTGATTTCGACGACCGTTAGTGTTGGTTCCTTCTCTCTCTCTCTTTCACTCTCTCTTTCTTCAAAAGAGAGAAATTATTAACGTAAGTGTTAGTGAGATCTGAATGTCGGAAAAGTTGAAATGGCGCCATACAAAAAAGCGTCGTTTGTGAATCTAAAGCAACTGTTCAGATGATTTTGCAAAGGTTTTCACAAGCTTATGTAAGGTAAAGTGAATTTTACTTATTATAACCATGATTATAATAAGGTATATTAGGGAAATTTTGCCTTAGTGAGATTATTGTTGGTAAATCTTTTGTGTATTTTTGTGTTATTGGTTCACATTTTATATATTGGTGATTTAACATTTATCTACTTAGCATTTTAAATATTTCTTGATAATATAACATTGCATGCTTGATTTAATTTTCATTTACTAAGATTTTCTGTTCAAATCTTGAGTAATTCTCGATAGTTTAAATTTTGCTTGATTAATTTAATTTCTTGATAAATTAAAGTTTTTGTGATTTAGTTTTGTTTAATAATTTAACGCAAGAATTAATTCAATTTTTGTGTTATTTTCAAGTAATAGTAAAATTTTCAGATTGTGAATTCTGATGATAAATTTTGAACAAAAATAAATTTTCGCATTTGAAATTTTTAGAAAAACATTGTTTCATTTATTGACCACCAGTGAATAGGATTAATTGTGTGCATACGGCAAAGTGATAAACATGTTTTGTTCCTTTAGTTTTGCTGAAGTGAATTAAGACCAGGGAAACAGTTAAAGTTGTTTGATGGAGTGATGCCCTTTTTCTCTAGTATATTTCTTGTTTAATTGTTGACACCTCACACTTGTTTTGATAAACTTAGGTTGATTTTTTACGTGAGTAATGAGCTTTTTAAGGGACCTCTGTTACCTTTAGACTACTCAGTCGTAATTTTTATTGTTATGAGAGTTCAGGTATCTGGCTGAAGTGAGGTAAATTTTTGAATTTTGTGATTAGTTGTGTAATGACCAGGTACTTGGAATGCTTCGTGACAATATATAATATATGTATATCTATATATCTATTGTATATATATACATACATACAAATATATGTGCGTGTGTGTTAATGTAAATATCTTCTGTGCAGAAGATAGCCACTTTGTCTTGAAGCTTGGCGAGGCAGGGAGGATGAGAATGGAGGAAAAGGTGATTTGGATATTAGAAGAAGTAGAGGGATTGAAAATTATCTTGTTCTTCTAAAATAACAAAGGGGCTGGTGCTCATTGCTTTGCAAATAGTGTTTTCAAAAGAATTTCATTCAAATATAAGAGACAGTTACAGTTTTTGACTCATTTTAGTATACTGGGATATGGGTATACGTTGTAGTTATGAACCTAAGTTATGGTATTGATCATCGTGCTTTGAGAGTGTTTGAGATTAGTGTTTTGGGAAAATTGCTCACTTTTCGGATCGCCCTTGAAATTCTTATTGCAAAAATTCTGGGTGTATACCCTGTGATTTGCAAGATTCTAAATTTTCAGGAAATAACGGGAAACGTGAAATGTTATAAAGAAGTGATAAGCACAGTAAATTTGTGGCCGGTTTCGACATGCTCCCGATGAACGTAATATGCAAGGGTTTAAAAAGCAGCTATTACCGAGAACATTTTCCGCAATGTAAGTTCAACTGATGGCAGGGCAACTGGAAAGTGTAAGGAACTAGAATAAAGTGCCCAATGCACATATTGCGACTCTTGCTTATGAGCAACACGTCTACAGTTCCTCGTACCTCTTCTCATTATCGGTTGTGAAGTTTTGAAGGAAGGACTTGAATACTGCTCTGTGACTCCAAGCATTTCCTCTTGAGCCAATAACTTTTCACTCATTAATTTATAGATGCCATCAAGGCAATACTAGATCTCCAAAGCAGTTACACTTCTTTCAAATAAACAAATTGCAATGTGTATGAGGTTTGAACCGCTAGATTTGAACGGCGTTCATGAAAAGTCGCTTAATCGTCAAAGGTTAGTATAAAATACGAATGATCTCATTATCGATGGATTCTCTCTTTCCCTCATATCTTTCATGTCTAAGAAAATCATAGTTAGCAATCCCTATTTCTGTCTAGTAAAAATGACGCCATAAACAAATGGTGTGTAAAAGGAAAGTGATGATCGGGCAGATATTAGAAATGGGCAATTAAGAAAATTATTTTGAAGAGGAAAAGGGATTAACCGATAAAAAAAATGCTGTAGAAGACGTAATTGCAAGTGGCAGAAAAAGAAATAAAAGGGAAAAGTTGATCCAAGAACCCAAGGAGTAATGTGATGACGGAAAAAGGCGAATAATGAGGAGGATAATAATAACTATTAACAAGAACTCAAGACGATGCAATATTAATTAATGAAGAAAATAATTGTAGGAAACAGGAGTTGTTTGCAAAAAAGCTGCAGAAAGATCGCTCCTAATTAATTACTCCTAATTAATGAATCAATCAATCTTCAGAAGGAGTAACATACTGATTTTAAAAAATAATGTAAATGGGCAGTAGATAAACAAAGGAAAAAGGAAAAGGCGACAGAGAAGATAAAGAAAAAAAAAAGCATTAGCAAAAAACAAAAAATAAAAAACTAGCATGCACCGCGATGATTTATTCTGTTGGTCTCTCTCTATATACAGTATATAAACATATAAATAAAGGCAAACGCCACGAAGGTAAAGTGATACCACTCCCTTGTTTCACTTTTCCTTCGTGGCATTTACCTTTGTTTATACATTCATCACGCTCCATATCTTCGCGAATCAGTTATATATATATATATATATATATATATATATATATATATATATATATATATATATATATATATATATATATATATACTATATATATATATATATATATACATATATATATATATATATATATATATATATATATATATATATATATATATACTCGTATATATATATACACATATATATACATATATATATATATATATATATATATATAATATATATATATATATATATATATATATATATATATATATATATATGTGTGTGTGTGTGTGTGTGTGTGTGTGTATGTATACCTACATACATGCAAACTTTAAATTTATTTAGAAAATAAAAGTAGGAAGGGGAAAGGAAATACATAGGTTTAATAAGACGAGATCTGATTTCAGTGATAAAAATACTTGGTAGAAGAATAAAAGGGTAACTGTGAAAAAATGGGAAGGCTGTAGAAAAAAAGGAAGAAAATATTGAGAAAAGACAAAAATGAAAGAGCCGACCAGAAATAAAAAATGAAGGTAATGATGGTGTTGTTCGGAAAGAAGGCTCGCAATAAATGAGTTAAAAAACAAAAACTATAGTTTTTCGTACTATGGTAACTAAGGGCATCCTGGATTCGAAAATATGTGGTGACAAAGCAGTCTTGTTTCCTCCCATGTGTCAAACATTAAATAATTACTCCATTTTGCTTAGTAGATACAATTAACAATATTGACCCACTTGCTAAGGTGTTCTCCAGATGAAATGCGTGACAGTTCGTGACCATTAACTTTCCAGCAAGATCGAGGTAACTGCCAATGTACCATTTCCTGGTAGTTACCAATATTTTTCCAACTTTTTTTGTTTGAATATTTTGAGTATGGAAATGGTACGGTACTTGTTTGCGATAAAAACAGCATTTTTAGAGATATGCAACTTTGGAAGACTGTGCACATTGTATTAAAAAAAAAAAACTCTCCACTGTGCATATTCAAGAAACTCTTCGCCCACTCTTTTAGTTTCCTTATAGAACTATGGAAGAGGAAAAGTGACCCTGGCCCTTTCTTGACGCAAGAATTTCTGCTACAAGCTCGAAATTGTTTCTGAAAAGTCTAAGCATGCATCCCACCATGAATATTTTTGAGCTCATGTTATGAATATAGTCTTTTGGGCATAGTTTCCAGCAAGTTATTCTGTGTCATTCACCTGTTCAGAGGTAAAGAACGCGTTGTGTTCTGCTACTTTACTCTGGTCGTAAGGTTTCAAAGGTTTTGTTACAACCATTTCAGATTTCAAAACCCTTCGCTTCATTATCGACTTATTATTAAGTGATTCTTCATGCCTCTTTCCATCTGCCTACTTTATTCTTAAAGTCTTCACACTCTTATTTTTTTTTCTTCCCGGAGAGAATTTAGAGTTTTTCCGTTGCCTGTGATAAAAAAAATTCAGTTAGTTGCATCAAAATCGTTAATTTTCAGTCTTTCTGGGATCCTTTCCAGTAGTGGAATCGCTTTTTTCCGTGCCCAGGCAACGAGTTTCCATTTAATTATGCCAAAAATAATAAAAAGTCTCATTGTCTACGTTCAGCCAATAAAAGGTCATATGCATGGTTGACATTAATCTGGAGGGTCAGTCATAGCTGCAGATGTTATCTGTATACTGGTACTGAGCAGTTTGGCGTTCCGCCACCAGGGTGGCGCTGCTCGCAGCAGCAGACCCTTGACGTCATGAGCCTTCTTCAAAACCCAGGAACCGTGGAAAACGAATAGGTGCTTAGTGTTTCCTGCGATTTTTCTCGTTCATTGTCTTTATACGGTACGTTATGCAGCTTATAATTGTAGAAATGGCCACAAGAATTCATTTTCAAGAGAAAGTGGATGAATAATATTTTCTGGATACTATTGTGTCACATACGTTTACTGGCGATTTCCATTTTGTCATCAGAGCGTCAGTAACATCGAAAGTCACATAAAGTAAAGATCTGGCTTGTTACAAAAAATGCTTGATATTAAATTGGCCTATAGGTTCATAGGTTGCTGGTTGTGTCAACAAGTCTCGTCTTTTAAACATATTACTGTGATGCATGACACGTGTCGTATTTTATCAGTTACTAAGAATTTTTTTGCAGTAGGTGGGCCTGCAGGATACTGTCTCTGCCAATATTCTTTTAGTGTTAGGCATTGAAAGGCAGCACTAGAGTTGTTTAAGAAAACACAATTTGTCAATAGTGGTTTCTCAACGAAATTCCGGAACGTCACACGTGGTGACAGCATTCCAGGACGACATCAGCAAACAGTAGAAATCACCTTCTGGTTTTTGCTAAACGTGTTTTCAACTACAATAGACCTTACAGCAATAATCTTTCGAAATGCATTGCGCAGTATTGATCAGTTTATCTATAGTAAAATAACATATTTTTATGATAATTAAGCTAGAGAAGTATAAGTAATGTGCTGCCCTGTTTTTAGATACAACAGCTAGAGTTCACATACTCGTCAGGGAGATCTACACTTCATACTACTGACTCTCAATTCAAGGTCTAGATTGGTAAAGCTTTATTTTCCTCTTGGTCTAACCAATTTATTCGCTTAATCGGACACCACTCCAGTTTTATCCATTCATGGTAGATGGGTGGTGTTTCTCCTACTAACCCACTCCCCATTCTATCTGAATCCTATTGATTTAGTGAAAGTCCCAGGGGATCATAACCAGTAAGACACTGGTCGCGGGCTAGGAGGGGACTCTTGGCCACGTTTCCTTAAAATCACCGTGTGTTTGTTGACGTAAATGTTAACCAGTCAGCTGTTGGTGGTTAATTAGATGGAGACAGACAAAAAAAAAAAAAAGACGCACACCTAATGAATACTTCATCAAATTATGCCACAATATTCCTCTCTCTCTCTCTCTCTCTCTCTCTCTCTCTCTCTCTCTCTCTCTCTCTCTCTCTCGCTCTCTCTCTTTCTCATACGCATAAGTCGTTCACTTGAGTACAAAAGTTATACATTGTTTTCATAATAAGTTATATAGATTACTTCATAGATAATTACTGATGAGTGCCCCTTGATGTGTAAGCTAGACGACCTGTAACTGTGAGCCTTCTGCGTAAGTGTACAACAATTATTTGACGCTGTGGAAGTTTCATACACAAGGTATTAACTAATAGTGAGATGAGCACGTGAAATCTGAAAGAGAAGTACACACTCAGTAAATTCCTTTCAGCTTTCCATAACGAGGAAATGTGCTTAGAAATATTAGGAACGTTAATTCGTCATATACGAACAAAATCCAGCCATATGTGCACCATTCTACAACTAGGAGAACTAAATAACTGCTAAGATTCTGGACTATGTAAATGTCCGCAGAGCTCTTTTTGCCTTATTATGGCGATAAATGATCGTCAGGTCAAATGGTAAAAGGGAATTTTACCATTTTATTGCAAGATTTTTTTTAACTGCGCATGTGTTCATGATTACTTTAGTTGCAATGGGGTTATTACAATGTGTGGAGACACTATTATGCATATATATATATATATATATATATATATATATATATATATATATATATATATATATATATATATATATATATATATGTGTGTGTGTGTGTGTGTGTGTGTGTATACATTTTTTTGCATCCATGCAAATATGTGTTTGTGTGCGCGCTTAGTATAACTGTGATCCAAAGGATTCAGTTTATGGATTAAATTATCCCAATATCCTTCCTTTAATAACTATGGTATATCGCGGCTAACCATTTACGATATACGTACTTACGCTAATTAAAGGTTTTTGTCATCAATAGACAATTACAAAAAGACAAACAAGCATTACTTACAAATAAACAAAACAAAGTACTAGCGTATCTGTCAGAGACAGTCTTTTATCATTTATATTAGCAATTCAACAATAAAGGTTAGCCTCCGAATAAAAAAAAAAACCTAAACAGAAACCTTTCTTCAAGATGAACATAAGGGAAAGAAATTGCACCGTAATGGTGCAGACGGCCAAGTGACTCCAATCGTGTAGCGGAAAGTAATTTTCATGTGATAGGTCGCCGGGGAAAGTTCCTAGATCGCTCCCGACCAGGGAAAGTCATTATGATTTCGTGCATAGTGGAGATGCTGATTAATTATTCAATCGCTGCTTTGCACTTTCGTAATATTCCAGTTGAAGTTCTATTTTAAATCAACTATCAAACAAATCAGAATAATTTACCGAAAGTGACGGTAACTTTTACGGAGACATAGAATGATTATATTTTAATACACCGCGAGTGTGCTTTTGTGTGTACACACAATCAAGGTATTAACGCATATTTAACTGATAATCAGTTTGTATATTGTGTACATTAAAGTATCATTACTGAGTGAAATAAAAGAAAATAATAAGAAAAAATTTTATTAAATCAAACCCGTTTGGAACATCAGTGCTGCTTTTTTTTTTAAGCTGTTTTCTCTGAGGACCAACTTTCAGGTTGCTTCCACCAAAACTTGTATAAATATTTCCTGTATGAAATTGGCATATTTGTTTTTAAATATACTGAATTGTGAATGAAAGAAACAGATTACTAAAAAATCAGAATAATATCCACTAGCGTTTCTGCATTGTTTTACATTAATACATTTGAAAACATGTATTGATGTATATATTTAATCACTCTCTTATCTCTGTTATTTGAACCTTCACCACAATGTCAGTGTCAATTTTGTTTCCTTGGGAGTTCCTGACGAGCTGACATACAGGCCTTTGTCCTTAGTATACCTCTTGTTTTCATAGCCAGAATCTTGAAGCTTGATCTCTATATACAACAGTGGTGTCCGATTTTTTTTGTCAAAATTGGCGTTATTAGCAATGCAATTAGCTTTTGTCATCTGTAATAAATAGTAGAATAAGATCACCCTATACTTGTATGAAATCTTTTATTAACATGAGTTCATTTTAATGACCGAGAATAATCTACCAAAAATACGAAGAGAGAGAGAGAGAGAGAGAGAGAGAGAGAGAGAGAGAGAGAGAGAGAGAGAGAGAGAGAGAGAGAGATGATTTTTCATCTTTATTATGCCATAACCATAACTCTTCCATGGCAACGTTTTCCGAGATTGCCAAGAAAATTTTTTGTTGTATGTTTGTTTCAGAAGCCTAATGTAACCAGAGTGACAAAAAAATGAATACATAGGATTAACAAAAACAAAGGTATGGATGAATTCTTCTGAGGATGAGGATTGGTAAAGGAAACAGAGTTGAAGTTTCTTTTTACTACAAATTTGATGACAATTTTAGGAAAACTAATTGGTAAGAAAAACAAATAACACAAAAGCTGTATATACTAAGCGACGTTATAGAAAAGAAACTTAATCAGCAGGCATCAATGAGTTTATTCTTGAGTTATTAAGTACAGATCAAAATAAAGAAAAAATATCCCTAAAGAATTGAAATGCCCAAAAAACAATGACCCAGGTTTTGCCCAACAACACAGTAATATAAGCATACAAAGTCACACACTTTGATAAAAAAAACTATTTTGCTCGAGTGCTGACACAAAAATAACAAAGGCAAGAAAAATCTTCCCCTTCCTCATCAGAAAAATAGATAGATAAAAGAGAGAGAGAAAAAAGAGGAGAATTGCCTCAGAAAGAAAGGCTGGAAAAATTTTGTGAATTTGTAAGAGATAGGAAACATTCTCCAGGGCATGTGAGCAAAGAAACGCCAAATGATAAACAAGGCCTCTTTGCTGAACAGAATGATTGGTTTGTTGAACGAAGAAAGATAAAGGGAATATTATCTTTGATTTGTAGGATAAGTCTTTTCTCTGCACTTGGTTTTGGATGAACGATTGCTCGGTTTTAAGGAAAAAAATAAAAGATATTTTGTTTGCACAGTTCATAAAGGTCACAAACATTGAGATGCAAGAGAAAGCAACTTTAAATCCAAAGCTTCCACGAGCCGAAAACCTTTGCATCCTTCGTCATTTCACTTAACATTATTATTGGTTTTTGTCTGGTGCGTTTGAGGGTTGAATTAACTCAGTGCTTTTATTACCCGCAGCAATTGCTTGTTTACTTTATCGAGCAAGTGGAATTGAATCAATTTCAGTCATACAGACAGATTAGAGTGTGGCAAATAAGAAGTGGCAGCCAAGGAGTTACTAACGTTTGTTTACACTGCTGTTTAATTTTCTTCGCCTTGTAATATATTTATCAATAACATAATACCTCGTCACTAGAGATGTTCGAAAATTAAAAGTTTAAATCTCTCCATTTCAAATCTTATGGAGTCGCTAAAAAAGACTTATTCACGTTACTGTATAGACTGAATAGTACAATTGAGCTTCATAATTGATGAAAATTTATAAACAGCAGAAAATGTTAAAAAGAGGTTCATTTGCAACCGATGCTTTAAATAAAATTTGGAAGAAAATAAAATAAGATATAGTTCTCTAGAAGTGTAAATAAAGAAATTCTAGAAAGAACCGGAAAGTGTACAAGAAAGGTACATTCATACATACGTGCAGACATCCAACAGTGCGGCACCATCTTTTTTAGTCTGTTATAAATAAGGTTACTGAGGGAACAAACTGCTAAGGTGAAGTGTTCTGGCCCATGCTCAATAGCCATTCCTTATCTCCTTTATGGCAGAGTAGTCAGTTTGGATCGGAACACTGCTGCATCCTCGGCTTCATTCCACAGAAATCGTTTTTTGTGTCGGATAGGTAACAGACAACCTCTGATCATCCTCAGCAGCAGCGAAATACAGCTCTCTCATAAAAATTAATGTTATTGTTAAACTAAGTATACCTTAGTTTAACCAGACCACTGAGCTGATTAACACCTCTCATAGAGCTGGCCCAAAGGATTAGATTTATTTTACGTGGCTAAGAACCAATTGGTTACCTAGCAACGGGACCTACAGCTTATTGTGGAATCCGAACCCCATCATAGCGAGAAATGAATTTCTATTAGCAGAAATAAATTCCTCTAATTCTTCATTGGCCGGTCGGAGAAACGAACGCGGGGCCAGCAGAGTGCTAGCTGAGAACAGTACCTACCACTCCAATGAGGAATTGTTATTGTTAAAAAATCACTAAATTATATAAGAGATCATATCGGTTCCATTACAACATGTCTTGCATATGAATAACATCTAAAATGAACCAGTCAGTGCTTACTTTGATTTGCGATTTTTTAAAATGATAATGCTTTATCCTGTCTGGTGACCGTCTTTCTTACTGAAGTGATGGTTGGGTGTCATCTTTGCAGAAGTTGGGAAATTGATTTGTATTCTTTTCTGACACTTCCAAGACTTTATATCTTCCCCCTGTACGCTTACTTTTAAAATATGATGTACCACTTACATCTGTTGTTAGTAATGCGACATCAGCTCGCATTCCCATCCCTTGTGGTGTTCTTCAGGAATCTCTTCTTCTATCTCATCGTTTCCATTTCTCCACCAGTAACCTCCAGTTGGACCCCTCTGCCCATGCTTTTGGTAATGATTTTTCGTCCATATTTCTCCTCTTCATCTTTTTTTCAGCCCTCTTCTGCCGATCACAACTGATCTTGAGTTGCCTTTTTCCTAGCTGTGACCTCAGATCTTGTGAGCTTATCATAATGAAGAGCACATAATATAGATCGATATCGTTACGGCACAGTTTCCAATATCAGTGACTCATTTCCCATATAATACTCACATTTTTTAATGATAACACGGTCACACTCCTGTCAACATTTTTGTGTCCATAATAGCTTTACCTTACCTTGGAGAAATTACATTGCTAAAATTAACAGATATGTCTCCAGTACTTCGGGTGTACTTCCTAGGTGCTGCAAATTCTTTAATTCGATCATCTCTGAAGGAGTGCTCGCATATTTGGGGTGTCTCTTCAGTTGTGTTGAATCTACGCCCACCTCTTTCCCTATCTGTTTCATTGGATCTTACGGTTCAGTGGCTAATTCCTTCTCCCAGTTGCCAAGCGTTTAATAATTCCATCACGCTTCTGTTTTTTTCTGAAAGTCCTGACCTTTCATCTTCCATCAGGTAGGTCTATTGCCAGCTCAGTGGATATGTTTTGCTCATCTCATTTCGTATTCTTTTGCTTAATTTTCAATGAAACTGGACCACAAAAGATATTTGGTTTCTTGCTCAGTTTGGTCCTTGCCTTAAGAAAAATAAAAAAGGGGGCCTTAATTAGTATTCTTACCTTTCTCCACAAAGGCCTGGACATTTTTTTTAAAAAGCCTCTGAAGGCTATGTATGAACAATCAGTAACTCTTACGATATTGTACCAACAGCTGTATCGTACAGACCGTCGAACAAGAACCCATATAAAGTAGGCTTTGAGATTCCTAGAGACTGTGACTTAGTTTTTGAATTAATAAAAGGAACATTTATATTGTATTATTGTTGCTTTCATTGAACAATTTCGAGGGATATCTAGCTGTCCACATGTCGAGTGATGTGTAGAATCAATGGAAATGAAATTAACTGTAAGGAAAAAACAATGGTAGTGAAAAAAAAACGCCTCAGTGAGGATAGAGTTATCAGCAGGTTCGTGAAACCGCGAGGAAGATTTATAAAAATCATCGAAAACTGTTGGGGCATGGGGATTGTATACCACAAGTTTTGAAAGAATACCGGTAAGAAGAATTCATGAGAAATGGAAAGTAAATTGAAATTGCAATCAAAATCAAATTCTATAAAAAAAAAAGTGCCGTTAGCGACATCTCAGTGGAAAAACAAAATATTTTAGACTGGCTATAGGCGATTATCTCACTTTTTTTATATAAAGTATTGATCCAACGTGGAAGCAGTTGTATTTAATCTATATTTATCTTAAAAGAAATGAGACTAATTAAAGCTTCAGATTCTTTGCCTTGCTTTATACTTTCATTTTCCTATAGCAATGCATTACACGTTTGGTAAATCCTAATGCAAAATAGGGCAGTTTTCTCCTTTTTGGGACGTTACTCATCTCCCAGAGGAAGTTAAAATAATCAATTTCATGATTCGGTAGGTAATTCCATTAATACTTTCCTTGTAACTGCGAAAAGAAAGGAAGAGAATAAAAACAGAGCAGTAAAAAAAATTGTTCCATGTTATATTAATAAATATCCTCTTACCTAGCAACACAACACAAGACCATTATCAGCAACTTAAGTCATATTATTACTTAACTTCCAGTTAAAAAAAATGTTCATTAAAGTCATCTCCCTCACATGAAACAATAACACAAAATTTTAAAACATCGAAGGATCTTTTATTTTTAATAATTAACATTCTTTTTCTTCATCCAGATCCATATCATAATCACATTTTTAAAGCATCCTACAAAATAAAACTAATGCTGTGAGCTTCTCGATACAGAGAGAGAGAGAGAGAGAGAGAGAGAGAGAGAGAGAGAGAGAGAGAGAGAGATTGTTGCTGTTTGCCATTATTCCAGAGAAACCCACCAGGACGGGAGAGGAAACCCAAAGGAGTCTGAATGTCCCCTCATTGCCGATTCTTTTCCATTAGGTCTCTTGACCGGGTCTCTTTCTTCTTGATTTGGTCTGACGATTCCACTTCTGCAATGCAACACATAATTGGATTTGCGGGCTCCGCTGACCCTTACCTTAAGGCTTTAGAGAACGTGAATTTGTATTCCAAGCCGTGTAGATGTTCTGCAATTTATTTTGAAACCATGAATCATTTCTCTTGACAAACATTTCAATCACAGCGGTAATTTAAGTTGATTTTATGTATTATTAGTTTCATACGCTAAGTTTTTTATATACATATATATATATGTATGTATGTATGTATGTATGTATGTATATATATATATATATATATATATATATATATATATATATATATATATATATATATATATATATATATATATATACATATATATACATATATATATATGCAAACGACCACATACACTTATTGGCAATTGACCTTAAACAGACGACATTGTAGAGAAAGCATGATAAATTTCCTCCTCATCCTCATTCATAATTCAACTGACATTCTCTTCTTTATTGAAATACGTTATTCTCTCCCTTTTTAGCCTATCTTCTTTGTACCATTTTACGTCAGTGATCACTATCCTAGAATCCATCTTCCATAATGTGCAAACACACAAGGAAAGCATAAAAGAGAGAATGACAATAAAATATTGGATCTTGAGGTTTTGCATATGAGTAGATGTTTGCAGAATGAAGAAATTAATCATTGTTTTTTGGATTTAATATGAAAAGCCGGATGTTAGGGAAGCTAAAGTGAAAGGATTGGGTATGGAGGACTGTGAAGGGCAAGGAATAACTGCTTTTGGTAGAGCCAAGAAACGCAGACTTCGGGAAAGAGTAGCACTTTTGGTGAAAGAAAGGCTGTGCGTGAGTGAAAAAGTTCCCCTGCATTGTCCATGGACTTAATATATGAAATTGAATGTGGTATGATAAGTTGCAATAGTAAGAGTTTGTAAAAAATAAGTATTAAGATAAGAGTGAATGAGTTTTTTGGACGATCTGAAGTGTTGCATATCTGGGTTTGGAAGGAGAAAGGTCCGCTATGCAGAGTGATTTATGCAAAGGTAGGTAACGGAGAAACGACGAAGTGGCTTCACTTATATAGTCCCTATAGTAAACGAAAATGGACATCAACTTGTGGAAATATCTTAAATGCGCTTTAGATTTGCAAATCATTATCTTCCAAAGGAGGATATTTATGGATATACCAGAGGAAGATCGAATAGTGAGAGAATATGTTTTTATGGTATGGTGCAGATTATTGGAATAGCAAGGTGATGGTATTTGAATGGTTAAAGTGAATATTAGAATAGGTAGGAGTGCGAATTGGATATAAAGTGTTTAAAATGTTGGTTTAGCTGTGATTGTAAATCGAGTTTTAGAAAATTAAATAGAAAATCTCCAAAAAACCAAGATATAAGAATGTAAAGACAATAAAACCACAGCTATTTATGCAATCAATATGAATCTTGAGGCTGAGAAGCCATTTGAAGAAATTAATGTACGAATAGAGCTGGCGGTGAAGAGATGAAGGCTAGAAATGTTGTTAGTTAATTTTTTTTTTTATTTAGCCTCCCTTCCTTCCTACCTTTGAAAATGTTGTCTTCATATAATGATAACTACTGCTGGCTAGTGGGACGCTGGCTGAGTGACTTGGTATCCTATTCATTTGCCAAGAATCTTCTTCTCTACGTTGGTCTCTTCTCTGTACTCGCCCACGGTCTTCATACTTTTCTGTCATTTCTAGCCTATCTTGCTCTTCCCCTTTCCAACTTGTTAATGTATTTTGTGGCAGTCAGAAACCCAGACTAGTATTTTTTTTTTTTGTATGACTTACTCATCTTTCAACTTCTCTCCGCAATCATTCTTTGCTTATGTAAATCAAAGGATTATTCTGGTGCTTTAACCGTTTTAAGAAATATCCTACAACGGATGACCATTTAATCTCATTTCTTTCATATTCCCCTCCTGATAAAAAGTGAGACGCTTCCCTTTAAAAAGTTCGATTTCAAGACGACAGCCACGCGCTGGATTCCTGAAATAATATATTTTAAGTCGTGATTCTTACTGAACCGAAGCGCCTGTTTCCTTAGGAGATCAGTGCTTCTCATATTACTCTATAAATGTGCAGGCATGAAGAAAAATAACTAACACTTCGAAATGAAATGTTCCAATTTGAGGAGTAACAGAGGCAAAAAAATTTAAGAATCTTGGGAATCGATAGCAAGAGTAGCCTAGTCACAACATTTTTGTGGAGGTTGAGGAAAACTAAAGTTCAGTATGATGAGTCATCAAGAATGTACATAACCACCCTCTTAAGAGGCTACCAATTGTAATACCACCTCTAATAAAAAAATTTTTAAGCAAGACAAGATGGGGAAGTTCATGTGGACAGTTCACAGGGTGCAACACTGGCCACTTCTTATCTTGCATGGGGTGAAGTCCATTTTAGATATTATGTCAGAGGTGGCTTTTATATTTTAGATATTCTTTTCGTTTTCCTTTTCTAAAAATGAAACCATTTACGCCAGAAACATATAAAAAACGGCATATTGCTTATCTTTCATGTTCATTTTGAGCCGTAACAGTAATGGAGCCCTAACAGATGTTTATAGAAAACCAATTTACTTAAGTTGTAAATCAATCTTTTCATCTGTTAAGCTTCTTGATTCAAAAGTTGAACTTTATAACCTCTCCAACAACTTAAACAGTCCATATTCTTTTGATTATTTCAGTCTGTTTTAAATGTTCATATATCAAGGACATTCTTTTCATTTAGATTAAGAACAAAGTCCATGGATAAACATTTACAAATCTCGTAAATAATTATAATCTTAACGCTGTTATTTTGTATTCAATAACTTTATGAGAGACACACGTCAGTAGCATAATTATTCACTCCATAAATAATATATTTACTCCGGAATATCGGAACGAGGTCATGTTACCGTCCTTCCGCGAGAAGGTTAAAAGTATGTTGCCACTCACACATACATATACCTGTCGAATGCAGATATATTTATTAGAGCTGGAACAGACCCATCCTGACTATTGTAACTAGTGGGTAATCGTTTCTATTGTGTTTTAGGCTGAAATACACACACACACACACACACACACATATATATATATATATATATATATATATATATATATATATATATATATATATATATATATATATATATATATATATATTTATATATATATATATATATATATATATATATATATATATATATATTTATATATATATATATATATATATATATATATATATATATATTTATATATATATATATATATATATATATATATATATATATATATATATATGTATATATATAAATATATATATATATATATATATATATATATACATATATATATATATATATATATATATATATATATATATATATATATATATATATATATATATATATATATATATATGTTTGGTATGGCTATGGGTAATCCCTTATCTCCCGTCATTAGCAATATTTACATGGAATTTTTTGAGACAAAATTCTTACCAAGAATTTTGCCCCGAAAAGTTATATGGTTTAGGTATGTGGATGACATTTTTTGTATCTGGCCAGTTCACGAAAATCTCCAGGAATTTCTCGTTAAGCTAAATAATTTAGTCCCTTCTATAAAATTTACCGTAGGGGAAGAAAAATTGTAATTTGAATTTTCTTGATGTAACTGTCCATAGACATGAAAGAAATTTCACCTTTTCAGTACTTTCGAAAATCAACTAACATTGCCTCTTTTATCCATTATTATTCCAATCACCATCAAAATGTTAAATTTTCTTTCTTTTCTGGAATGTTCTTAAGGGCTTTACGTGTTTGAAGCCCGCAGTTCAATAATGCTGAGATCAAAACCATTTACGATATTGCTTTGAAACTAAAATACCCAAGGACCTTTGTAGATGTAACATGGAAAAGAGCCAGGATAACATTTCATTTAACTAATAACAAACTTGAATTCAGCAAGCATAATATTCCCAAATTACCGTATGATGAAAGGTTTTTACAAATTCCTAGAATTTTAAAGCTTTTCAACATAAATGTTGTTTATAGTCATTTTAATGTTAAGAGTTTAGTGATAGAAAATTCTCCTAAAGATGTTTCTGGCTGCATTTATGAAATTCCTTGTAAAAAATGTGAGAAAATATATTATGGACAAACTGGAAAATCCTTTCACAACGAATCAAACAACACAAATATTCTGTGAGAACTGGCCAAATATCGAATGCATTATTCGTACATATGAGAGATTTAGATAATCTATTAACTGGAGTAAAGCAAAACCTTTACTCCCGTGCAATGACACAGTTAAAAGGAATATCATCGAATCTTGTTTTATTAAGTCAAATAATGAAAGTGTTCTAAATTTAAGTCTTGGTTTGTTTAAACTTGATGCCTTCATAATTAAAAAAGTTGTTGATAAATATATGCAAAATTAATATTCATTTTTATACATTTTCTGGAATGTGAATGGGTAAGATTCCGTTTGCCTTATGGTTAAGTATATATTTGGATTTAGCTTGTGGCCGCGTGATCCCGGATTTGCCGTGGATTAACCTTTTGTTTTTTACCCCCTGGCAATTAACCATCAGGTATTCAAGGTTATACATGTTTTTGGATTTTTTAAGCTGAAACTTTAGTATTTCTTGTTGTTTGGTCTATGGGTTCAGTTTGTGACAGCTCGATCCCGGATTATCCTGGATTGTCTTTCTGTTTATTACCCTTTGACAACTCACCATCTGGTATTCTTGTTCTTTTTGTTAACTTTGTAACCTTCTTTATATCTGTCTCATTCGTGCCCTGACGATGCGTTAATAAACGTGAAAGCGCTTGGTACTAAACTTCTGCATGTCATTTTCCCGTGGGATTCGTTTGTACACTGAAGTCACGTGCATCTACTGTGATTTTTTAAGCATTATATATATATATATATATATATATATATATATATATATATATATATATATATATATATATATATATATATATATATATATATATATATATATATATATATATATATATATATATATATATAGAATCTACAGAATCTGCTGGTCAGTTTTGCCAACCAGCCACATTTTACCCATGATGGAGAAGATGGGTTTCTTGCAGCTCTAATAAACAGATGAATTCGACAAGAGATGTGGATGTATAAGCGGCAAAAATATTTGCATCACTCTCGTGGTCAGGTCGGTAACGTGACCTCGTTCTGATACTCCGAATGCGGGTTCGAATAGTGTTAAGGACTTCAGAATTGGTTCATATTCTTACATTTGGACCTCAGGCTTTGTAGTGACAAGCATCTCCAAAAAGCGTGTAGTATTGGAGAGGCCAAGAGGGCATTGTAGTTATTACAATTACTCACGTGTCTGGCACAAACTCTCAGGAGTCGAAAACCTTGAAGAATGCATGGGCAACTCCCTGGGTGTCTTCGACACCATGTGGTGAGCAGATACACATGAATCCTCAAGTCGTCACAACTTTACTAGTGAGCCAGTCTGCATGAATCATATAAAGATAATTATAAGCCATGTATGTAGTACTGAAAAAAACTGTTTAATAATTTGACCGATAAAATTTGGTGATGTTTGCTTGGCTTGCCTCTTACGAAGAACTTTCAATGAAAAAAAAAAACGTACTTGCTTATTGTCATATGCAGAAGGCTACAGCTCAGTCGTTTACGTTATCCGTAATGTATGCAGTCTTCATCACGATCAAAAATTAATTTTACAGGTTCAAATGGGGCATAGCGTCCCGCCAACTTTCGTTGTAGAAGTAATTGTAAACTCAAACAAAAATTAGCGCGTTCTTGCCAGTTAGGAAGCTTACCTTAAATGAAATTATCGTAAGAATTCAACCATAACTTTTTGTGTAGTCGTGCCAACTAAGAAACACAAAAAGAAACAAACTAACAAAGCAAGCCAGAATCGACCTCCTCGGGGGATGAAAATACTCACGAAATGGAACGAGAGAGAGAGAGAGAGAGAGAGAGAGAGAGAGAGAGAGAGAGAGAGAGAGAGAGAGAGCGAAAAGCCAGTTGTTAGCAAAAGGTTTAGGGAGGGAACGTTGCTGTAATTTGCAAGTTTAAAAAGCAATTGTGAATGAGGTTCTAGTTTTGCAATACGAATGGTCATGTCCCAATTGTCTCCCTTTCTTTTTTATCGGTTTGAATCATTGTTGTGTTCCCTTTGTCTTTCCCGGGTATAATTCACTTGCATATTCAATCTTTCGCATTTCTCTTTCTAATTTTGCACACACACACACATACACACACACACACACACACACACACACACATATATATATATATATATATATATATATATATTATATATATATATATATATATATATATATATATATATATATATATACACACACACATACATACACACACACACACATATATATATGTTACAGGGAACAGATCAACACTTGTTTTAGAAGTGTACGTAGCGTGATCTAGTGATCTACTTCAGGAAAAAGACGTATGAAGCTTCAACCCATGATCACACTCGCATTTTTTTTCCCCTCTCTCTCTCTCTCTCTCTCTCTCTCTCTCTCTCTCTCTCTCTCTCTCTCTTCTCTCTCTCTCTCTCTCTCTCTCTCTCTCACTCTCTCTCTCTCTCCGCCCGCCCGAATCCCTCTCTCTCTCATCGTTTACCAAAGCTCATCCACCCTAACCCTCACTCATTCTCTCAAAGCAACTAAATGGACTATTTAAAGAAACACAATCGTTTCTACAAAAATAGGTTTATTATTCAAATAACCCAACAAGAAATGAATAAAACAAAGCAAAGATTAAAATGCATAATAAATGAATTATCGAGTCAGATAACTAAACTCTAAACTGCAAAACACTTCTGATTAAAGAAGTCTCACTATGGCTAATAGCCTGGAAATCCCCAAAATCACACATGCTCCCAAATCAATAACTAAAAGTCATGTCCAAAAAAAAACAGTCTACCACAAGCCCACAGACATCTGTCGAAAGAATTAAACATGATAGAAAACTCCCAAAAATATATGAAATACAAAACACAATAATGGAAAGTGTAAAATGCATAGCCAAGATATGGCAAACGTAACACAACAAAATAATAATATAAAAGAGGTATGAATATTCATATTAAATTTCCCACACCAGTTCAAAAGTTCATAATGATTAGAAAGTCATGGTAAAAATCACAAGTTCAATTTTCTCCCATAAAAACAGAGATTTGAGACTCTACCTTATCTGCCGATTTTCAAAGCCTGGAACCACTCCAAAGCTATGACTGGACAACTGCAGTTCTATCACGTTAATGAACGATCAAACTCACTTTTAGGGCAGATTTTGGCATAATCTAGATCAAAGTAACGCACGTACTCACGAATGTACATAGCGCTTGGGAGATCACCTGATCGCCAATATTGCTGAGCCTCTCGCGCAGAGAGCTGAGGAATCAAACTATTCACTGTTTCAGCAATCTTGCATCAAATCTCTCGACCCAGTTCGCTCTGACTCCGAATCTTCCACGATAACATCTTAAAGCATTGAAGCTATGAAATGCATATATGTGTCCTTTAAATATATATATATATATATATATATATATATATATATATATATATATATATATATATATATATATATATATATATATGTGTGTGTGTGTGTGTGTGTGCGCGAAGGAGCCAAAAGAGAAAGTGCCCGACTTCTGTTTCCAGAACATGTTCCTTTTGCAATTAGCCGTCTTGCATCTCGTTGCAGATCGACTTTGGCTGTGGAACCAAATCTCGGCTCTATCCCATGTGCATTGGCCTTATGCCACTCTTAGTCTACTCCCTCTACGAT